>JAUDYJ010000003.1:204962590-205477590 GCA_030761175.1 Masticophis lateralis
TGAAAGTGCATAGCAGAATATACAACTCACCTTCCAGGTTAAGATTAATCAGGCCTTTGAAAAACAAGATGTGGGAGAGAGAGGGAGAGAGAGAGAGAAAGAAAGGAAAGGAAAGGAAAGGAAAGGAAAGGAAGGAAGGAAGGAAGGAAGGAAGGAAGGAAGGAAGGAAGGAAGGAAGGAAGGAAGGAAGAGGGAGGGAGGGAGGGAGGGAGGAAGGAAGGATGGAAGGAAGAAAGGAGAAAGAAAAAGAAAGGAAGGAAGGAAGGAAGGAAGGAAGGAAGGAAGGAGAAAGATAGAAAGAGAGAGAAAAAGAGAAAAAGAGGAAGGAAGGAAGGAAGGAAGGAAGGAAGAAAGAGGGAGGGAGGGAGGGAGAGGAAGGAAAGAAGGAAGGAGGGAGAAAGAAAGACAGAAAGAAAAATAAAGAAAAGGAAGGAAGGAAGGAAGGAAGAAGGAAGGAAGAAGAAAGAAAGAAAAAAGAAGGGAGGAAAGGGAGGGAGGGAAGGAGAGAAGAGAGAAGTAGATAAATCTGCTCTTTTCTCATCTATGATTATAGATACTGGCATTTCTCTACAGAATATATCAGTGCACAACACAAGTGAACGAAGATATAATTTTAATTTTTCTCAACTTCAAGTGGAATGTTGTCTCCCTAATTCACAGCAATGGCAATATAATCAATTCAGCATCCTATTATGGACCAGATACTTTGGCTGCATATCTGAGAAATTTGAGGTTGTGATATACTTGGAGAAGTCAATGTTTGAAATGACATCCTTTTTGTATGAGGAACTAAAGAACATTTTAAAGCTGACATTATCCAATATTTGAGGGGCTGTTGCAAAGGAGCAGGGCTCAATCTATTCCCCAAAGCACCTGAGGGCAGGACAAGAAGCAATGGATGGAAGCTAATCAAGGAGCGAAGCAACCTAGAACTTCCTGATACTGAGAACATTTAATCAGTGGAACAACCTGCCTCCAGAAGTTGTGAATGCTCCAACACTGGAAGTTTTTAAAAAGAAATGGTATAGAGCAGGGGTGTCAAACTCAAGGCCCGGGGACTGGATCCAGCCCACGGAGTTCTTAGATCTGGCCTGTGGGGCCACCCTAGAAACAGTGAAGGACCGGCCCTCAGTGCCTCTGCCAGTGAAAACGGAGCTCGTGAGGACCACACACGGCCCTCCCGAGCTCTGTTTTCCCTGGCAGAAGGTTACAGGAGGCCATTGCAGCCAAAAATGGAGCTCGGGAGCTCTGTCCTCCTGAGGTCAGACACAAACGTGATTCGGCCCTCAATGAAATCAAGTTTGACACACACTCACACCCCGGTTTAGAGTTTCCTGCCTGACCAGGGGGTTGGACTAGAAGACCTCCAAGGTCCCTTCCAACTCTGTGGTTGTTCTGTTATAGATAGTGCTTTGCATTGAGGGAGTGAATGCAACCATGGAAGAAGCTGTTACTGGTGATTTTGGGAAAGAGACAACGAGTCTCAATTCCAAAGGAATTCTTCCGAGACATTTGTGGACTCCCTCTTCTTCGTGTACTCCAACCTGGATGATTGTGTGCGTGTATATGTGTGTTTTTAAAATGCAATGACTCATTAAACATTGCAATTAATGGGGTATCACATGCAGTGATACGACTAACACAGCTCGGCATTTGCAACTTGCTCCCCTAGCAATTCCTACATGGGAAATCAGACTGCAAACTGTTCTACGATAGAGCAGCTGGGGATGGACAGACCCTCTCAATCTTCTCCATCCGAATGGACACACAGGCTTGCCAAGTTTGCCATTTCTGCAGAGTTTCTGCCAAAGCCTTAATCCACAATTACTCCTGTAAGAAATTTGCATGGGTTTCTCTTAAATGGAGGGAAGTAAGCAGTGGGGTACCACAAGATTCGGTCTTAGGCCCAGTACTCTTCAATATCTTCATAAATACTGATAACCTATATGAGGGAATAGAAGGGAAACCTATCAAATTTGCAAATGATACTAAGCTGACAGGAATAGCCAACACCCTAGATCCATGATGGCAAACCTATGGCATGCGTGCCACAGGGGGCACACGGAGCCATATCTGTCGGCACACGAGTGTTTCCCTAACTCAGCTCCAGTGTGCATGCGTGCACCAGCCAGCTGATATTCGTGCCTTCTGGGCCCACCAGAAGTCAGGAAACAAGCTGTTTCCGGCTTCCGGAGGAGTGGGGAAGGCTGTTTTCACCTCCATAGGCTCCTAGAAAGTCTCTGGAGCCTGGGGAGGGCGAAAAACGGGCCTTTGGTTTCCACTGGAAATCAGAAAACGGGCCATTTCTGGCCGCCAGGGGGGTGGGGAAGGCCGTTTTCACCCTTCCCAGGTTCCTGGAAAGCCTCTGGAGCCTGGGGAGGGCAAAAAATGGGCCTGCTGGGCCCACCAGGCCATTCTGTGCCAAAAGTGGGTGGAGTGAGGGGGGTTGGGCACACGGGGGGGGGGGTAGGGTGCATTGAATTATTGGTGTGGGCACGCATGTGCATAATCTTTCCACACTCATCCCTCTTTTGGCACACGACGGCAAAAAGGTTAGCCATCACTGCCCTAGATGATAGGCTCAAGAGCCAGATGGATCTTGGTGGTGCAGCAGACTAAAGTGTTGTTAAGTAGCACTTAGCTGCCAGCTGCCTGCAATTACTGCGAGTTCAAATCTCACCAGGCTCAAGGTTGACTCAGCCTTCCATCCTTCTGAGGTAGGTAAAATGAGGACCCGGATTGTGGGGGCAATAAGCTGACTTTGTATAAAAAAAGAACACCGTTTAGGGGGGGCCAAAAGCCCTACTAAGCAGGTATATACAAAAGTATGACAGCTGTTGCTTAACGCATTGTAAGCCTCCCTGAGTCTCCGGAGAAGGGCGGCATATAAATCGAACCAATAAATAAATAAATAAATAAATAAATAAATAAATAAATAAATAAATAAATAAATAAATAAATAAATAAATAAATAAATAAATAAATAAATAAATAAATAAATAAATAAATAAATAAATAAATAAATAAATAAATAAATAAACAAATAAATAAAAAAAATCGTGACAGACTTCAACACTGGGCCTAACAAAATGAAATTCAATGTAGAGAAAAGTAAAGTCTTACACCTAGGCAAGAATAACCAAAAGTACACATATAGACTGGGTGAAACCAGGCTTAATAGCAGTAACTGTGAGAGGGATCTTGGAGTCTTAGTGGATAACCAGCTAAATATGAGCCAGCAGTGTGCGGCAACACCCAAAAAAGGCAATGCAATCCTAAATTGCATTAACAGAGGGATACAATCAAAATAAAGTGAGGAAATAATACCACTCTATAAAGCCTTAGTAAGACCACGCCTAGAGTACTGCATCCAGTTTTGGTCACCACACTATAAGAAAAGATGTGGAGACTCTAGAAAGAGTGCAAAGAAGAGCAACCAAGATGATTAGGGGACCGGAGGTTAAATCATATGATGAACAGTTGCAGGAACTGGACATGGCTAGTCTAGTGAAAGAAGGACCAGGGGATATATGATAGCAGTCTTCCAATGTTTGAGGGGCTGACACAGAGGAGGGGGTCAAGCTATTTTCCAAAGCACCTGAAGGCCAGACAAGGAATAATGGATGGAAACTGATCAAGGAGAGATTCAACCTGGAAATAAGGAGAAATTTTCTGGCAGTGAGAACAACCAACCAGTGGAACAGCTGGCCTTCGGAAGTTGTGGGAGCTTCACCATTGGAAGCTTTGAAGAAGAGACTAGACTGCCTTCTGTCAGAAATGCTGTAGGGTCTCCTGCTTGGGTGGGGGGTTGGTGACTAGATGACCTCCAAGGTCCCTTCCAACTCTGTTATTCTGTTCTATTCCACGTTATATAGGGTTTTTTTTTTCTTCATGTGGCTTGGCTAAGCTTTTGAACTCTATTTTCTCTCCCACCGCTGGGTTGAAAAAATTCTCACTAGGGAATGGACTCTCTGAATACACAGACTGCAAGTCATGATCGTCAACAACGCCAGGGTAAAACTTGAACACAGGGCCCTTTTCCATTCGTATAGCAACATCAAGCATCTTGTACAGGGGTGCGTTCTACTTACCTTTACTACCGGTTCACAACGGGATCACGCACACGCATGCGCAGAAGCTTCTGTGCATGCGCAGGTTGCCGATGACAACATCCGGGGTGGCGGACAGGGCCTCCCGCCTGTTTTACCAGTCTGAACTGGGGACAACCCACCACTGATCTTGTATAGCTCCAAACAAGCGTGAATACAGGTACTCCTCAACTTACAGCAATTCATTACTGACAGTTCCAAAGTGACTTATGACCGTTTTTCATACCATTGTAGATCCCTGATCAAAATTCAGACTCTTGGCAACTGACTCATATTTATGACAGTTGCAGTTCCCTGGGTCCTGTGATCCCCTTTTGAGACCTTCATTAACAAGCATGGGGGAAGCCAGATTCACTTAATAACCATATTAACACTGGCAGTGATTCACTTAACAACTGTGGCAAGAAAAGTCATTAAATGGGTCAAAACCTTAAGAACTATCTCACAGAACAAAACAGAAATTTTGGGCTCAATTTTGGCTGTAAGTCGAGGACTACCTGTATTAGAATAGTGTCAGGGTCAAAGGACAGCAAGCTATGTGATCTTTGGAGCTATTCTTTTGTATCTCTGAAGCAGTGGTGGGATTCAAATAATTTAACAACCGGTTCTCTGACTGGCTGGGTGGGCGTGGCAAGGGTGGGCATGGCAAGGGTGTTGACAGGCAGCACTCAGCCTCCTGCATCCCCCTGGGAACAAAAATGGCCCACGGGGGGGGGGGGCACCGCCCCCCCCTACACACCATTTTGGGTCTAGGAGGCCTCCCTTGTCAGAGCGGCAATCAGCCCCGTTACCTTGCGTGGGGTAATTGTCCTCTGACAATGGCAGCAGGAGGATGGTTGATTTATAGCTTTTCCTTGTTCGTTGTTCGGACACGGAATGGGCATCAAAATGGGGCATGTGGGGACTCCTGGAACGCGTGGGGGAGGAAGGGGCGGGGCCAGCCAGCAATTTAACTACCAGTTCACCCAAACTGCCCCGAACCGGCTGAAACCCACAACACCTCTGAAGGCAGGGCAAGAATGGGTGGAAACTAATCAAGGAGAGAACCAACCTAGAACTAAGGAGAAATTTCCTGACATTGAAAACAATTAACCAGTGGAACAACTTGCCTTCAGAAGTTGTGGGTGCTCCATCACTGGAGATTTTTAAGGATTGGAGAGCCATTTGTCTGAAATAGCATGGGTTTCCCGCCTGAGCAGAGGGTTGGACTAGAAGACCTCCAAGGTCTCTTCCAACTCTGTTATTCTGTTAAAATGGTGGCCAATATTTTCTAATCAAGGGTTGGGTGATGGAACTGCCAATGACATGGCAGCAATAGAAGGTGCCTCCTTGTAGATATATGCCAGCAGAAGAATGCAACAAAGGGAGGTGAATTTGGGAAGGAAAAATACAGAGGAAGTTCCGAATTCTAGCTTAGTAGAAACTTCCGTCTGTCTGAGAAATAGGATTAGGAACAATTTGAGGCCAGAGAATGATAGCATCAATAGGATTATAGATACTCTGTTGAAGTAAGTGAACTTGCTCAAAACCAAAGTTCAAAATAGGTAAGTATTGATTGGCTATAGATACCCTGGAGAATCCACTAAGCCTATTGATGAACAATTTTAAGTTATTAAATAGAAGTCAATTGGTTTCCTTCTTTTTATATTAACTGATCACCAGTGCCATTCTATGTTTTCTCCACATTTCAGTCAATGTAACCTTCTAGGAGAATATTTCTCAACCTTGGCCACTTTAAGATGTGTGGACTTCAGTTCCCAGAATTCCCCAGCCAGTTCTGTTTTAGGCATGAAAACTTGCTGAGTGACTTTGGGCCAATCACCAGGAGACTGGGAGTTTAGTCCCACCTTAGATATGAAAGCCAGCTGGGTGGCTGGGGAATTCTGGGAGTTGAAGTCCATACATCTTAAAGTGGCCAAAGTTGAGAAACAGGGGTTTAGACCAGGGCTGTCAAATGGACCTGATGCATCACGCACTGCATACACCCATGCCCGGTTTAGCAAAGGGGAAAAAAATTCTTGATACGTCATGTGACATATCCCAGGAGGCTACAGGGAGGCCTACTAGGCCTAAAACAGGGCACAGGGGGCACCCTCCCCCCCCCCCCCCCGGTGGCCTGTTTTCGCCTCCAGGAGGCTTCAGAGAGGCCTCCTAAGCCCAAAATGCGGCATGGGGGGAGCGTGCATTTGCCCACGGCCCATTTTCACTCCCAGGAGGCTGCAGGGAGGCCTCCTAGGCCCAAAATGGGTCACGGGGGTGGCGCATCCCCCCCACCCATGGCCTGGTTTTCCTCCCAGGGGGACGCAGGAGGCCAAGTGCTGCCTGTCACACCCCTTGGCCATGCCTATCATGGCCATGCCCACCCAGCAGCTCATTCGGGCAGAAAACCAGTTGATAAATTATTTGAATCTAGTGGTGGGTTTCTACCAATTCACCCCAGTTCAGGCAAACCGGTAGCGGCGGTGGCGGAAGGCTCCGCCCACCCATCCGGATGTCATCATGGACACTCTGCGCATGCGCAGAAGGTTCTGTGCATGCTCAGAAATGCCATGCGCAAGCAAAACAAAAGCACACACACGTGCACTCACAGTTCCGAACCAGTAGCTAAGATAAGTGAAACCCATTACTGTTTGAATCCCACCACTGGATCTAAGGTGGGACTAGAACTCCCAGTCTCCCGGTAGTAGACCCAAAGTCACCTACCTTAGTTTTCATGCCTAAGACAGAACTGAGTCTCCTGATTTCTAAACTAGCAGCTTAATCATTAAACCAGATTGGGTCTCCTTTTTCAAACCGTCATTCATTTCCCCGACGAGAAAAATAGATCCATTATTTGAGATGGATTTGCAGAAAAGAACAATGAATGCGATGATCGAGCTCCCAAAAATTATGAATGGTGTAATAGCGATGGGTAGAGATTATTCCTCCCTACCCCACCCCACCTCGTCTCCTACGAATACGAATTAACCAACCATCCATCAACCCTAGTGGGAAATTCAAGCCACATTAAAAAAAAAAAAAACAGCAATTCTTCACACATTATAAAATTCAGCGGAGGAATTTGTTAGCAAATGGCTTAGATGCTGTAAAAATGGATTCTGATATACAGGGGTCTCTGAAATTGAGAGCCTGTGTTTTTTTAAAAAAATGATTTTCAGAAAACATCCAATCAGCATTCAATCTTAATCTCCGGCACATTGTCTTACCTCTCTTAGTACATGCGAATAAACGGCCTGCAAATTGTTAAATATGCTTCTTTATTGCTAATCCATCAACACAATGCTGTTTTAAAACAAGTAATTAAAGCATTTCATTGTTGATCAACAGAGGGCAAAGAAAAAAAAGGACTGATTAGCACGTTAACAGAATGAGAGAATAACATTAGTTGGAAGGGACCTTGGAGGTCTTCTAGTCCAACCCAAGAAGCCTTATATCATTTCAGACAAATGGTTGTCCAATGTCTTCTAAAAAAACTTCCAGTGTTGGAGCATTCACAACTTCTGGAGGCAGGTTGTTCCACTGATCAGTTGTTCTCACTGCTAGGAAATTTCTCCTTAGTTCTAGGTTGTTTCTCTCCTTGATCAGTTTCCATCCATTGCTTCTTGTTCTACCTTCAGGTGCTTTGGAAAATAGGTTGACCCTTTCTTCTTTGTGGCAGCCCCTCAGATATTGGAACAGAGGCGAGTTTCAGCGGGTTCTGACCAGTTCTGGAGAACTGGTAGTGAAAATTTTGAGTAGTTCGGACAACCGGTAGTAAAAATTCTGACTGGCCTCATCCCCATCTATTTTCTGCCTCCCAAGTCCCAGCTGATTGGGAGGAAATGGGGATTTTGCAGTATCCTTCCCCCGAAGTGGGGTGGGAATGGAGATTTTACAGTATCCTTCCCCTGCCATGCCCACCAAGCCACGCCCACCAAGCCACACCCATAGAACCGGTAGTAAAAAATTTTGAAACCCACCACTATATTGGAACAATACTATCATGTTGCCCCTAGTCCTTCTTTTCACTAGATTTGACACACCCAATTCCTGCAACTGTTCTTCGTATGTTTTAGTCTCCAGTTCCCTAATCATTTCTGTTGCTCTTTTATTTTTTTTATATATTTTTATAATTTGATTTATATGCCGCCCTTCTCCGGAAACTCAGGGTGGCTTACAATGCGTTAAGCAATAGCCTTCATACTTTTGTATATTTTATACAAAGTCAGTTTATTGCCCCCACAAACTGGGTCCTCATTTTACCTACCTTAGAAAGGATGGAAGGCTGAGTCAACCTTGAGCCTGGTGAGATTCGAACTTACAGTAATTGCAGGCAGCTGGTGTTAATCACAATATTTTTAGTCTGCTGAGCCCCAAGTCCCTCGTGGCTGAGACTCTCTAGAGCCTCAACATCTTTTTTATATGGTGGCGACCAAAACTGGATACAGTAGTCCAAGTGTGGTCCTATGAAAATATTGATTCTATCCCTCTGTTAATGCAGCCCAGGACATTCTGATTGTCACAGCAATATGGACAGATTAAGATAGTGCTGTAACATTCAATTATGCATAAGAGAGTGTCTCTAACACACCTTAGGCACAAATGTTGACTCAGACTTACAAATCTGATGCACAAGCAAGAAATACATTTTCTTGGACCTAAAGGCTGCTCCTGTTGACTGTAGAAACATTTGCTAGTTTGCAGGGCATGCAAACAAGATTTTAAGCCTGATCCCCAAATTAGCTAACGTGCCACGATGCTATTTTGATTTAATGCCCCTTTTCTCCCCGCTGCGGGTTTTGATGTCAAGCGTGTTCAAAACAGCCCTTGGCTATGCAAATATTTGTTAACCAGCTTTTAAACTTGACCTTCAAGTTCAAAGAGTCTGCAGCAGCAATCAGCGTCCCATGTGAAATACAGCAGTCTTTCTGTGGAAGCTTCAGATTATGGTCATGCAGGAAAGGTTATTAAGTTAGCAACATGGTTGTTAAGTGAATCTGGCTTCCCCCTTGACTTTGCTTGTAAGAAGGTCACAAAAGGGAATCACATGTCTCCGGGACACCCTGAAACCGTCATAAATATGAACCAAGTATCCAAATTTTGATCACGCAACCAGGAGGATGCTGCAACGGTTGTAAGTGTGAAAAACGGTCGTAAGTCATGTTTTTCAATGCGGTTGTAACTTTGAACAGTCACTGGGAACAAAGAATTGCAAGCTGGGGACTACCTGTATTGTGATGGAATGGAGTCCAGAATCCCAGGAGGGAAGGAGTGACTTCCATCGCATGCGTACCTATGTGAGATGTGTACATATTAACCAGTGGAACAGCTTGCTGCCAGAAGATGTAGTCACTGAAGGATTTTAAGAAGAGTCTGGACAGCCACTTGTTGGAGATGGTATAGTCCTGTGATGGTGAACCTATGTTACATGTGCCAGAGGTGGCACACACCCCTCTCGGCTGGCACATGCGCCGTCGCCCCAGGTCAGATCTCCGTGGCGTTTCTTTTTTGAGCTTCTATTTCCCTGCAAACAGAAGCTCATGAAAGAAAAAGATCTTACCTCTTGCCGTGCTGCCGGTGTTGGGATGCTCTTCCTCCCGCCAGCCAGCTGGTCTTCTGATCTCTGCTGCACATCAGTGGGGGGTTGCCCCTGGTTCAGACCGGTTCGCAAGAACTGGTAGTAAATCCGGTGGGAGGCTCTGCCCACTGACCTGGATGTCATCATAGGACGTCAATCGTCAGAGCGAAGCGCAGGCTTGGGCACAATGCGAACCAGTAGTAAAGGTAAGTAGAACCCACCCCTTCTGCATATGCACTCATTTGCACAGCATTTACGTTTGTGTGGAGTTGCATGCGTGCACACCTTTCAGCTTGGGCATGTGCCCACATGCAGTTTGGCCACTCGGTAGTTTGGGCAGTTTGGGCACTTTGCATGCTGCGAAGAGGAGGTTGAGGGGTTTTTTTTGGGAAGTTTTTAAGGAAAAATTTAAGGGGTTCAGGGGAGGGGGTGGGGTGTTTTGAGATTGGACCGGGGGGGGAGTCCTTACAGATCAGGGAGCCCGCCTGTTGGACAGCGCCAGTGGGGAGTGGGGGGTAGGGCGGACAGAGAATGGTGGACCAAGGGACATTCTATCATTGTGGTGGTTGGGAGGCACAGTGGTGGAGGGTACAGAGGACATTCGGATATTGGAGGGGCGCTTCCCCACTGCCTGCAGCGGGTTTAGTGCTCTGACCCTGTCTGTGTCCCTGGGGAGTTAGGAGTGCGGATCCCAGGATTCCGGCTGGTGTATGTTAATGCCAGGTCCGTTGTTAATAAGGTTCCCCTTGTACGAGATCTGATTGACGAGGGGGGTGCGGACCTGGCTTGTATCACTGAGACTTGGTTGAGCCCGGGGGGGGGGAGTCCCCCTCTCTGATTTGTGTCCACCAGGCGTCCATGTACTGCACCAGCCACCACTCCATGGGAGGGGTTGGGGGGTTGTTATTAGGGAAGGTCTTAGACCTAGGGAGGTCACTATCCCTCAGATAGGCGGGTGTGAACCACTTCTGTTGAAATGGGATCCTGGAGAGCAGTCGGCTCTGTTGATTACATACCTGTCTCCCAGCTGCGTATCCTTAGTCCTGCCTGCACTGCTCGAAGTCTTAACCGAACTGACGGTTGAGCTCCCCAACCTGATGGTTGTGGGAGACTCTAATCTCCCATCAGCCAGTGAGACATCTGAGTTGGTTCGGGAGTTCAAGGCCTCCATGGTGGCCATAGACTTGATTCAAGTTGTACAGGGCCCTACCCACAGCGGTGGGCACACACTTGACCTGATTTTTGTCTCTGGGCAGTGGATAAATGCTTGGGATAGGGGTGAACTTTCTATCCAACCCCTATTATGGACCGACCAGTACCTCCTTAAGCTAGAGTTTCCATCCATCAACCCCCACCGCTGGGAGGCGGAACCAACTTACTGGTTCTGCCCCAGGCGCCTGAGGGACCCTGATAGGTTCCTGACGGAGCTTGGGACATTTCCCACTGACCTAGCCAGTGATTCGCCAGAGGCCCTGATGGATGCCTGGGAATGGGCCCCACCAGGGCATTGGATTGAATCACCCCTTTGCGGCCTCTCCGCCGACAGGGATCCCGAGTAGTCCATGGTTTTCCGCAGAGCTGCAGGAGATGAAGCGTCGGAAGAGACTCCTGGAGGGCTGTTGGAGATCGTCCCGTTCCGAATCCAATCAAGCACAGTTAAGAACCCATATTAGGTCTTATCTTGTGGCAGTGGAAGTGGCGAAACGTGATTATTTCGCTGCTCTCATTGCGTCTGCAGAAAATCACCCAGCAGCCTCGTTCCAAGTGACCCCCTTCCTCCTCAATCAGGGAGTGAGGGAGGACCCCTTACAAGGCAGTGCTGAGGACTTTGCACAATTTCTGCAAGACAAAGTTGCTCAGATCCAGACAGGTTTAGGCTCTGACTGGGCAGGATCCGATGAGGAAGTGGGAGCTAGTCTTGAAGGTAACATCTGGGTTGCCTTTTACCCTATTTCCATAGATGAAGTGGATAGGATTGGGGGTAGATTGGGGACCTCCACATGTTTGTTGGACCCATGTCCCTCCTGGCTTGTTACGGCAACCAGAGAGGTGACTGGAGACTGGATCCAGGCGATTACCAACGCTTCTTTGAGGGATGGGGTCTTCCCCGACGTACTTAAGAAGACGGTGGTTCGACCCCTCCTTAAGTAGCCTGCTCTGGATCCAGCCTCCTTGAACAATTGTCATCTCGTCTCCAATCTTCACTTCATGGTGAAGGTTGTTGAGTCTATGGTGGCATATCAACTTCCACAATTCCTGGAGGAAAGGGATTATCTGGACCTGTACCAATCGGGTTTCAGGCATGGGTACAGCATGGAAACTGCATTGGTCACCCTGGTGAATGATCTCTGGCAGGCCCGGGATGGGGGTTTTTCCTCCATTCTGGTGCTACTTGACCTCTCAGCGGCTTTCAATACCATCGATCATGATATCCTACTGCGACGGCTCCGGGGGTTGGGGGTGGGAGGCACTATGGTGGTTCTCTTCCTATCTCTCGGGCTGTATGCAGTTTGTTTGGGCAGGGGGTCAGAGATGGGGTGCCACAGGGGTCGGTTTTCTCCCCCCTGCTCTTTAACATCTATATGAAGCCACTGGGTGAGATTGTTCGTGGTTTTGGGGTGAGGTATCATCAGTATGCTGATGATATCCAACTCTACATCTCCACCCCAGACCAACCCAGGGATGCCCTTTCCGTGATGTCCCAGTGCCTGGAGGGGATACGGTTCTGGATGGGTAGAAACAAGCTCAGACTCAACCCCTCCAAGACTGAGTGGCTGAGGATGCCAGCATCTCCTGATCTAGTTGCCCCATCACTTCAGATGGGAGGGGAGTTGCTGACTCCCTCTGGAAGAGTTCGTAATCTCGGCATCCTCCTTGATTCTCGGCTGTCCTTGGTGGATCATCTGACGGCCGTGACAAGGGGGGCTTTTGCACAGGTTCGCCTGGTATGCCAGTTACGCCCTTTCCTAGACAGGGATGCCCTCTGTACAGTCACTCATGCTCTCATTATTTCTCGGCTGGATTACTGCAATGCCCTCTACATGGGGCTGCCCGTGGGGTGCACCCAGAGACTCCAGCTGGTCCAGAATGTGGCTGCGTGGGTTGTTACAGGATCTTCCCGTTACTCCCGTGTAACACCTCTCCTGCGCAAGCTGCATTGGCTGCCGGTTGCCCTTCGGATCCATTTCAAGGTGCTGGTTCTCACCTATAAAGCCCTACATGGCATGGGCCTGGGGTACTTGCAGGACCACCTCCTACCAGCCTCCCACCGCCCTGTGCGGTCACATAGGGCTGCCCTCCTCCAAGTGCAATCGGCCAGACAATGCCGACTGGTGGCCCCCAGGATGAGGGCATTCTCGGTGGCTGCACTGACCCTCTGGAATGGGTTATCCACCGGGCTCCAGATGGCCCCTGACCTCCGCACTTTCCGCACCGACCTGAAGACATGGCTGTTTCAGCAATTTCCCTGATCTGCTACAAGATTTTATTCCATTTGGGGTTTTATATTGGCTGTTTTTAGGATTTCATACTGTACATGTTTTTATTCTGTGCGCCACCCCGAGTCCTATGGGAGAAGGACAGCATATAAATTTAACAAAATAAATAAATAAATAAAAGGTTCGCCATCACTGGTATAGAATCTCTTGCTTGAGCAGGGGGTTGGACTAGAAGACCTCCAAGGTCCCTTCCTGCTCTATTCTGATGGCATGTAGTAACCGTAGTCTCCTAGTTCCCCTATAGCATGGGAATCCAACCTTACCAATCTGACATCTGCATGGGAGCTCAGTTTTGCATTCAGAGTCATTGGCAGAAGGCTTCGCGCACCCTCTCCATCTTGGAACACAACATGAGCAATGAGCAAAGCGGTGGCATTTTTCAAACAGCCACCCTATTTCACGGCGGAGACCCAGGGCTGCACGATTGGGAAAGAAAAGTAATTGACATTCCCGAAGGGAAGCCTCTTTAGAAATTCGGGACCCACGACGCCTGGATTTATTATCAGCCGCTCTTTACAGGCTCGGAATATGATAATGCTCTTTTTTTTTTTCATTCTCTCTTTTTTTTTAAAGCACAACAAAACCCTAAGTTTGATTCAGCGCTCTCCTCGAAGACTGGAAAACACACATTTGGTCGGGCAGCCGTGACCTTCAAGGGGTTTAATAATAAATGCCAGGTGAGGACAGCAGATCTAAATTAAAATCCCGACAGTCAATAAATGGCACGCTGGAATGTGTCCGAAATAAACAGCTACTTAGCAAGGCTTCTCGCTGGTCTGGGAGGAGACCGAGATATTAATGAGAACATGCAGGAAAACCTGCTGGATGGAATGCAAACTGAGGAAAGGAAACGAGTGTTTGTTTCAGAGGCAGTGATGTATTCAGCCGGTTTATTGTTTATTTATTTATTGGTTCGATTTATATGCCGCCCTTCTCCAGGGACTCAGAGCAGCTTACAACGCGTTAAGCAATAGCCTTCATACTTTTGTATATAGCTACTTAGTGGGGCTTTTGGCCCCCCGTAAGCGATGTTCTTTTTCATACAAAGTCATCAAATTGCCCCCACAATCTGGGTCTTCATTTTACCTACCTCGGAAGGATGGAAGGCTGAGTCAACCTTGAGCCTGGTGAGATTTAAACTCACAGTAATTGCAGGCAGCTGGCAGCTAAGTGCTACTTAAGTGCTACTTAACAGCGCTTTAGTCTGTTGCTCCACCAAGGCTCCTGTTCTCCGGTTCTATCCGGTTTGGGTGAATTGGTAGCGGAGGCTGCGGGAGGCTCCGTCCACATGCCTGGATGTCATCACATCCCATTTTTGATGCTCTGCACATGCGTGGAAGGCCCTTCTGAAGCAGGTGCATGTGCATGCATGCTCACATTTGCGAACTGGTAGCGAAGGTAAGTGAATACTAACCCTGGTTGGCGGTGGTATTTAGCTGGTTCAGAACGGTTTGGGCGAACCGGTAGTGGAAATCATAGGTGTGCCCATCCTATTTAGGTACATTTTTGAGGCTCTGCACATGTATGGAAGGTGCACATGCGAGTAAAGTGCATGCATGGAAGGCCGCACGCATGCATGGAAGGGCTGTGTGTATGTGCACAAGCTCACATTTGTGAACCGGTAAGGAAAGCAAGTGAATACCACCCCTGGTTTGTGTGTGTGTGTGTGTGTGTCTCCATCTGCTTTATGATCTGAAGCTGTCACACTGCTTTCTGCAGTAAAGTTCCTTCACCTACAGCATCACTTATCGGCAGAGGGCTGATTAACTTCATGCTCCCTCAAGCTTGCCAAGATTTTTATTTCTGCCTCTGGAGAAGAAATGCATAAAATATCTACGGCATCGTTTTAACCCTGTTTGGAAGGGAAAAGAGGCCCATCCTCTCCTATCAAACAACAAAACTAGTCCGTGCTTCAAGACAGCATTAAGGAGCCAGTTTGGCTGAGGGATGAAGGCGTCAGGCTAGAAACCAGGAGACAGGGAGTTCTAGCTTCTCCTTAGACATGAAAGCCGGTTGAATGACTTTGGGTCAATCACTAGGCGAATGTGAGTTTTAGTTCCTCCTTAGACATGAAAGCCAGTTGGGTGACTTTGGGTCAATCACCAGGAGACTGTGAGTTCTAGTTCCTCCTTAGGCATGAAAGCCGGTTGGATGACTTTGGGTCAATCATTAGGAGAAGTGAGTTTTAGTTCCTCCTTAGGCATGAAAGCCAGTTGGGTGACTTTGAGTCAATCACTAGGAGAAGTGAGTTCTAGTTCCTCCTTAGGCATGAAAGCCGGTTGGATGACTTTGGGTCAATCACTAGGAGAAGTGAGTTTTAGTTCCTCCTTAGACATGAAAGCCAGTTGGGTGACTTTGGGTCAATCACTAGGAGAATGTGAGTTCTAGTTCCTTCTTAGACATGAAAGCCAGTTGGGTGACTTTGGGCCAATCACCAGGAGACTGTGAGTTCTAGGGAGTTCTATATTGAGACTATAGAAAGAGTACAGGGAAGAGCAACAAAGATGATTAGGGGACTGGAGGTTAAAACATTATGAAGAACGTTGCAGGAACTGGGTATGTCTAGTTTAATAAAAAGAAGGACTAGGGGAGACATGATAGCAGTCTTCCGATATTTAAGGGGAGGGAGTCAAGCTATTCTCCAAAGCATCTGAAAGCTGGACAAGAAGCAATGGATACAAACTAATGAAGGAGAGAAGCAACCTAGAACGAAGGAGAAATTTCCTGACACTGAGAACAATTAACCAGTGGAATTATAGCAATTGTGGGTGCTCCATTGTTGGAGGCTTTTAAGATGAGACTGGACCATCATTTGTCTGAAAGAGTATAGGGTTTCCTGCTCAAGCAGGGGGGGTTGGACTAGAAAACCTTCAAGGTCCCTTCCCTTCCAACTCTGTCATTCTATGTTCTCTGTTCTTCTCTTTCTCTTCTATTTCTATGTCAGCTTTTGCAAAAGCTTTCCTGATAATGCAAGAAGAAAATGAGGATCCTGCCAAGGCCCCACCTCAGTCTATCTTCGGCTTCTACAGTCATGCATTTGCTACATGTTCAAGTCAGAGGTTTTGCATTAAACTCTTGACTGGAATAAATCTCGGTGGTGCATTTGCTTCTTTTAAAATGGATTTCGTTCTCCTTCCGAGGACACAGTGAAATGGCATCTTTCGTTAAAGCTCCTTTTTCTTTTTTTTACTTTCTTTCCTGAAGAGACGTCAACCAACTCAATGGATAATGGAAACATACTGAATGAAATGACTCAGGCAAAAGCTCAGATTTTCAGTGACTGATCCAGGTTTTGCTCGTGGCAATGGAAACCAGGCTGGCATGAGGCAAGTTCAGAATCTCCGCTGAAGTGTAAGCAGACTAAGATTTAAGAACATCACCTGTACTCTGATGGATGAGTTTGGAATGCAGCTAGCTTTCTCTTCATTTCTCCTTTGGGTTAGCTTTTTAACCTCTGCTAGTCCCAAAACTGAAAGCCGAAGCTCAAATACTTTGGCCACCAAAGGAGAAGAGACATTGCCAACAAAGGTCCGTAGAGTCCAGGGTTGTCAAATTGGATTTCTTCAAGGGACGGATCAGCATTGTAGTTTTCCATTATGGGCTGGTGGGAGGGTGAGAGATGGGAGGGATGCCTCCTGCGGCACCCTGCGGGCCAAAATGAAGCACAAGGGTAGGGGCTCTGCCCAGGGGTGAAATGTAAAATTTGTTACTACCGGTTCTGTGGGCGTGGCTTGGTGGTGGTGGGGTAATGTGACTGGATGGGCCTGGCTAATTCTTTTTTTAAAAAAACTTTTCAAAGCATTTTTTCTAATGCTTTGAAAAGCCTCTGCCGATCAGGCAACTCAGCTGGGATCATCAGAGACTTTTCAAAGCATTTTTTTGACCATCTCTTCGGCCAAGAGGTTGCAGGAAAAAATGCTTTTCAAAGACTCTGACGATCCCAGCTGAGCTGCCCGATCTTCAGAGGCTTTTTAAAAAAACTTTTAAAAGCATTTTTTCGTTGGAAGATGTTGTAGAAAAAAATGCTTTTAAAAGTTTTTTTAAAAGCCTCTGATGATTGTGCGGCTCAGCTGGGCATGGCAGGGGAAGGATTTTTGCGACCGGTTCTCTGAACCACTTGCCGCCATTGCTACCGGATCAGGTGATGCGGTCCGAACTGGGAGCATTTCACCCCTGGCTCTGCCCCATTTTCAGCCTGAATGGCCTCCTGCAGCACCCTGCTGGCCAAAATGGGGCATGGCGGGGCGCACACAGCCCCCTGCACCTTGGTTTCACCCTCCATGGCTTCCAGCAGCACTCTGCCAGCCAAAAACGGGCCACGTGGAGGCCTCCCGAGGTCATTTCAGACAAATGGTTATCCAACCTCTTCTTTAAAACTTCCAGTATTGGAGCATTCACAACTTCTGGAGGCAAGTTGTTCCACTGATTGATTGTTCTGTCGGGAAATTTCTCCTTAGTTCTAGGTTGCTTCTCTCCTTGATCAGTTTCCACCCATTGCTTCTTGTCCTGCCCTCAGGTGCTTTGGAGAATAGCTCAACTCCCTCTTTTTTGTGGCAGCCCCTGAGATATTGGAGACTGCTATCATGTCTCCCCTGGACCTTGTCTTCATTAAACTAGATCTACCCAGTTCCTGTGACTGTTTCTTCTATGTTTTAGCTTCCAGTCCCCTAATCACCTTTGTTGCTCTTTTTTGCACTCTTCCTAGAGTCTCAACATTTTAAATTTCAGATTTAATTTAGGGGAAGGAAATTCTGATTGAATGTTATGGGGAGGGGGGGAAATACCCCAGGACGATGGGCGGCTAAGAAATACGAAATATAAATATATTAATCCAACAAAAAGAGCAGTTTGACGGCGCAGCAATTACCCAGAGGTTCTGGATCTCCCTTCTTCGCTGGATCTGCTCCAATGGCAATTAAACAGCCATCTGTCTGCGAAGCTTATATTTGGATACTTGCAATGCACAGGGGGCTCAACGCAACACCCTCAAAGGCATTTGTGAATCTCGGCAATGCATAGGGATAAAAGGAAGCAGAATATTCTTACTTCAACTCCAGGTGAGTGAGCACACATTTCATATGGAATTAAACGCCTCAAAACTCTTCCACCCCACTGAGGCCTGTTCAATATAATACCTGCCACTTATTTTGGTGTCCTGACCTAATTACTGTGAAGGCGCATCTCTGCTCCACATCATTTGCTGCTATTGCGATGGGAAGAAGAGCAGGGAAATGCGGAATAGCAATAGCGCTTAGACTTATATACCGCTTTATAGTGCTGCTTTTACAGCCCTCTCTAGGCAGTTTACAGAGTCAGCCTATTGCCTGCAACAATCTGGGTCCTCATTTTACTGACCTCAGAAGGATGTAAGGCTGAGTCAAGCTTGAACCGGTCAGGATCAAACTGCTGGCTGTGAGCAATATCAGACATTGGGGGAATGGCGTACACCAGGGATGAAATCCAGTAGGTTCTCACAGGTTCTGGACAACTGGTAGTGGAAAGTTTGAATAGTTCGGAGAACCAGTAGCTGAAATTTTGAGTAGTTCAGAGAACCCTCAAATGCCATCTCTGGCTGGCCCCAGAGTGGGGTGGGATTTTGCAATATCCTTATTTATTTATTTAATTATTTATTGGTTCGATTTATATGCCGCCCTTCTCCGGCGACGCAGGGCAGCTTACAATGCGTTAAGCAATAGCCTTCATACTTTTGTATATACCTGCTTAGTAGGGCCCCCTCTAAGCGGTGTTCTTTTTTATATAAAGTCAGCTTATTGCCCCCACAATCCAGGTCCTCATTTTACCTACCTCGGAAGGATGGAAGGCTGAGTCAACCTTGAGTCTGGTGAGATTTGAACTCGCAGTAATTGCAGGCAGCTGGCAGCTAAGTGCTACTTAACAGCACTTTAGTCTGCTGCACCACCAAGGCTCCTTCCCCTGGAGTGGGGTGGAATGAGGATTTTGCAGTATCCTTCCCCTGGAGTGGGGTGGGAATGGGAATTTTGCAGTATCCTTCCCCTGCCACGCCCACAAAGCCACGCCCACAGAACCAGTAGTAAAAAAAATTGGATTTCACCACTGGCGTACAGGTAGTCCCCGAGTTACAACAGTTCATTTAATGATTAATCAAAGTTACCACATCTCTGAAAAAAGTGACTTATGACCATTACTCACACTTACAACCATTGCTGCATTCCCATGGCCGTGTGATCAAAATTCAGCCTTAGTGAGTGAGAGCTGTACAGGTATATAAGTCTAAGTGTGATTGCCATTGCTATCTTGCAAGTACAATCAACTAGCATACCTTCATTTGATGGGCCCCAGGTGATGTGCCTTCTCAGCTGTGGTGCCTACTATAGAGAACGACCTTCCTCCTGAAATTATATTAGCTCCACTTTTGACATTCCTTCTGACATTTCATGAGGTCCTCAAGACCTGGTTAAGTCTGGCCTGGAACTCCCAGCACCCAGGGAACTAGAGATAGACTTAGATGGATCCACTGCTGACCTGCTTATTCTTATCCTCTCTTCAGCTAGGATTTGTATCTTCGTTTATTATATTATTTACTTTAAAGTGATTTTTATATCTTTTATATTGCTGTTTTTATAGGTGGTTTTATTAATGTATCGTGTCCTGCATAGCTTTTGGTGGGATGGCTAACTATATAAATTAGGTAGCTAGATGATAGAGATGATAGATAAATAGAGATTTTAAAGATTTTAAAGATATTTATTGATTAGGTTTTTAAAGTTTTAATGCTGGAAGCTGCCCAGAGTGTTTCATTATGAGATGGGTGGAAAATGAATTCAATGATAATAGATAGATAGATAGATAGATAGATAGATGGATGGATGGATGGATGGATGGATGGATGGATGGATGGATAGATAGATAGATAGATAGATAGATAGATAGATAGATAGATAGATAGATAGATAGATAGATAGATAAAAGATAGATGATAGATAGGTAGATAAAAGATAAAAGATGATAGATAGAATATCTTCAAAGAAGGATTTTTCCTGGGTGAAAGTCAAAAGAGGAGAGAAAGCTTCTCCCCAAACAGTACTTTTCACCTGGAGATGTTCTAGGCACGAGAGAGTAATTGTGCAGTTCATCCCATGTATTTTCACTTGATTGATCTAACCAGTTAGTAAATTTAATGGCTGCTGCCTTAGCCCCAAGATCACCTGGAGTTATTTTCACAGCCTGGGAAGGAACAGGCAAGGTCAATATGGTTCCCAGGATGCTTGTATAACATGAGAAGGAATATCCAAGTTTTTGCAAAACAGCTGGAGAATTGCCAAGCTGCTCTTGTGCGGCAGGACAGAAGGATGTTATGCTAATCAAAAGATGAGAGAGGAAAAAAACGGGCCTTGCCCCTTTCATGGCAATTATCGCCTCTTGTGCCCAGTTTGGGGGGGGGGGCAATTTGTTTGCAAAAGAGGCTTCTTGTTTGCAGTACAGGTAATCCTCAACTTGCAGCCACAACAGAATACCTCTTACTAAGCAAAATAGTTGTTAAGTGAGTCACACCTTGACCTTTCTTGTCATGTGTCAGCTGCCACCACATGCTTGCTTGTGCTTTGCTGATATGCCGTAACAGTCTGCTATGGACTGGGAAGAAAGGGGATGAAGGGAAGGAATGCCTGGGAAACTGAAAGTAGGTGCTGTGCCTTCTTGAGAAGCTGCTTCAAGGTTGCTGGAAGAAGGAGGGAGCGGAATACCAGAACACACTTGAATTGACTTTTAGGAAAATAGCTTGCAAGCTTTTAATTGGTTACTTTGGGGTAGGAAATGCATAACAGGTAAGGAGGGGAAAAGAGGGGAAAATACAACAGAGGGATTTTGGTGCACAAATCTTACTTCTGGCTATGCATTGCAGCAGAGGTGTCAAACTTGCGATGGCACATTATCATCATATGATGTATTGCAACTTTTTTCCCCGTTCACTAAACCGGAAGGGGGCATGGCCAGCACATGACGTGAGCCATGAGTTTGACACCCCTGCATTACAACAATACACTTGATTTCTAATAAATGATTTCTTTCTCAGCAAATGGAGCCAAGGATTGTTTTCTACTTAGAACTTTAAGTGTGCGGCACATCTGACACCAAGGTTGTTAAGCTGTTCTGCCCCAGCTACGGACCCCAAAGAACGCAGCATACACAAACTCTATACAAAGCTTATTTTACTCAAATAACTTAGACTTTATCATTCAAAGGGTGTTAATGAACTGTCTTAACAGCCTACCAGAATTCTAAGATAAGGTAATCACAGTTTTACTAGAGTTGGCAGAAAGCCCAGAAGCAATTTTGCAGAGAATGCCGACACGAAGGAGATTGAACTAAAGTTGTTCTCTATAGCTTGTTGCAAGTGGTGTTCCTTCTTAAATAGGTCAATTAGCCCCAAGCCTTACTCTCGAGGAGACCTCCTCCTGAGGAGCCACTCCTGTCTTTTGGCAGCTCTGCGCACCTGTGCATCGAGAAGAGGCTCCTCCTTTTCGTCCTCTTCACTTAAAGGAGCTTCTGGGGGTTCTGAAGGCCCTGGCTGAATCCCTGCCTCTAGCACCACATCTTCTGAAGACTTGAGCACCAGCTACACAGGCTGCTGGCACAGCACTACACCAGCCTCTTCATTGTCGGAATCATCTACAATCTGCACAGGCCACTGACGGGCCACAATATAAGCGAATCACATGATTGTTAAGCACATCTGGTGTCCATTACTGACTTTGCTTGATCATATCACCTCAAGATGTTGTAATTATCATAAATACATGCTGGTTACCAAGTACTCAGATTTTGATCACATGGCCATGGAGATGTTGCGATGATTGTGAGGAATGGTTGTAAGATGCTGTTTTCAGTGGTGTTTATAATTTTGAATAGTTGATAAATGAAGTGTTGTAAGTTGAGAGCTACCTATATGTCCATGCTGATATACATTTCAGAGTTTGCTAGCAACGTAAGTTCCCCAGAAGAATCTTTGTGATGCTGGGTGATAGGAAGGAGGGAGAAGATCTGACCTTGTAGTCCCAAAGGTGCTTTTTCAAGAGGCAACTGAGCTGAAGAAGCTTCTTGGATGAGATGTGAAACATCTTCAAAGAAATACCAGAAAATTCATGGGACAATCATGATCTGGATGACTGAGAATCTCCATAGACTTCTGCTATTAACCTCTGTATTTTCAGAAATCACCCAGCATCAATTTTGATCTTGTAGATGCTTTGTTGGTTTCTGTCACTTAACTATTACTTATCTGTCACTAACCCTCATCATTATCATCATTGTCGTCATCTTCAAGATCATCATCACTTATCTTGGGCTGTACAGAAGTCATAGCCTCAACATACCCACCCTGAAACTGAAATAGAGCTACCAACATAGGGTGAAAAAATTAATGAGCACTCAAGAGCAAGAAAGAGACATGGACTTGTCTCTTTGCTGCCATCACCTGGTCACCTGGAATATTGCAGCCCAGTTCCAGTCACCCTAAATAAACATCAGTGTAGCAATAGCAATAGCAATAGCACTTATATACCGCTTTACAGTGCTTTACAGCTCTCTCTAAGCAGTTTACAGAGTCAGTGTATTGTCCACAACAATCTGGGCCTCATTTTACCCATCTCAGAAGGATGGAGGGCTGAGTCAAGCTTGAGTTTGGTGAGATTTGAACTGCCAAATTGCAGGCAGCCGGCAGGCAGCAGAAGTAACCTGCAGTACTGCACTCTAACCACTGCGCCCCCGCGGCTCATATAATTGTGAAACAATTATCAGGGAAAAGTGCTACTATGTTGGTTTTGGCTTAACCTGGCTCTATGCATCTGTGAAAGCAGCCTTCTCCAGCTTAATATTAGGAGACTACATTTCCCAGAATTCTCAGCAACAGCCACAAGGTGGATAGAGTCAGTTGCAGTGATGGTTTTGTGCAGGCTCAAGGGTGCACATGTGTTACCTCTCCTGAAGGAGCTTCATTGGTTGTCAATTTGCTTCCAGGTACAATTCAAAGTGTTGGTAGTCACCTTTAAAGCACTACATAGTTTGGGACTGGATTATCTGAAGGACTGTCTCTCCCTGGTTACATTCACCCAACTCACAAGAGTGAGGCGGCAAGGAATGTTGTGGGGGCCCTCTCCTAAGGAGGTCCATTGATGGGACCCAGAAGAAGGGCCTCACCCACAGTGGCTCCCTCCATTTGGAACATCATACTTGCAGAGATTAGACTGGCCCCCACTTTGACACTCTTTTGGAAAAGTTTTGAAGACCTGGTTTTGCCAATGGGCCTGTGGAACCAAGAGTGAATGGAACCCATCAACTGACTTATTTGACTGATTGTTTGTCACCAGGGGAGTGAGGAGTTATGGTTTTTATGGTTGTATATTGTTTTTTTTATTTTTATAAGCCACCCAGAGTTACTGAGAGTGAATGGGTGACTATTTAAATTTTATAAACAAATAAACATACATACATACATACATACATACATACATACATACATACAAATGGCTGTGTGTGTGTATGTGTGTATGTTCCAGCATAACTCTGGAACGTCTCAAGCAATTGCAACCAAACTTGGTACACAGATGAATTACTCTCTGGAAAAAAATACTGTGCGGATAAGACACCCCTAACACCCCTCAGGTGTGTGTTCTGTTAAGATACAGCCTGTTGTGCCTTAAAATGGCTTCTACTGTACTGCCTTAAAATGGCTTCTACTGTGCAGCACAGTGGAGTTGCCATGGTAACGGCTTCACAGTACTCCACAAGGGGGATCCCTATGGTAAGGGGGAAAATCCAACATTAGAAATTACGTTTGATCTGGACATTTTCAACAAGGCTTTGATTATTCTTGAGGACAAATGTATGGCCATGAGCAATAAAACATTACTGCAACTCGGCCTGCCTACACCACTACAAGACCGACATGACGTACTTCAGGCAGATTACATACAAGAAAAGAACTACAACGTCCAACAGCCTAGTGCATATATCATAGACAAGAAGTCACTTCTAAATCAAGATCAGAAAAAAACATACCAAATGATCATGGATCAGCTAGCAAAACAACAAGGTGGTATCATTTTACTTGACGCTTCTGGGGACACCGGAAAAACATTTTTAACTAATGTAATTCTCGCCAAAATCAGGGCTCAGGGTGAAGTTGCTCTTCCTGTCTGATACAGGATTGGGATAAATAAATACTCGGGCCATGCAGGGTTATCAGCTAGAAAATGAATAAAAATATTGAGAGAATCACTGGAGGATCTGAAGGGACAGGCTGGGGACACACTGTCCTAAAAGGCTATCTATATCAGGTCTGTCAAACTTGCGGCCCATGGGCCAGATGCATCACACGCTGTCCATGGCCACTCCTGGTTTAGCAAAGTGGGGAAAAGTCCCAATATGTCAAATGACATCACTGTCAAGTCCCAGATATTTCTTTACGGATGCTGGCAAGACCTTACAGCTGCCATGATGCCATGAGTTTGACACCCCTGTGTTGTGACCCAGGCCCAAGTAGGTATTATCAGACACAATCAGTTCTAAACAAAGAGACTTTATTAGAACAGCTGAGAATTAACTCATTCTCAGCGTAGTCCAAACTAATTCCAAAAAAATTCTTCATAACACAATTCTTCAGCCTTATCACCAACCTTGGTCTACTGTGGCAAACTGCCAAAGGTTTTGCTTGGCAAAAGTTCAGAAGCAGAAGACGCCGACAAGAAATAAACGCAGCAAGACAAGAAACAAATCTATCAATGTTGTTTTCCGACAAAGAGCCCAAGAGCCGTTCCTGGTCTTTTAAGCCTTATGGGAGGGGCCAATCGTCTCTTGGCCTTACTCCTGAGTCATCCTTTTTGCTTTAGCTGCTCTTGCCTTCTGGCAGCTCTTCTCATGGGTGCACTAGGAACAGGCTCCTCCTGTTCCTCTGCCTCACTCCTATCAATCTCTGGAGGCTCTGGAGTCTGCACATCACTCCCCGATGGCCCTGGCCTCATCTCTGCCTCTGACGTACAGCCCTCATCCGGGCCTTCCCCAGACTCCAGGACTCTGCCCATGTTCTTCCTCAGCCTCTGACTCCGCTGCCAACTCCACAGGCAGCTAGCGGACCACAACACCCTGATTTATATGGTCGCTGAGAATCAACTATGACTTGACAGCACACTATCAAATCAACTCTCATGATCAATTGGTCCACACCGTTAGAAATTTTGTGAACTACAGTCTCCACTTACCAGAATCAGGAAAGATTATACTAAAAATTTAACCAAAGAGGCATTTCCCCCCTCATAATCTGTTCTATTTTTGTGTACCAGGGCAGATAGAAGGTATATTTATTTTTCAGAACTGGGTCTTAGCTTCAGCTACTTAGGGGGAGAGCATTCACCCAACTTATTGCAGAATATGTAGGTCAGTGGTTTGTTTCATTTGAAGCCTAACTAAAAAATCAATTCTGTCAGCATCATGTTTGGCTGATCCCATAAGCACAGTAAAACCTACTTTATGATTAGATGACACTATTATGAGTTCTTCTGTTCAGTTGAATGGTGTTCTTCCTTTTTTTAAAAAAAGTGGGTTATATTTGACCTAAAGAACACATCCATAGCTTCATCCCACCACGGAGGTTCAAGCTTTCTGTTTTGTAGAGCTTTGTTTGCCATCATCCAATATCTGAGGGGCTGACCCAAAGAAGAGGGGGTCAACCTAGGGGTGATATTCAGCCGGTTTGGACCAGTTCGTGCGAACTGGATGCTAATTTTATATCTGGTTCTCTGAACCGATAGATGCAAGGACTGGCTGGCCCCATCCATCCTGCCCCTCCCAGAATGGGAGACATCCAAAATGAGCCCTCTCCATGCGGCTCATTTTGGATGTCAGGTAAGTGCAGGGCCCACACGGAGGCTCTGGGAGAGTGAAAAATGGGCCTCCTGGAAGTTCTGGAAATCTGGAAACGGGCCCATTTCTGGCCTCTGGAGGGCCTCCGGAGCCCAGGTAGCCCATTTTTGCCCCCCTGGAGGCTCGAGGAAAGCCTCCAGAGCCTGAAGAGGGTGAAAAATGGGCCTCCCAGAAGTTCCATAAGTCTGGAAATGGGTCCATTTCTGGCCTCCAGAGGGCCTCCAGAGCCCAGGGGAGGCCATTTTCGCCCTCCCGGAGGCTCAAGAAAAGCCTCCGAAGCCTGGGGAAGGCAAAAATGCCCCCTACCCGCCATGGTGCATGAGGCCGAGTAGGCCATGCCACACCCACTCAGCAACTGGGCAGAGAACTGGTTGCTAAAAATTTTGAATCCCACCCCTGTGCCAACCTATTCTCCAAAGCACCTGAAGGCAGGACAAGAAGCAATGGATGGAAACTAGTCAAGGAGAAATCCAACTTAGAACTAAGGAGGAATTTCCTGACAGGGAGATGAATTAATCAGTGGAACAATTGGCCTCCACAAATTGTAGCTGCTCCATCACTGGAGATTTTTACCAGAGTTTGGACAACCATTTAGAATTTAGAAATTAGAAAATTAGAATAAGGGAATTGGAAAGGACCTTGGAGGTCTTCTAGTCCAACCCCCTGCCTATGCAATTTCAGACAAATGGTTGCCCAAACTCTTCTTAAAAACGTCCACTGTTGGAGAATTCACACCTTCTGGAGGCATGTTGTTCCACTGGATAATTGTTCTAACTGTCAGGAAATTTCTCCTTAGTTCTAGGTTGCTTCTCTCCTTGATTAGATTCCATCCATCGCTTCCTGTCTTGCCCTCAGGTGCATTTCTCTGAAATGGTATAGGGCCATGATGGCGAACGTATGGCACGGTGCCACAGGTGGCACGCGGAGCTATATTGGTGGGCGTGCGAGTGTTGCCCTAGCTCAGCTCCAGCGCGCATGTGCGCAGCAGCTAACTGATTTTCGGGCCTTCCGATCCCACCGGAAGTTGGGAAACTGGCTCCGGAAGGCTTCCAGGGGGAATGGGGAAGGCTGTTTTTGCCCTCCCCAGGCTCCTAGAAAGCCTCTGGAGTCTGGGGAGGGGGAAAAATGGGCCCACCAGGCCCACCATGCCATCGCTTGCCAAAAGCAGGGGGAAGTGTGAGCAGGGGGTCACGAGCACATGCGCGGGAGGGCGGGGCGCATTGAATTATGGATGTGGGCACACGCAGCCGCGACCCCCCCTCGCTCCCCCCGCTTTTGGCACGTGACAGCAAAAAGGTTAGCCATCACTGGTACAGGGATTTCCTGCCTGAGCAGCGAGTTGATTGAGTAGACCTCCAAGATCCCTTCCAACTCTGTTATTCTGTTAATATCTTAAGAGAATAACAGGAATTGAATGGGGTTGTGTATATTTTTAAATAATTGAAGCAAAACCAGCATTATAGGCATTTTTTGCAAACACATAGGAACTGACGGGGATCAACAATAAATAGATCTGATTTTCTCTGTACTTATTCCATCAATAGACGTTTTTGGTTAATCCAAAGAGTCTCCAAATCTAATTGAGGCCACCAGGTATTTATTGTATCTCTCTGCCACTGGCATAACACCTCGTGACATAAAACGTGACATGTCCCCTGTCTTCATTGGTCTTCATCAGTGAGCCTGGAGTAATTGGAACATAAACATACTGTGTGTAACAAATTCACACAGTACTTGGGTCAACCAGAAGTAAGATTTATTAAGCTGCTTGTAAAAATAAAGGCATGATATAGTATAGTACTGTAGGGGCGAAGTCCCTCGCCCCTACAGTACTATACTATATCATGCCTTTATTTTTACTATTTCATCTCCAGCGATGGACAAATGGATTTTTCTAACCACACCATTCCTGCAATCACATCCCATGCTTCCCACTCCCTGTCGTATTACATTCAATGGAGCTTGGCCTTTAATGTAGATTATATTATACCCCACTCGTCTTTGGCTGAACATTGAGAAAGGAACTTCAGAATCTCAAAATGGATTTTGTAATAACTCCGAGTGTCTTATCAGCAAGCTGACATTCTTCCCCAGAAAGTTCAACCTATCTCAGTAAGTCAAGGGGAAGAAATATATTGGTTTTGAGCCGAACATGTAAATCAGAAGGGAGATGCCTAAGAAACATGAATGATAACCAGGTTCCGTTGTAACCGTTGCTTGGCTAAATGTCAGAAAGAAAGAATTGTATTACAGGACAGGAGGGCTGGGACATCAGAGAGGGCTGGGCCGCATTTCCTGAACTTTCTGATAACTTTTTTTTTTTATAAAATAATTTTTATTGAGTATTTTACATTTTAAAACCAAACACACAATAGCAAAAGAAATCAAGAGACAAAAACAAGAAAACAAAAACACACATACACCAGACGTTCAGATACAATACTAACAACAGATATATACAATTTTACAACTTTCTGCATCAACTTTTGTCATTACTCTTAGGTTTTATCTTCCCGCTCCTTCTCTTTACTTTAAATATTCATAATTAACTCTTTTGTTAGCAGGATCATTATTTACATTTATATCCAGTATGTTAATATCTAATTTCACTTTATATTCTTATTTCTTAATTTGATTTCTGTTTTTCAACCATGTATAAAACCTATTCCACACTTTATCATAATCTGAGTCTTCTCTTTCTTTGATCTCCATCGTTAATTTATCCATTTCAGCGCATTCGAGGATTTTCTTTATTATTGTTTCTTCCGATGGTGTATTGGTCAGCTTCCACATTTGCGCTAGAGTAATTCTGGCTGCTGTTAGAATATTCAATATAATATAATAGAGACTTTTTTCCATATATTTTTTTTTTGATAATTTTTTAGGGGGATTAAAAAACAAAATGAATATCAACAGCTGCAAAAATGTCTCCGTGTCTTCCATCCCACTTTCTGAGATCAGCTAAGGCGGGCATGCTCCAGGTCCAGGGGTGGGCTGCTGGAGGTTCGCAGGGGTTCGGGAGAACCTCTACCTAAGATTCTGTGCATTTCGGAGATTCCCCCAAATCCCACTCCTGGATGGCCCCTCCCCTCCCACCCCATCCCTCCAAGGAGTCCCCATGCGGCTTATTTTGAATGCAGGTAAGTGCAAGGAGCAAGACCAGGAGCTCACCATGTTCCACAGAGTTATTTATATTTATTATTTATTTATTTATTTATTTATTTATTTATTTATTTATTTATTTTTTATTTATTTATTTATTTATTATATTTTTATACCGCCTTTCTCTCACAGGACTCAAGGCAGTGTACAGTCAAGAAAAAATAAAAGATACATAAACATCATAAAATTGATAATTAAAATTATAACATAGTTTAGCCCAAATTAAATAAAACCCAGAATTAGATAATATTTTAATCATTCCCAGTTAACATGTTTAGCCCCGCCTGATTGAACATTAGGGTCTTGAGGGCACAGCGGAAAGCACGGAGATTAGGGATGTTTCGTATCTCAGGGGGCAGTTCATTCCAAAGGGTTGGAGCCCTTACAGAGAAGGCCGTCCCCCTGGGAGTCGCCAGTCGGCACAATTTGACTGACGGTACCCTGAGTAGTCCCCCCCTGTGAGAACGAACTGGTCAGTGGGAGGCTATTGGTGGCAAAAGACGGTCTCATAAGTACCCAGGCCCTAAGCCATGGAGTGCTTTAAAGGTGATAACTAACACTTTGAATCGCACCTGGAAGATCACCAGGAGCCAGAGCCAGTGCGTAGGAGAGGTGTTACATGGGCGCAACGAGATGCGCCCATAATCACCCGTGCGGCTACATTCTGGACCAGTTGGAGCTCCAGGTGCTTTTCAAGGGGAGCCCCATGTAGAGAGCATTGCAGTAGTCCATATGGGAGGTGTCTAGGGCATGAGTGACTGTCAGGTCTCAATACTATCAGATCTCCAAGCTCAACGTCTTTAACTGCTGAGCCATCACACTCACCATCAACTGAGGAGAAAATTATAGCTACTCCCCACACTAATTTTTGAAAATTAGTCATCTCTTTGTGGAAGAGGATGGGACATGAACAGAGGTGGTATTTAGCCAGTTCATACCGGGTTCGGTGAACTGTTAGCAGAGATTGTGGGTGGTTTAGGCATGTTTATGAGCCGGGCGCATGTGCGGGAGGCACTCAAGTAAGCAAAGTGCATGCACGGAAGGCCAGGCACATGTGTGGGAGGCGCGCACCAGGAGTGAAATCTACTTACCTTTCTTACTGGTTCAGAAATGCATGCACCCCACGCACACATGCCTTCTGCACATGCGCAAAACCTTCTGTGCATGCGCAAACCTGTGCATGTGCAGAAGGTAAAAAAACATTACTTCCTGGTTAAAACCAGGAAGTAATGACACCTGGGCGGTGATTGCTACCGGATCGCCGAACCACAGGGAAAAATCGCTACCAGATTGGGTGGTCCGGTCCGATCCAGGAGCATTTCACCCCTGGCGCGCATGCGCATGGCAAACCAGTGGTAAAAATATTGGAAACCCATCACTGGACATGAACGTAAGAGTTAAAAGAATAACAGCGAGAGGGAAGGAAAGGAAACCACAATCAGCATTTTCCTCCTTTGCTGATCATAATCCAGTTACGTATCCATCCCCCTCTTGCCTGGGACTCTTTCTGCTGCTTCTTGATGAGATGCTGTGAATTTAATTCTTCTTTCAGCGGGACTCTTCCATGTGGTGCTGAGTATTAAGTAGAGCTGGAAGTTTTAATCGGTTTAATCAGTAGATTAATCAGCTAAAGCTAATTTTAATCAGTGAGGCTGACAGTTAAGAGCATACTGATTTCTTTTTCCAGGGTTCTTCCATTGCTTTGCTTTAAACTCCAACTCCCCCACTTCTCTATTCAGAAAGCAATCCTGTTAATGGGAATTCCTACTTTGTAAACCTCCAATCCCTGGTTCTGTGAAGACAGCCGAAGGATGATACAGGTAATCCTCGTTGTATTGGCAGAAGGGAGAAAAGGAAGGTTCTTTTCTTATCCCTTTTTGGGGAAAGTTTAAAAAAAAAAGAATAAACCCATTTTTTAAAATTAGATTTATATGCCGCCCTTCTCTGGAGACTCAGGGCGGCTTACAAGGCATTAAGCAATAGCCTTCATACTTTTGTATATTTTTTATACAACGTCAGCTTATTGCCCCCACAAACTGGGTCCTCAATTTACCTACCTTAGAAAGGATGGAAGGCTGAGTCAACCTTGAGCCTCGAACTGGTGTAACTGCAGACAGCTGGATGTTAATAACAGGCTATTCCGCCGGTTGAGCTATCTGAGGCTTTTGAAGATCTGAGGGACTGTCTCTCCCTTGTTATATCAGCCTGCCTCATTAGATTTGCCAGAAAAGGCATGCTGATGGAACCTACATTTGGTGGGTCCCAGGCAGGGGTGGGTTGCCCCCGGTTCGCACCGGTTCACAAGTACAGGTAGTAAAACCGGTGGGAGGCTCCGTCCACTGACCCGGACGCCATTATAGGTGATCTGCGCATGTGCAGATCCTCACTCTTGATGCGAACCAGTAGTAAAGGTAAGTAGAACCCACCCCTGGTCCCAGGCAGAGGTGGGTTTCACATAATTTTACCACCCACACTAAAAATGTGAGCACACACACTTTGCTGCTGCGCAGGTCTTGCACCCCGAGGTCGCCACTACTGGTTTGCCCAAATTGGTCCGAACTGGCTGAATACCAGCACTGGTCCCAGGAGACCAATTTGCTCTCACAGAGAGGGCCTCCTCAGGATGCCGTCGGCCAAACAATCTCGACTGGCAACCCCCAGGGGGAGTGATTTCTCTGTGGAGGCCTCTGCCCTATGGAATGAACTGCCCCCGGATATATGAAGGATCCCCGACCTCCGTGCCTTCCATCGTGCTCTGAAGACCTTATTATTCCATCAAGCCTCAAATAGCTCAACAGGCTAGATAGCCTGTTATTAACACCCAGCTGTCTGCAATTATTGCAAGTTCGAGGCTCAAGGTTGACTCAGCCTTCCATCCTTTCTAAGGTAGGTAAATTGAGGACCCAGTTTGTGGGAGCAATAAGCTGACTTTGTATAAAAAATATACAAAACTATGAAGGCTATTGCTTAACGCATTGTAAGCTTCCCCGAGTCTCCAGAGAAGGGCGGCATATAAATTTAATTTTTTTAAAAAAGAAAAGCTGGGCTGACCGAATAATGATTTTAAAGAGGTCTTTAAATGGTTATGTCAGTGTTCCAGGGCTGACATAGAAGCTTGAGAAAAAATGTGACATTTCACCTAGAAAAGCCTTTCAGTGAACTTAGTTTCCTGGGAGATGCACGGGAAGGGTGACATTCCTGTGAGCTAAGGTGGGAGAGAAGAGAAGAATGATTTGGAAGACAGCCAATGGGGAGTAGAGAATGGGGGCCGGAAAGGGAGGTCTTGGGGAGTTCAGTGCTAACTGCACAGAGTCATGGATTAGTTTGTTATGCCCAATAAAGACAAATATTTCCACAAAGAACGGGCGTTTGGAAATTCATATATTCGGAGATAATAACAACCGTGACAGGTTTTTAGTTTGGAGTTTTAAAACACAGCCAATGGATAGAATGATTTTAATTGGGTTTTTAATTGTGTGATCACTGTTTTATTATGGCTGTACACCACCCTGAGTCCTTCAGGAGAAGGGCGGTATAGAAATGCAAAATAAAATAAAAAATAAATAAAATTTATAAAATTTATAGGCCGCCCGTCTTACCTCAAGGTAACTCTGGGCAGAGATGTGCCTATTTTGCTGTGGTGCCCGCCCTATGGAGCGTTCTCTGCCTCTCTCCCATGATTAGATTAGCTCCATCCCTTTGATGTTTAAGGAGGCCTCAAGATCTGGTTAGGTATGGTGGAATCTCCAGCTAGACTGGAGAGGGGTGTTAAGACAGGACCAAGCTTAGAGGGCTGGCATTGCAAAAAGCCTCCTCTGTGATGACCCGGGACAAGGCATGAAGATCACACAGCCAGCTAAGAGTTCAAACTCCCCTTTAATGCTCCAAATTTCCCCTCAAATGCTCCCACGTTCTTAGCAAGTCCTAGAGCAAGGCACACACACACACACACACACACACACACACAGAGCAGCCTCTGGCTGTGCCCAGTCCAGCAAAACAAAGGAACAGGGAAATGAGTCCAAGGAACAAAGTCGGGAACAAGGTATTGAGTCCACAAATAAAGAAGAAGCAAGCAGTCTTGCAAACTCCAAATGTCTGTACCGGCACACCAAACTCTACCATTTCAGCATTTGTTCCCAACAAATGCCCCTCCCCACAGCATCTCCTTAAATCTCAGTCCCCAGGTGTGCCTTGTGAAGAGGGGCAGGCCACTCTCCTCCCAAGTCGTTGGGTTAGCCTGCACTTCTCTCCACTCTCCGTGCTCAGGGATCAGGAGGGGGTGATCCTTGCTCATCACCTGAGCTCTGTCACTCCTCATGTCCACTGCTTGTCCTCTGTCAGTCATCTTGCCCCCTTTCCTCCCCACTAACAAGCTGTCTCAATCCTGAAGAGTCCGGGGCTGCCTCAGTCTGCTCCTCCCCACATTCTTCCGAAGCCAACAAAGCCACCCCCTCAATCTCTATTGGCTCCAGCTCCGGCTCGTCTTCCTCCACAGATTCAGGCTCCAATGCGGGCATGACATCCCCAATCTGGCACAATTCTTGTCACATATAGTAGTTGACTAGCAATAAAACTACTTTGAGATTCTTCAAGAATGGTTCTGGTTGCTTACGCCTGACACTACGTCATTAGGTCTGGTGGTTCCAGATAAAACAGAGATATGCTTAGATATCTCCATTGCTGAGCTGGCTATTTTTATTCACTTAAGGTTTAAGGTGCACAGTGGCTCAGTGGCTTAATGAGATGGTCTTTGCTCCAGTGGTTTGAGTCCCAGCACTGTGTGGCGGAGTGAGTTCCCATCACTCATCTCTGCTTCTGCCTATCTAGCAGTTTGAAAGCATGTTCTATGCGAGTAGATAAATAGGCACCACTTTGATGGGAAGATGAATTGGAGCTTTCTGCGGACGGTCAGAATCCTACCAGTGCTGAACCTTCCAGGTCATGATGGCCATTTGTGAGACGGTTTTCGGGGGAAGGACCTCAGATGATACCGCAGGAACCCTGCTTGTCTTTCTTTCTGGTGAGGCGCAAGCTCGCCCTCCTGTGGCGCACCTTGGGAAACACATGAGCATGAACCAAACAGAGCTAGCAAACAGGCAACCAAACTACTACTCTACATTAGCATTTGTTAGTCTCCTGGCTAATGTAAAATCACCATATGCTAAATAAATAAATAAATAGGGTTTATATCTCTGCTTTTATAATATTTACTGAATTGATTTTATACATATATTTTTATATCCAGTTTTTATATGTGGCTATACCCATTTGTTGTGTACCACCCAGAGTCATCTTCAGTGAATTGGTCGCTATATAAATATGATTAATACATAAATAAACAATAAATAAATACAGGACGTAGCAGGTATGCTTTGGATATTGGTTTATTCTCCAGCTTGTCTTTTGTTCGCTTGATTTATTTACTTTAAATATTTATGAGATCTATCCGTCTCGAAGATCAATAGGGATGATATCTAGAATGTGCTTTATTTTGCTTTCCATAACAACTCTGTTAAAAATAAATTTAAGACGTAAGTATATTCTTCCAATCTGTTCCATTCCATTAATAAACACCTAACAATTTATGTTTACAATTTTTCATTGCCAATTTCTGTCCAGCTGGAACCATTTATCCTGTTTTCCATAGAAATCTCCCTTCACGTAGTACGGCCATTTTGCGGAGTTCATTATCAGCACTAATTGAAACCTAGATATAGATAGATAGATAGATAGATAGATAGATAGATAGATAGATAGATAGATAGATAGATGATAGATATTATTTTGTTTTCGTATATCTTTATGTATATCTTTCTTTATGCCAGGGATGTAGCATGTAGGGATGCTGCATGTAGGGATGCTTTATGTAGGGATTTTCCTACGTATATTAAGATGTTTCATGGCCTAATTTTCAGTGAAATCTCAATTCACCAGCTTTTAGGCCTTCTTAAACATTACAGCAGCCATATATGCTATCTGTTTGAGTTTATGTGGGAGACTAGAATGGAACCATTTCTACCTCGTTAGGTTTTATCAACTAGCCACACCCACTTTTCTTAATTCTGCCCTGTAACAGTCAAATATTTATTATTTTGTTTTCGTAGGTCTTTATGTGTATCTTTCTTTATGCCAGGGATTTTCCTATGTATATTAAGATGTTTCATGGCCTAATTTTCAGTGAAATCTCAATTCACCAGCTTTTAGGCCTTCTTAAATATAGATATATATAAATATATTATAGATATATAGATATATAGATATATAGATATATAGATATATAGATAGATATTGAAAACATAAAATACAGATTGTCTTCAAATTACAACCAGCCCGCCAATTACAGTTGTAAGTCATGATGGTCAGAAAGTGGGTCAACCACATGACAGACCTACTTTTATGAACTTTTTCGCAGGGGTCGTTAAGCGATCGCCACAGTCGTTAAGTGAGGGCCGCGGCCATTAACTCATTTTTCACTGTGAGGCATTTTTGATAGAAGCCAGAAGTAAAGGCCAATTTTTTGGTGGGGGGAGCCCATTGTAAAGTGTCTGTGAGACGCTGTGAATAGCTGTACATGCAGGCCATATGACCAGCCGGAGGGAGTAGACGAGATTTGTAAGTACCTTTTGGGGGGTGGGGTGGGGGATTTGTTGTAAGTTTAAATGGTTGCAATCCGTTGTAAGTCGAAGGCTACCTATAGAATCAAAATAAATGAAAAGGATCAACACAAAATAGCAAGAAAGCATGGAAGAAAGTGCATTCCAGTTAACCATCAAAAAACCAAATGGAATAATGGACGGAAACTGATTAAGGAGAGGTTCAACCTAGAAATAAGGAGGAATTTTCTGACAATGAGAACAATCAACCCATGGAACAGATGTTGCCTTCAGAAGTTGTGGGAACTTCATCACTGGAGGCTTTCAAGAAGAGACTGGACTGCCATTTGTCGGGGATGGTGTAGGGCTATGGTGGCACGCGGAGCCATATCCGTGGACACGCAAGCGTTGCCCTAACTCAACTTGAGCATGCATGCACGTGCCAGCCAGCTAGCTGAATTTTGGGCCTTCAGGAAGTCGGGAAATGGGCTGATTCTGGCCTCTGGAGGGCCTCTGGGTGGGGGAGAGGCTGTTTTTGCCCTCTCCAGGCTCCAAGAAAGCCTCTGGAGCCTGGGGAGGGTGAAAAACGGGCCTCCCGGGCCCACCGTGCCATCACATGGCAAAAAACGGGGCGCATAGAATTATGGGTGTGGGCACGCGCAAGGGCAACCCATGCTCCCCCGCTTTTGGAAGGCAATGGCCAAAAGTTTAGCCATCACTGTTCTATACCAATCCAGACAAATGGCTGTCCAATCTCTGAAAAACCTCCAGTGATGGAGCAACCACAATGTCAGAGTTCCAACTAACACCCACAACGAAAACAAACTCCGAGGCTTGAAGTTCCTCAAAGCTAACTTTTATTAGAGATGTCATATTGGCACATCTGGGAAAACCCGAATCTGAAAGCTTCCAGGTTTTCCTCACCCAAAAGAAAGTTCAAGACCTTGCCCACATCTTCCACATGTCCACCACAGCTCCAATTAGTTCTTTCCTGAACAGAAGACAGCCTCCAATTTCTTCTTTGCACAGCTGCCAGACACCATGGCCTTGAACTTCTCTTAGAGAAGTTTGTTATGGCTATGTCTACCTCACTCATGCAATCCCTCCTCCCAACTTCCCACGGTATGATTGTGGCAGGCCTGGATCCTCGAGGCACACGGGTAATATGGCTTCCAGGCACGACGTACAACTTGTGGAGGCAAACCATTCCACGGATTCACTGTTCTCACTCATAGGAAATGTCTCCTTAATTCGAGCTTGTATCTCTGTTTAGTGATCTCCCACCAGTTGCTACTTCTCCTACCTTCAGGTGCTTTGGAGACTGATCTCCTCTTCTCTGTGACAGTCCCTCAGATACTGGAAGACTGCTGTCATATCACCCCTAGTCCTTCTCTTCGTTAAACTTGACATACCTAGTTCCCTCAATCATTCATCATATGGTTTAGCTTCCAGCATCATATTAATCTTTGTTGCTGCTCTCTGCACTCTTTCCAATGGTAGGCTGCTTCCGGTTTGGAGCAGTTTGGGCGAACCAGTAGTTCCGTCGATCAGCTGGCCCCACCCACCCGCACCCGCACCCGCCCTATCCTGTCCTCTAGTTCCTTCTTTCTGGCTCAGTGATTCATGTGGCACAGCTGATTTCCACACCTCTGTTGTTCTACTTACCAGGGCTGCCTTAGAAGGTAAGTAGCTGAGCTTCAAATTGCTGTATTTTGAACACTGCTGTGCAAGCGCATTAGGCTCACGCTCACAGAACTGGTTGTTATTTACCTCCTTTCAGCAAACAGCAATTTACCTCCTTGCAGCAAGCAGCAGAGGCCCACGCAAAACAGCTGAGAGCAAAACAGCTGGGAGTCGGGAGGCCAATCCAATCAGCTTGTGCTAATTAGGCTGTGCTGAAACAAGCTGTTTCTTCTTGCTGCTTGCTGCAAGGAGGTAAACTGCTGGGAGGCAGAGGCCAAAGGATGGGCAGGGCTATATTCAGTGTATAAAACGCACCTAAATTTTCACCCCCTTTTAGGGGGAAAAAAGGTGTGTTTTATACTCTGAAAAATACGGTAGATGCTCAGAAGGCAATAGACTCAATATAATAGTTTCTTAGCATGTACATGTCCTTATCAAGAGAATGAATAATGGTCTTTCCCAATTAGAGGCACACATCTTCTAAGATACCAAGGGTTGTGTATGTGTGTGTGTGTGTGTGTGTGTGTGTGGCTTGTGGGTGGGAGAAATATAGGAGGCCCTACGTGCGGTGTAGATGTTCCCCCAAAGCTGCAGCTTTTAAACCCTCACTTTTTTTTTTAATTAAAAAGGGAAATTAAATCTCTGCATCCATTTTTCATTGCAAGAGCCATAAAATATTGGCTGCTCCGGACGGATGGAGTACAGTTTTCTCCTCTTGCTAATTATAAAAAAAAAAAAAAAAATGCCAGGCAGGAAAGCAAAGCAAAAAGAAAAAAAGAAAGGAAGAATCTGGAGGAGGGAGGTTATGATTTCTTGCATTAAACAAATTTTATAGCTGCCAAGAGTTTTAGGGTCTCTATTTGGAGGCCTGGACGAGTGCCAGCTTGCTATCATTAAATCTTGTCAATCTCAGATCTGAGCTGTGCTTATGCAGAGCGCGTATAAATAAAATACAGGAGGCTATTAAAGATGTTGCCAGGTTTCATAGACCTCTTGTTGCTTACCTGGGCTAGATCAACAGGAAGCGAGACCGCTGTTTTCCCTTTATGAAATTTGACATTTGCAAGGGTCAAGCATGCGGATTCGTGGAATAAATCCAGCGATGAATTGAGCCTCTTCTACTGTGTGGGTCATAGTTATCAGCAGGAAAATTCTGATTTCCTGTAATCATAATGAGTGCCTAACAGCCCATGAAAAGACTACAAAACATGGAATTAAATGCATAATCAACTTATACGTAGACTTCAATTTAGGAGCCCAATTGAGACCAGAATTCCCATTGTTAAGCAAGGAGGTTGTTATGTGAGTCAGGCCCAATTGTTTGGCTTTTTTTTTTTGCCATGGTTGTTAAGTGAGTCACTGCAGTTGGTAAGTGAATTGTGTGGCCTTTAAGCAAATCCAGTTTTTCCCCATTGACTTCGCTTGCGAGAACTTGGCTGGGAAGATCATAAATGATGATCACATGACCCCAGGATGTTGCAACCATTGCAAATACATGCCAGATGCCAAGAAAACCAAACTTGGATTGTGTGACTGTGTGAGGACGCTAAGCCCTCATTCAAGATCCAAACCAGGACAAAGCCATTAAGCCATAGTAGGAATTGTCCAAAGCCCCTTCATTACATCACCCGGCAAAATTCAACCAAGCCTGGGACTCAAGACAACCTACAAAGTTACCACTGCATGGCCCCATGGGAGTCTGACAACCAATCAGAATACATTTCTTTCACAGGAACAGGAAGCAAGTTCAAAGCCCAAGAGAAAGTATAAATATCTCTCACTCTCCACTCCATGTGGTCAGCTACCCAGGACTTCAAACCATGTGGTCCTATCCACCATTAAACCATCTTTACAATCAGCCTCTATATTTCTACTTTTTTTCCCACTTCCCAGGGGTGGGCTTCAAAAATTTTAGCAAGGGGTTTGCTGCTGGGTGGGCATGGCCATGGTGGGTGTCAGCTTTCTGCACCATGGCGGGGGGGGGGGCATTTTGCCCTCCCCGGGCTCCAGAGGCTTTTCTTGAGCCTCCAGGAGGGTGAAAATGGCCTCCCCAGGCTCCAGAGGCCCTCTGGAGGCTGGAAACGGACCTGTTTCTGGCTTTCCTGAACTTCCGGTAGGCCCGTTTTTCACCCTCCTCGAGCCTCTGCACACACCCTGCACTTGCCTGCATCCAAAATGGATTGTGTGGGGCAGTGGTAAAATCTAAAATTTGTTACTACCGGTTCTGTGGGCATGTCTTGGTGGGGAGGGGTAATGTGACTGGGTGGGCATGGCCATTTTTTCTTTTTACTTTTAAAACCATTTTTTACATGTAAAACCATATAAAAAATGCTTTCAAAAGGCTCTGACGATCCCAGCTGAGTTGCCTGATCATCAGAGGGCTTTTAAAAAAGCCTCTGCCGATCAGGCAACTCAGTTGGGATCGTCAGAGCTTGGCTCATTAGAGCTTGGCTCATCAGAGGCATTTAAAAGAAAAAAGCCTATGATGATCGTGCAGCTCAGCTGGGCATGGGGGGGCAGGGGCAGGGATTTTTGCTACTGGTTCTCCGAACTGCCTGCTGCCATCGCTACCTAGTCGCCCGAGCCGGTCCAAACCAGGAGCATTTCACCCCTGGCGTGGGGACTTTTAGGAGGGTTAGGGGTGGAGTGGGTGGAGCCAGCCAGGAGTGGGATTTGGGGGTTCTCCAAACTGCACAGAATCTTAGCTAGAGATTCTCCCGAACCCCTGGGAACCTCCAGCAGCCCACCCCTGAACTGAACCCAGATGGACATTTCTTCCAACGGTATCTCCCATCCAACCGCTAGCCTCCTCCAACCCTGTTTAGCTTTTCTTTTCTTTTCCTTTCTTTTGCAAGCAGCCCATGTCAGGTGAGAAATATTCACGAAAAATCCCCTTCTCTGGGATTCAGCCTCGGTTACAATAGTTAAAAGTGCTTTTCTGTCATGCTGCCAAGAACACCATACAAGGACTCCTGTGCTGCTTGCAGGAAAATTGATGACACAGTCGCTCCGAGCTCCCTTAGGGAGAGGCCAAATATACTTTAAAAAGGATGAAATAGAAGTCATGTTTTCTTTCTTACCGGGAAGGGAGAAAATGTTCATTAAAAAAAAAAAAAGGAGAAAGGGAGAGCAAGCATTGAAAGGGACTAACCACAAACACGGAGACTAATAGGAAGCCAGAGAGATGACCTTGGAGGAAACAATTCAGAGACAATTTCAGCAACATGTGAAAAAGAAGGCTTTAAGCCCAGGAAATATGGAAAGTGTGAGAAAGAGATTGAGATTGGCTCTCTACCCTGGGATGGATGAGAGAGGGAGGGAAAGTACAATCCAACATCTAAGATCCTTTATGAGAGCCTACCTCAGAAAAGGGAAGATTTCTTCAAACTGTGCACACATACATTATGCGCAAAGCACACGATCACCAAACTGGTTGTTAAACTGGGAGGATCCCACCACTGCGTGGTTTGTGGGACCCAAACCTTTCCCTTCCCTAACCAGAAGCAAATGCAGAACTGCTCTTCAGGATGGACTGAAACACAACTGAGCAGCTAAGGTGAGAAACATGCAACTTCAGCTGGTTCAGGGATTTGCTGTCACCTGCCAAGGAGCAACTCCAGCACTAGAGGAAGACAGGACTAGGGGTGAAATCCAGCAGGTTCGGACAAGTTCTGGAGAACCGGTAGGGGAAATTTTGACTAGTTCGGAGAACCGGTAGCAGAAATTTTGAGTAGTTCAGAGGACCGGCAAATACCACCTCTGGCTGGCTCCAGAGTGGGGTGGAATGAAGATTTTGCAATATTCTTCTCCCAGAAGTGGGGAGCAAATGGGGATTTTGCGGTATCCTTCCCCTGGAGTGGGGTGGGGATTTTATAGTATCCTTCCCCTGTCATGCCACCAAACCACGCCCATCAAGCCATGCCCGCCAAGCCATGCCCACAGAACTGGTAGTAAAAAATTTGGATTTCACCACTGGACAGGACCCCCATATGGACAGTATTTGGTCTTTCCCTGTCTCTGTCTCTCTTTCTCTCTATATAGGGTATGTATGTACACATATACACAAGCATACACACACACACACACATATATACACTATATTCTCTCTCTCTCTCTCTCTCTCTCTCACACACACACACACACACACACACACACACACACATCTATCTATCATCTATCATCTTTATCATATCATCTCTCTGTCTCATCTATCATCTGTCTATTGATCTATCTATCATCTATCTATATTATCTAATCTATCTCTATCAATAGAGATAGATTATCATCTCTATCTGTTCATCCATCCATCTCTCCATCCATCTTTCCATTCATTCATCCATCCATCCATTATCTATCTATCTATCTATCTATCTATCTATCTATCTATCTATCTATCTATCTATCTATCGCAAATGAGCCAAACAATAGCAAGAAATTCTGGAGTTCCCATCTTGGGCTTTCTTTTCTTTTTCTTCTTTGCTTAAGTGTACTCTTACCTCCTCTTCATCTCCTGTCTTCTCAATATAAAGCATATAAGATTGCATATGTAGGAAAAGGACAGGCTGAGCCTAGAGGTGGAGTCAAAGGAGGAATTAGCCTGGAATCATTAGGTTCCCACAAGCGGTCTAAGTCCAACCCTTCTTGATTTCCATTGACTCTTATCTAGCACCAATTTAGTTCTGACTAAATTGGCTAGATTCTTGTGTATAGGCATGAGCAATAAATCATCTTAACTGGAATTTAAGATATGGTGGCACAGTGGTTAGAATGCAGTATTGCAGGCTGACTCTGCGCACTGTCAGCAGTTCGAACTTAACTGGCTCAAGGTTCACTCAGCCTTCTATTCTCCCAAGATCGGCAAAATGAGGATCCAGATTGTGGGGGGCAATAGGCTGACTCTGTAAACTGCTTAGAGAGGTCTGTAAAGCACTATGAAGTGGTATATAATCTAAGTGCTATTGCTATTAACGTGTGGTCCAGTATAACCCATAACAACAAGACTGCATACTGAGCTATATTCAATTATACTAAATTAACCTGCAACACATAGAACTCTCTGCCAAATCCTCCTCCCCACTGATTCCTAAGGTTATAGCATTTCCACTGCTTTGTCAGCTCAATTCTCTAGTTTTATTTTAAGCTCGTAGTAGCCTTGCTTCTATTCTAAATGCACATATCCTCATCAACCTTGGTGGGCAACATCACAATATTACCACACCAGCTATAAGGCTAGAACGCTGAATTGAATGCCAAACTCCTGCAGCTGAAAAAGTGAGTTAAGCAGTCACTGTGTAACCAGTCCTTTCCCACTTTGCCAAGTCCTCCACACTTTGACAGGACAAGCTCACTGCGAAAGAGCAATGTAGATTACAAACAAGAATGTCAAGCACTTGGGAAATCAGGAGATTCAGGCAGTTCAAATGAGTGTAAAGAGTTATTGCAAGCTTGAGCTCTTTACAAGAATCTGGCCAACTAATGGTCAAGGGAAATGAGCAGGAGATAAGAAGGATTTCAAGGTGGGCTGGACTTAGATCTCTTATGGGCACACAGAGACTTGTGACTTATGTCATGTTTGACCCCTCTCATGGGCTCAGCTAGTCATCTCCTACAAAGAGAACAATCTCTGGACCACAATCTTTGGCCATCACATTAGGGTTTGCTAAGAGGAAGAAAACTCTATTTCCAAAACATTTGATGGAGATTTGATTTCAATGAAAGGAAATAAAATTTCAACTGGCTCTTCTTTAAGCCAATGACATTTCCACGGAAGCACCAGTTATCAATCTCTCAATTTAATTCCATTTAATTGATTCAGTTTAGGCATCCAAGCACCAATTCGACTCTGTGGCTCATTGCCTAGGGCAGGGGTCTGCAACCTTAAGCACTCAAAGAGCCATTTGGACCTGTTTCCCACAGAAAAGAAAACACCAGGAGCAACAAAACCTACCCAGCCGGTCATTAGGCAGAGAACCAATTGTTAAAAAACACTGGGAATCACAAAACCCTTTTGACATATCTCTCCTCCCTCCATCCCCCTTCCCCCTCTCTCCCTCTCTCCCCACCTCTCTCTCTGTATCTCTCTATGTCTCTCTATGTCTCTCTCTCTCCCCCTCTCTGTATCTCTCTATGTCTCTGCCCTGGCCGCTTTTCCATCCCCCGCCATCACCCTTACCTTCTCAGGCCAAGTGAGGAATGACTGGGAAGGGAGGGCGAGGGGCGGGGCCAACCAGTGGTGGGATCACCTGACAGGAAGCCACAGCAGAGGGCCCAAAGAGCCGCATGTGGCTCCGGAGCCACAGGTTGCTGACACCTGGCCTAGGGCAATGTAATGCTTCAGATTCTGTTCAAAAATTGTAGAATCACAGTAACCCGTTCCACTCACTGACAGCTCTAACAGTCAAGAAGTTCTTCCTAATATCTAACCTGTTTCTACATCCTTGAAGTTTTACCCATGAATTCTAGTGATGCTTTGCTGAGGTATGTGTCATGGCCCAAAACTCAGACACTGTTTCTGAATTTTAATTTGAAGAAGCTGTTCAAGCAGAACCTATATAATGTCAACCTTTGGAGACACAAAGCCAAGGATTACCTAAGGTTGGTCAAATACAAGAACCATCTGAACATATGGAACAGTTAGATAATGATGATTGCAGGCCTCCCAGCCTCTGGACCCAGGGAGCTGAGGGAAAGAGCAGAACAAAGACATTCTCTGAGACTTCTTGCCAAGCAAGGAAGTAAATCCTTTGATTAAAGGTGGCTGGCTGAAGCCTGATTTAACCCATGATTCCTATCAAAATCAACCACCTGATCTTTGGCTCTTGCATAATGTCTGTGAGGATTCTGCTCATCAAATTCTGACCTTTGGTCTATCTGGAAACCCAGATATGGATCATGGAACTCTGTACTGAATTTTGACTATTGTTCTGCATGTTCCTTTATTAAAGGTAAATCAAACAATTCACGTAAGCTTCTTCCTGAGACTGTTTTGGTTTGCATTCCTTGTCCGCTATTATCTCCTTGATTTTGAGTAAACTGCTGATTTCCATAGCAACTGTGCATGTGAAAGTATATAATCAAAACCAGAAGCAGGATAGTATGAACATAGTTCTTCTCTGTAACTTTTGAAAACATCTGCATCTTCTGAGGCCAACTACAGAAAGCTGCCATGCAATCCTGAGAAGAAAAATGGCTACTTTAAAGAGCGGCAGACAGATAATAAATTCACAGTCTTACCTGTCAAAAGCACATTTCCCAAATTATTTCCTAAGCCTTGTCCAACCCTTCTGGGAGAGATATCTTGGCAGGGCTCCTTCATTAAAAGGTCTCATGCAACTTTAGGCTGCTCTTGAAAACCCCTTTGTAGAATGACACTGTGATGTAAGTTCACAATTAAGCAATTGTGAAGTGATCAGGGCAATTCTTTTCTGAATAGCTTTATAATATGAAGCATAGGATTCTTTAAATGAGGCCAAGGGAGTGGCCACAGCTCAGTGGTCAAGTAGATGCTTAACTTGCAGAAGGTGTCAAGTTTAATATCCAACATTTATTTATTGATTTGATTTATACCACATCTTTCTGCTCTGGCAAGTGCTCAAGGTGAACATCTTCAACAGAAGAAAAATATGCTCAGAAGGGCTGATGTGAAGCTCTGGGGAGAATCTCTATCACTATCTTGACTTTACTAGAAAGACATTTTGGCAGTTGTCTGAATTTATCTGGAGGTTACTACTGGGCAAATCTGCTTTACTGATTGGCATACCTAGTTTTAAACTAGCTAGGTCATTGGTTAGAAGAACAGGTCTATGACAATTCACCACAGCCAACTCACCACAGCCAACTTGACACAACCAATTCACCATGGCCAACTAGCCATGCCCAACTTGCCACAGAAAACTCACTGCAGGACAAGAGTTAGACTAATATTGTTGTGACCTGTCAGTTGCTGGCCCCTCCAGCAGCTAAATCAGATGAGGAGGTGGCATGGGAGTCAGGACCGGCATCAAGACAACCTGAGAGCTCCAAGGAGGAAGATGGAATGGAGCTGTCAGAGAGAGAGACAAAGGCGGAGCCTGGGTTGTCCGTTAGGCCTTAGATGGAGAGTTAACAGCCCCCAGGTCTGGAAGTGGTTGATGAGGAAGAGGAGGAACAGCTGGGTCCAGTGCCTTGTGCACAGATGCAGAAAGGGCAAAGGAGAGCAGTGGAAATCTATGGCCGATCCTTGGGACGCTGCTAGCAAAGCCCCACCCTAGCTCTGGGGATAAAAGGCAGAGGGAGGAGATGAATAGGTGTGGCAGACAACTATTCATTACCCTGTCAGACAGACTTGTTAGACTTACTAGCTGTGAGAGCGAGAGAAACTTTTTGCCAGAGCTGCTGGTGGTCCTCATAAAGGAAACATTGATTTAACTACAGAGATTTTTTCATGTTTGGGAGCCGGGTGAGAAAAAGTATCAACGAAATAGTGGAATAGAATCATTGAAGAAAGGATGCAAAAGGAGGGACAGGATGAAATGTGAATGGCAAAAATTAAAATATTTCTCATTTCATTCAAATAATCAAATAGAATTGCTAAATTCTCCTGCCACAAGTTGTCCCATGGTGAGTTGGCCATGGCGTCCTGCAGTGAGCTGACTGTGGTGAGTTGGCCCCAGCAAGTTGGCTGTGGCAAGTTGTCTCATTCAGGAAGATGGAATGGGACTTTTAGTCTCCTACCCTTGGCCGCGCCTCCTTCTCCCCCAGTGAATCGGGTGATGCTCCTCTGATGTTTCTCATTGGCTGACACACCCGTATTTGTTCGCCCTGGCCAATGAGTCCTGGCCCCTCTGTCCCACACGCTTCAGTGAGGCTGATTCGCAGAAGGAGGATTCATCCTGGGTTTTTCACCGCCTGGGACAGTTAGCCACCGGCAGCTATAAACCAAATGCTTGTTAGGAGAGGGAACAGGAGGGGGTGGAAACAGGTTTTTGTCTCCCTTCTCTTTGAATGAAGCTGAGTACTTACCATCCTTCCCCCTGCTCTTCCCTTTCTGTTCTTTGTTACTTTCTACCATACCCATTCTGTCTCCTAATGGCGGCTAACTGTCCCGGGCAGTCCCGGGTGGCAAAAAACCCAGGACGAACTCGCCCTCTGCAAAAACGTCCAGTGTTGGTGCATTCACAACTTCTGGAGGCAAGTTGTTCCACTGATTAATTGTTCCCACTGTCAGTAAATTCCTCCTTAGTTCCAAGTTGCTTTTCTCCTTGATTAGTTTCCACCCATTGCTTCTTGTCCTGCCCTTGGGTGCTTTGGAGAATAGCTTGACTCTCTGTTCTTTGTGGCAATCCAGTTTAATGAAAAGAAGGACTAGGGGTGTCATAATAGCAGTGTGGTGTTGAGTATCTTTTTTGAGGAGAATTATCATTTCCATGCCAAATAGCTCCTCATTAAGATTAAGCCAAGTCCTCTAGAGGTGACATAGCAGTGTTCCAATATCTCAGGGCCTGCCAGAAAGAAGAGGGAGTCAATCTATTCTACAAAACATCTGAGGGCAGGACAAGAAGCGATTGGTGGAAACTAACCAAGGAGAGAAACAACCTAGAACTAAGGAGAAATTTCCTGACAGTGAGAACAATTGATCAGTGGAACAACTTGCCTTCAGAAGTTATGAATGCTCCAACACTAGAAGTTTTAAGGAAGAGATGGGACAACCATTTGTCTAAAATAGGTCTCCTTGAGCATGAGGTTGGATTAGAAAACTTCCAAGGTTCCTTCCAACTCAGTTATTCTAATATTCTGTTCTGTTTCCCAATAATAGTGCCCCATTCACAGGAACACGGAACATAGAATTATAGGGCTGGAAGGAACCTCAGAGGTCTTTTAGTCCAACCTCACGCTCAAAGCTGGAGACATTTATATCATTCTGGTAAAATTGTTCTCCAGGCTATTTTTGAAAACCTCCAGTAATGGAGCACCCAGAACTCCAGGTACCAAGCTAATCCATTGACTAACTGCTCTTACTGTTAGAAAATTTCTTTTTTAACTTCGGGGTTGAATCTCTCTTTAACAAGCTTCCATCCATTACTTCTCATGCTGCCCTCTGGTGCTTTGGAAAATAAGTCAATTCCCTTTTCTCTGTGACAGCCTCTCAAGTACTGGAAGACAATTATCACGTCCCATCTAATCCTTCTGTCAGTTTTGGAAGACAATTTTCTTTTTGCTTCTTAACTGCCACAGATTTTAGCTGGGGAAGTTGGGAGGGGGTTGTTATTGGAGCGGTAGAAAGTTAGTCATAACAACATTCCGTATTCAAGGACTTTTGCCTGCGTCTGATGGAGACTGCCTGAAGATTGTATCCGGTGGAGTGTGAAGAGTTGATTGGACAATATGATCAACTTGTGGGTGTGGGGCACGGCTGTGAACTCTTAGCTGGGTGGGGAAAACCTGGAAGCTTTCAGATCCGGCTTTTCCCAGATGTGCCAACATGACATCTCTAATAAATTGGAACTTTGAGGAACCTCAGGCCTCAGAATTTATTTTGTTCGGGGTGTTCCTTGGAACCCTGACACATTCTCTTTGATAACAATTTTGGCTGAATCATGTCCAGGGGTGGTATTCACTTGCCTTCACTACCGGTTCGCAAATATGAGTGCACATGCCACCTCTGTGCATGTACAGAGCATCAAAAACAGGATGTGATGATGTCCAGGTGGATGGGCGGAGCCTCCCACAGCCGCCGCTACCAGTTTGTCCGAACTGGATAGAACCAGCTGAATACCACCACTGATCATGTCCGTGTTTTATAGGAAGACCTTCCCACCAACCGATATGATGAAAACTCACTCTACTGTAAGGAAATAGCAAGAGCCCTTTGAGTTATATACTGCTTCATAGTAATTTCAAGCTCTCTCTCTCTAAGCTGGCTGAATTGTTTTATTTGTGTTTTTCCTGGAAAAAGCTTGCACACAAACGCAATCGTGTGCACTTGTTTTTATACAGAATCTCCAGAACTTGAAAATCACAGGATGCAGTCCAGGGATGGCTTTCACTTTACCTTTACCACTGGTTCACTCCGTGTGCGCACGCTGTCTGTGTATGCGCCCAGCCTTCCACAAAAACGTACCTAAATAGCACAACTTGGAGCCAGGGCAGGTGGGTGGGGCAGGCCCATCCTCGATCACCACTACAGGTCCCAACTGGCTGAATACCATCTCTGCTGCAGTCACAGCAAGCTCCATTTATTGAAGAGAGAGAGCCTAGCCTTAAAAGGGTGGAGTCAAGAGAGGAATCAGCCTGGAATTGTTACATTCCCACAACCAGACTAAATCCAAGCTCTCTTGAATCTCATTGACTCGTATCTAGCACCAATTTAGTGCTGTTAAAATCGCTTGAAAATCACAGCCTGCAATCACAGCCAACTCCATTTATTGAAGTGAGAGAGCCTAGCTTTAAAAAGGTGGAGTCAAGAGAGGAACTAGCCAGGAATCTTTACATTCACACCACCAGACTAAATCCAAGCGCTCTTGAATTCCATTGACTCTGGTCTAGCACCAATTTAATGCAGACTGTTAAAATCACATTAACTTTAAAATCACAGGCTGCAATCACAGCCAGCTCTGTTTATTTATGTGAGACAGCCTAGCCTAGGGGTGGGCTCCTGGGGGTTCAAGGGGTTCAGGAGAACCTCTAGCTAAGACCCCCAAAGCCCACTCCTGGCTGGTCCCGCTTACCTCGCCCCGCACCTCCCAGGAGTCCCCACGTGACCTGTTTTGGATGCAGGCAAGTACAGGGCATGTGCGGAGGCTCAGGGAGGATGAAAAATGGGCCTACTGAAAGTTTGGAAAGGCTGGAAACAGGCCCATTTCCAGCCTCCAGAGGGCCTCTGGAGCCTGGGGAGGCCATGTTAAACCTCCTGGAGGCTTGAGGAAAGCCTCCAGAGCCCAGGGAGGGAAAAACCTTCCCCTCCATCTGTGTGGTGCAGGAGGTCAACTAGGCCACACCCACTCCTTGACTACTCTTTAAAAAACATAGTCCATAGTCCAGATCTACCATAAAGAGCCGCGGTGGTGCAGTGGTTAGAGTGCAGTCCTGCAGGCTACTTCTGCTGACTGCCGTGTGCCTGCAATTTGGCAGTTCAAATCTCACCAGGCTCAAGGTTGACTCATCCTTCCATGCTTCCGAGATAAGTAAAATGAGGACCCAGATTGTTGGCGGAAATATGCTGACTCTGTAAACCGCTTACAGAGGGCTGTAAAGCACTGTAAAGCGGTATATAAGTCTCAGTGCTATTGCTATTGCTATTCAGCCCTAGTTCTTACTTCTGGCTCATTGTAATATACTTCCATTGGATCAAGCGATTTTTGCTTCAAATCCAGAGCTGAAATGAATAATTTGCTGGAAATAACCCTGCAGTCTTGCATGAACTAATCCAAAGGCATATATCTGAAAATCCTCAAAAGTTAAATTTAGGTGGTACAAAAACAAAGCAATAACAACAACATCCTACCCCCTCTTCAAATTGAGAATCCTCAGAGGTACCAGAATTACAACACACAGTCCAGTTTTTTCCTTACAATCTCAGCACAACTAACAAGTGCCGACCTACTGTGTTCAAAATCTTTTTTTCATCAACTGACGAAGGAAATATTGTTTCGGTTCACCTCTACTGCACATGAAAAAGCAGCGGATAAAAGGTACCAAGAGTGCTGTTTGCTAAATATAAAGTGAGATTCAATTTACTGTACTCTCCAGTAAGATGTTTCATAAAGGATGGATGTCAGCTTCTATATGTTGGACGGGCAAAATGGTGGAAGGGACGTTGATCATACGTTTTGTCCTGGCATTGTTTATTTATTGTTTATTTCTTCGTTTATTTTTTTTAATCTCACCTTTATTTCGGTCTATTTTTTATCATCCTAATAGTATGGTTCTAGGAAGAGAAATTCAAAGATGTGATGTTGAACTATGCCTAAAGAGGCTTGGAGCTTACTGAATTATCAAGCATTTAGGATTTACAGCAGAGGGGGCGTTCACCAGTGGTGGGATTCAGCCAGTTCGCACCAATTCGGGAGAACTGATTGTTAACTTTCTGAGCAGTTTGGTGAACTGGTTGTTGGAAGAAATCATTAGGGCAGAGAACCGGTTGTTAAATTGTTTTTGGTGGAGAAAGAGAAGGGAAAGTGGGAGGAGAGGAGGAGGAGGAGGAGAGAGGAAGAGGAGGAGGAAGAGGTGGAAGAGCCTGGTGGCACAGTGGACTAAGTGCTGTTCAAGTAGCACTTAGTTGCCAGCTGCCTGCAATTACTGCAAGTTCGAATCTCACCAGGCTCAAAGTTGACTCAGCCTTCCATTCTTCTGAGGTAGGTAAAATGAGGACCTGGATTGTGGGGGCAATAAGCTAAACACCCAAAAGCCCTACTAAGCGGTGGGTTTCACAAATTCTTACCACCGGTTCACTGCATACACGCACGCTCACTTTGCTTGCGCGCCTTCCACACATGTGTGTGGCCTTCCACGCATGTACTTTGTTCATGTGTGCGCCTTCCGTGCATGTGCCTGGCCTCGAATACATGGCTAAATAGGAAGCATTATGCCAGGGTGGGGAGGGTGGAGGGAATGGGGGGGCAGGGGGATGGGGCCCGAGCCAGTGCAAACCAGCTGAAGACCACCTCTGTTCCACACCCATTTGCAATATTCAGGTGACCCTGAGGGCACAGATAAACCTCCCTGTGGCCTCAAAGATTCTCAGAGAGAGTACTAATGACCAGATGACTGCAAGGGATATAATCCTTCCATTCTCACCATTCCGTCAGCACTGAGAAAGCTTCTCGGATGACAAGTGAAACAACTTCAAGGAAAAACCACAGAAAGTCAAGTTGCCTCTTGAAAAAGCACCTTTGGGGCACCGCTCTGAAGGAGAAGCTGCAACACTAACCAGGATTCTCAATTTTCACCACTGCAGCTGCAATTCCAGAGACCGTTTCCCAGGCTGAGGTTCACCAGCACCAGAGATAAATGTTTCAAGGACTCCCTTTTCCTCCCCCTCCCCTGCCGCCCCCTGAGGGAGTGATGGAGAATATCTCCATCACTCCCTCCCGGGTGGGGGGGGGGGGGAGCGGGGAGACGGATGTTCCAGCTACTCTGCAGCTGTATCTACAAATATCTCCTTTTTCCTCTCAATAATCCGAGAAAATAATTCCTCTGAGACTTTGAGCAGGGGAAATAGGATAAGCAGTTTACTGTGGGCAAATGGGAAACTTTTGTTGATAGCAAAGTATCCTTGTACATACATGTGTATGATCTAGGAATGAAAAAGAAATTGGTCCAGAATTTTGCAGAGTTGATGTACCATGAACTGTCCTTCTGCAGGTAGTGGCTTTGAAACAAGGTTTTCCCGAATCAGAATGGAATGGAATAAAATGGAGTGGAGTGCAGTGCAGTGCAGTGCAGTGCAGTGGAGTGGAGTGGAGTGGAGTGGGATAGGGGAGGAGAGGAGAGGAGAGGAGAGGAGAGGAGAGGAGAGGAGAGGAGAGGAGAGGAGAAAATGGAATGGAATGGAGTAGAGTAAAATAGAATAGAATAGAATAGAATAGAATAGAATAGAATAGAATAGAATAGAATAGAATAGAATAGAATAGAATAGAATAGAATAGAATATGGAAGGGAAGGGAAGGGAAGGGAAGGGAAGGGAAGGGAAGAGAAGAGAAGAGAAGAGAAGAGAAGAGAAGAGAAGAGAAGAGAAGAGAAGAGAAGAGAAGAGAAGAGAAGAGAAGATGGAATAGAATAGAATAGAATAGAATAGAATAGAATAGAATAGAATAGAATAGAATAGAATAGAATAGAATAGAATAGGTTGGAAGAGACCTTGGAGGTCTTCTAGTCCAACCCTCTGCTTAGGTAGGAATTCCTGCACCAGGGGTGTCAAACTTGATTTCATTGAGGGCCACATCAGGGTTGTGTTTGACCTTGGGGGGCCACGGTGGGTGTGGCTAGCTCAACATCAGTCATGTCGGGGGTGCCTGTAGGGGTCCGAGTGCTCTGCCAGCAAAAATAGGCTCCCAAGCTCTGTTTTCAGCTGCAACGGCTTCCTGCAACCCTCTGCCAGTGAAAATGGATGTCAGGAGGGCCACCTGCATCCCTTGCAAGCTCCATTTTCAGTTGCAACGGCCTCTTGCAACCTGCTGCCAGCAGAAATGGAGCTTGGGAGCAGCGCCTGTGGCTCTATTTTCACTGGCAGAGGCCCTGTGGGCCAGTCCTCTGCTGTTTCTAGGGCAGCCCCACAGGCCGCCCTCCGGGGGCCGGATCCTGCCCATGGGCCTTGAGCTTTACACCCATTATGAGTATCACAGAAGAAGGAAAATTAGCTTTTCAGAAAGATGTGGGAGGTACAGAGATGAGCATTAAAATCCACCAATATTATGGAAAGCTGCGTGCTAAAGGTTTTATGTTTCAGAATAGTTCAGGCAACAGATGCACTTTTTTCTTGTTTTCTTTTAAAAAAAAAAAAACCAGGTCAGAGTAATGCTCCATTGAGGCAGATGTTAACAAGGAATTAATTGATGCTGATTTTCACATTGACGCTTCCATCATTTGTTATCTATTGTTCACAATTGTTAAGTAATGTTATTATTAAGATTTATTATACGCTCACTTCAAAAGACTCTGGGTGGCTTGCAACGTATCAACTATGCAATTCAAACATAACAATGAAACAATACAGCCTGGATAATAAAAACAACAACAACTAAAACTACATCACAGCACTATAGAAGTTCCACAAACACACTCACCCTAGGTCCAGAAAGAGAGCCAAGATTCAAGGGCCTTGTGCACTTAGAAAAGTTGCTGCTGTAAGTCTTTTGGGGGGGGGGGGTTTCCCCTGCACTTTCATATTGGGCTTCTATTGTATTTGTAAGTCAGCAAGTCACTTAGATTGTGGTGAGATCAAAAAATAAGGAAGATGGAGAGAGAGAGACAGAGACAGAGAGACAGAGACAGAGAGAGACAGACAGAGACACAGTGAGACAGAGACAGACAGAGAGACAGACAGAAACAGAGACAGAGAGAAAGAGACAGAGAGACAGACAGAGACAGAGACAGAGACACAGAGACACAGAGTGAGACAGAGACAGAGACAGACAGACAGAGACAGAGACAGAGAGAAAGAGACAGAGACAGAGAGACACAGAGACAGAGACACAGAGACAGACAGACACAGAGACACAGAGACACAGAGTGAGACAGAGATAGAGAGAGATAGACAGAGACACAGAGTGAGACAGAGACAGAGACAGACAGAGAGACAGACAGAAACAGAGACAGAGAGAGACAGAGACAGAGAGAGACAGAGAGAGACAGAGACAGAGAGACAGACAGAGACAGAGAGACAGAGACAGAGACAGAGACAGAGACAGAGAGACAGAGACAGAAAGACAGACAGACAGAGACACAGAGACACAGAGTGAAACAGAGACAGAGACAGACAGAGACAGAGAGACAGAGACAGAGATAGAGACACAGACACAGACACACAGAATGAGACAGAGACAGAGAGACAGACACAGACAAAGACAGAGACAGAGAGACAGAGACACACAGAGAGACAGAGCAGAGACAGAGACAGAGAGACAGACAGAGACAGAGGGAAACAGAGAGAGAGAGAGGGAGGGAGGGAGGGAGGGAGGGAGGGAGGGAGAGAGAGAGACCCCACTATTAATTCTAGGATCCTTGGTGTTCTCTGAACTTGGTCATTTTTTTGCAAACATTTCATTATCCAACTAGGTAACATCATCAGTGCTAGAAGGGAGTAAAGTTTGATGTCTGTTTATATACTGGCAAAGTCAGTGTTGGTGGGACGTGTTCTTGGAAGTTCCTTGATTAAGCTGTTGTTTATTGTTTACTGTTTGTCTGAGTTGGTAATTCCTTGATTAGGGTATTGTTTACTGCTTGCTATTAGCTCTGTTGGTTAAACACTCAAGAGTCCTCCCCCCAGTGAATATAAGAGCAAGTACTCATGGAGAAAAATGAAATTACACTGGCAATTGTAATTCAGAATTCAGTTGCAGCTCTGAGGGCTGAATGGTAAGTTAATTTTGTCTTAATGGATGTAACAGGTGCGCTTCCCATTCAAGAAAAGTCATCTCTTAAAGCAGAGAGCAAAAGAGTTATGAATGGGACTGACTGACTCCAGTTATGATGAAGCATTCAAAATGGAAATGTATTAAAAGGGAAACCCCACTTCTCAAAAACTATTTATTGCAGCTAGTACCAAAATTTCTTGCTGGGGTATTCGGGGAGCTGTAAGAATTGCATTTCAGAGAGAACTATCTCACTGGAACTCAGAAATTCCTCTGCCATTTAAGAGCTATTAAATCCTAGTTATGATAATCAAGTCTGCTTCCAGTGGATCTGATTATGGGGTATCGTGGTTTGTTTGTTGCTGGTGACTGGGAATCTCTTTGAATGGTGAACAGAAACATAATTACATGAAGATTTCTTTTGAAGGCTGTCAGGCTGCTTGCATTGGAAGGTAAGTGTTGAAAAGAAGACAAGAGCATTAAGCAGCATTTATTGTCAAAAGAGAGTTCCAAATATTATTCATAAATAAACATTGGTGTGCTTTATAGTCTGTGGCAGGAGCAATGCATGATGAAAGCAAGTGTCATAGGTGGATTAAGAAGTATAATTATTTAACCGATCATAGTCCCAAAGGTGCTTTTTCAGGAGGGAATTGGACTTTCTTTTTTTTCCTTTTTTTGTAAATATTTTTTTTATTTTTTTCAAACGTAAACATAAAATATAACTTTCAAGAGCAGAGTCTTGATCTGGTCATAGATGGTTACCATGCTTACATTCCTTTAACAAACTCCATTCACAATTTCCCATTACGTTTTTTACAAATAAAAATTCAAAACATAAAAAGAACACGTTTTAACCTAAATTCTAACGTATTCGTCTAAACAGATCCATTACATCAATACAAGGTTAATTTCAAATTAACTTTCACTCATTTTTATATCTATATATCAATCCTGATTATATCCTGTTCTTCTTCACCTTGGATCTTTTACCATCAGTATTAAAATAATTTTTAACAATATTCTAACAAAAGAGCCTCAGACAGCTCAACTGGCTAATAGCCTGTTATTAAGATTCAGCTGTCTGCAATTATTGCAAGGTTCGAGGCTCAGGGTTGACTCAGCCTTCCATCCTTTCTAAGGTAGGTAAATTGAGGACCCAGTTTGTGGGGGCAATAAGCTGACTTTGTATAAAAATTATACAAAAGTATGAAGGCTATTGCTTAACGCATTGTAAGCCGCCCTGAGTCTCCGGAGAAGGGCAGCATATAAATCTAATTTAAAAATAAAATAAAATAAAATAAAATAAAATAAAATAAAATAAAATAAAATAAAATAAAATAAAATAAAATAAAATAAAATAAAATAAAATAAAATAAAATAAAATAAAATAAAATAAAATAAAATAAAATAAAATAACCTCTTATTCTAATTATTTACCTTACAATTTTATCACCACAAATCTTAACTTCAAATTCAATACAACTCCATTTTTATTACACTTTATAAAACAAGACTTTCTTGTTTTTTTCTTTTGAAGACATTTCGTTTCTCATCCAAGAAGCTTCTTCAGCTCTGACAAGACAGAGGGGAATGGAAGGATATATATTCCTTGCAGACAGCTGGTCATTTGCATCCTTTTAGAGAGTTGTTGAAGCACATGGAGGTTTGTCTGTGGCCACAGGGTCACCTGAGTGGAGCTCCTGGTTCCTGGAGTCTGCAATTTTTCATTTGGAAATCCATTCCTACTCGCACCACCATTCAAAGGGTGTTCATCCCATATTGTATAGCTAAACATCTGTAGAGATTCTCAGTCATCCAGGTCATGGCTGCTACAGGATTTGGAATTGGCTAGTTTAGAGAAAAGAAGGACTAAGGGGGATACGATTCCCGTATTTGAAGGGCTACAACAAAGAAGTGGGGGCCAACTTACTGTATTTTCCAAAACACCAGAGGGCAGGACAAGAAGCAATGGATGGAAAATAATCAAGGGGAGAAGCAACCTGGAATTAAGGAGAAACTTTGTAACAATGAGGACAATTAACTAATGGAACAGCTTGCCTTCAGAAGTTGTGGGCACTTCATCACTGGAGGTTTTTAAGAAGAGACTGGATAGACGTCTGAAATTGTTTAGGACAGAGGCGAAATCCAGCAGGTTCTGACAGGTTCTGGAGAACTGGTAGCGGAAATTTTGAGTAGTTCAGAGAACCAGCTAATACCGCCTCTGGCTGGCCCCAGAGTGGGATGGGAATAGAGATTTTGCAATGTTCTTCCTCTGGAGTGGGGTGAGAATAGAGATTTTGCAGTATCCTTCCCCTGCCATGCCCAGCAAGCCATGCCCAGCAAGCCACACCACACCCAGCAGCCACACCCACAGAACAAGTAGTAAAAAAAAATTGGATTTCACCACTGATTTAGGGTCTCCTGCTTGAGTAGGAGGTTGGACTAGAAAACCGCTAAGGTCCCTTCCACTTCTATTCTATTCTACTGTGCTTTACTCTACTCCATATTCTATTCTATTCTATTCTATTCTATTCTATTCTATTCTATTCTATTCTATTCTATTCTATTCTATTCTATTCTATTCTATTCTATTCTATTCTATTCTATTCCACTCCCTTAATATCTATTCTATTCCATTCCATTCCATTAATACTCACTGCATTCCATTCCATTAATATCTATTCCATTCCATTCCATTAATATGTATCCTATCCTATCCTATCCTATCCTATCCTATCCTATTCTATTCACTTCTATCCACTCCCTTAATATCTATTCTATTCCATTCCATTAATACCCACTCCATTCCATTCCCTTAATATCTATTCCATTCCATTCCATTAATACCTATTCCATTCCATTAAGATGTATCCTATTCTATCCTATCCTATCCTATCCTATCCTATCCTATCCTATCCTATCCTATCCTATCCTATCCTATCTATCCTATCCTATTCTATTCACTTCTATTCCACTCCCTTAATATCTATTCTAGTCCATTCCATTCCATTAATACTCACTCCATTCCATTCCCTTAATATCTATTCCATTCCATTCCATTAATACCTATTCCATTCCATTAAGATGTATCCTATCCTATCCTATCCTATCCTATCCTATCCTATCCTATCCTATCCTATCCTATCCTATCTATCCTATTCTATTCTATTCACTTCTATTCCACTCCCTTAATATCTATTCTAGTCCATTCCATTCCATTCCATTAATACCCACTCCATTCCATTCCCTTAATATCTATTCTATTCCATTCCATTAATACCTATTCCATTCCATTCCATTGATATCTATCCTATCCTATCCTATCCTATCCTATCCTATCCTATCCTATCCTATCCCATCCCATCCCATCCCATCCCATCCCATCCCATCCCATCCCATCCCATCCCATCCCATTCCATTTGATCATCTATTGTTGATGAGAGAGGATACTTAGATGCAATGCTGATGGTTTTGATTAGTGTAAATAAATCTTCTTTTGCAATCCCCTGCTAGCCTAACTCTTCCTAAGAAATGGACTGAAGTGCACAGCAGTGGGAAAAAGAACCCTCTGTATGTAATAGAAGCAATATATCTTAAACTTAAATTATTTAGATTGTACAGTTGTCTCAAAGTTAAATTATTCAAACTGTAGCAGCTTTCCCCTTTATTGTTATGAGGTGTTTGTTTGCATCAGGATAAGCTCTTTCTTTTCTTTTTTCTTTTGCCAAAAAAGCTGTCTCAAAAGGCCTCGTTGCGAAAAGCTGAGATTATTTAAATCCCATGCAAATTGTAAATGCTATAATGCAAACTGGCTCTTTTTCAGCACCTTGGACAGGTATACAGGGAGCGGCATAGCGTTAATCCTATTAAATGCACACAACTGAATAGAATGGAATGGTAACTTTAATGGATTTTTAATGCAAGATATTATACCAGCTTTGTTAATTATTTTGAGTTTTATAGGGAAGGCGTGCTTTATTTTTCTTGAGGAAAGGTTGATCCAAAATTCAGAGCAGTAAATATAAACTGTGAAGAACTAAGTGGGTTTTCATTCTACACATTAATTATTGTGGTTCACAAGGTTTGCACCGCCCTGAGTCCACTAGGAGAAGGGCAGTATACAAATTTAATAAACTAAACTAACTAACTAACTAACTAGATCTAAACCAGGGGTCTGCAACCTTAAGCACTCAAAGGGCCATTTGGACCCGTTTCCCACAGAAAAGAAAACACCAGGAGCCACAAAACCTGGGTGGGTGTGGCCAACTCAATGTTACTCACTTCCACCAGTCACATGACCCCCCCCCCCCAGCCATGCCTATCCAGCCGGTCATTAGGGCAGAGAACCAGTTGTTAAAAAGCACCGGGAACCTCAAAACCCTTTTGACATCTCTCTCTCTCCACTCCCTCCCTCCCCCCTCTCTCCCTCTCTTTCTGTATCTCTCTCTCTCTCTCCCTCTCTCTTTATCTCTCTATGTCTCTCTCTCTCTCCCCCTCTCTTTATCTCTCTGTCTCTACCCTGGCTTCTTCTCCATCCCCCACCGTCACCCTTACCTTTTCACCCGAGGCGAGGAGTGACTGGGAGGATGAGGGGTGGGGCCAGCCAGTGGTGGGATCCAGGAGGAACCCACCACTGACTCAGTCCCTGCAACCAACCTTCGTATTGTTCTGATCTAGGCTTCCTGATATAATAAAAAGCACACAATTAGTCCCAAAGCTCCCTCTTTTTTTTATTTTAATGGCTGTGAATTCCTTTCATTCACAGCACATGTTGAATCACCAAGAGTTTATAAATAGTCCAACAGAAGTCTGCCACAGTCCTTCGGATAAGGCTGGTAAACACTCACCTTTATCTTCTTTCACATGTTGCCAAAGACCTAATTGACAATTATCTTGGCAAGGCCACACGGAAACACAGAGTCAAAAACGGAGCTTTGAAGTACAAACCGACACCATCTACAACTTTGCTTCCTGCAAAGGCTCACATGCCTTTGCTCTTCCTTTATGTCTTATGGGAGGAGCCAATCATCTCCAAGCCTTACTCCTGACTTGTCCCTTTTGTCTTAACTATTCTTGCCTTCTGGCAGCTCTGCGCATTCGCACACTAGGAACAGGGTCTCCCTGTTCCTCTGCCTCTCTGATGTCTGACTCTGGAGGCTTAGGAGTCCGCACATAACTCCCAGATGACCCTGGCACCATCTCTGCCTCTGATGCAGAGTCCTCGTCCGAGCCTTCCCCAGACTCCAGGACTGGCCCATGTTCCTCCCCAGCCTCCTCACTGTCCAACTGCTGCCAGCTCCTCAGGCTGCTGGCAGACCACAACACTTTTAGGCCCCTAATCATTTTTGTTGCTCTTCTCCACATTCTCAACATCGTTTTTGTATTAGGGTGAACAAAACTGGATGTACTATTCTAAAGTGTGGCTTTACCAAGGCTTTGTAAGAGCGGTAACAGAACTTCACATGATTGTCATTGGTACTCCTCTTTGGATCGGTAAAGTAGATTATTACTCTCTCAATCCGACATACAAAATGCTCTTGCATTCAAGCTATTCTAGGTTTGTTGATCCACAAGTCAATCCAGCAGCATTTAACAGAGCCGACTCCCATCTAAGGGAGCAAAGCATTACAACTGTTGTCTCTTGGTATCAATCTCATGCATTCCAGCTGAAAGTTTTTTTTAAGGCATCCATTTATCTTTTCCCCTCAAGCTGTCTACCCATAAGCCTCGGAAGATGCAACAGATTGACCTATAAGGCTTCAGATGCAATTGTTCAGGCACTTATTTTAGAACGGAGCACTGACTGCTCAGAAATAACTCATGTGAGATTGACAGCTTTCGGCAGGGAACAGGAAGCAGCCAAATTGCTCATTCCTGTGAAGTCCCAGCTGGTGTTTGCTGCAACAGGCTCCTTCCCACGTCTGTCATGCAATATCAGGAGCTCTGGCCTTCTGAAACCCATCATCCGGGCCATCTTTTCTCATAACACCACCATCCTACCACCATCCTACCACCATTCCTAGTAGAAGTGTGGTGGCTCAGGGGCTTAATGATGCTGGAGATGGTCTCAACTCCAATGGTTCGAGTCCTAGTACTGTGTAGAGGGTTGAGCTCCTATCACTCACCTCAGCTTTGGTCCATCTAACACTTCAAAAGCATGTTCTATGCAAGTAGATAGGTAGGTGCCACTTTGGTGGGGAGATGAGCTGGTGCTCTGTACAGGCAGTCAGATTCCTGATGGCTCTGAACCTTCCTGGTTGTGGCTCCCACTTGGGAGGCAGTTCCAGGAAGGGAGGCGGCCTTGGGTGATTCTGCAGGAAGAATCACTATTTGGATCACATGACCATGGGGATGTTGCAGAGGTCATAAGAATGCATGTATATATGAGTGTTATGTATATGTTTGGGTAGATATACATTGTCTTGAGATCAGGCAATAGAATTTCATTTTTAATATGGTCTGGTATGTTTAGAGTAAAAAGAAATGACAATAAAGTTACCTTATCTAAGTGCAAGGACTGGTCATAAGTCACAGTTTTCAATGTTGTTGTAACTTTGAACTGAAGACTAGCAATAGCATTTAGACTTATATACCACCTCAGTGTTTTTACAGCCCTTTCTAAGTAGTTTACAGAGTCAGCATCTTGCCCTGAACAATCTGGATCCTCACTTTACTGACGTAGGAAAAATGGAAGGCTGAGTCAAGCTGGAGCCGGTCAGGATTGAACTGCTGGCAGTTGGCAGAATTAGCCTGCAATACCGCATTCTAACCACTGCACCACCATGTAGCATAGTTACTTATGATCACTGGCTATGCCCTACCCCCAAAAGTTGTAAGGTTTGATTGACACCAAGTTATCTTGCCCTCCAATTCTCTATAGTACAGGTACATGTCTGGAATACCAAGAACTAAGTAAAGCTATTTTATTTTATTTTTAAAATTTATTTTACTTTTTCATTCTTTAAATTTATATGTCGACCATCTCACTTTCAAAGCAACTCTGAAAATCATGGGAGTTACTCTAGGAGGCCTTAGGAAATTCTTGCCGATCATAATATTTAAGTAACGGGAGACCATTTTAAATGAACAAATAAAGGATAATGTGCACACATTTTGAAGAGAGAGAAGTTTCCAGAGAATGGGCTCCAGGATGAACCCAAAAGCTTGGAAGAATAAACTTTTGGTCCTTGGGACCAACTCGGATTGGATCCTGATTTGCTTTGTTTCACACAAAGGAAGGCATATATATGTGTCCCAGGATAATGTCGCAGGATCAGAGGTGATATTCAGCCGGTTTGCACAGATTCACCTGAACCAGTAGTGGAAATCATGGGTGGGCTTGCCCACCCGTCCCAGCTCTATGCCATCCTATTTAGGCACATTTTTGAGGCCGGGCGCATGCGTGGAAGGCTTGGCACATGCACAGAAAGCAGGTATGTGAGCGAACCAGGTGCATGCGCACAGTACTTGCAAACTCCGTGGCTGGGAGGAGTTTTCATCAGGTTTGCCTGATCTGCCAGTTGCGTCCCTTTCTGGATCAGGATTCGTTACGCACAGTCACTCACACTCTTGTCACCTCACGCCTGGACTACTGTAATGCTCTCTACATGGGGCTCTTCTTGAGGAGCACCCGGAGGCTCCAACTGGTCCAGAACACGGCCGCGTGGGTGGTGATGGGAGCGACATGGCGCTCCCATGTGACTCCACTCCTGCGCGAGCTGCACCGGCTTCCGGTGATCTTCCGGGTGCCGCTTCAAGGTTTTGGTTACTATCTTCAAAGCGTTCCATGGCTTAGGACCAGGGTATCTTCGGGACTGCCTTCTGCCACCAGTAGCGTCTCACCAACCAGTCCGTTCCCACAGAGAGGGGCTCCTCAGGGTGCCATCAGCCAAATAGTGTCGACTGGCGGCCCCCAGGGGGAGACCCTTCTCTGTGGGGGCACCGGCCATCTGGAACGAACTCCCCCCTGAGATAAGGACGATACAGGACCTACATACCTTCCACCGTGCTTTAAAAACATTCCTATTTCATCAGGCTGGTCTGGCTTAAACTTCCCCTTTATAATGGGTTTTTAAACGTTTTATATGATTGGTTTTATATGATTGGATTTTAAATTTTTCAGCCTAATCATTTAATTTATCTTAACTATTTTTAACTTTTGTATGTTCTGTATTTTATTTGGCTGTTCACCGCCCTGAGTCCCTTCAGGGGGTAGGGCGGTATATAAATTTGATAAAATAAAAATAAAATAAAATAATAAACCGGTAGTAACATAATGTGAAACTCACCGTTGCTCAGGATCCAATCTGGGTCACATTCTGGAGTGAGAGAAGTTCCCTGAGGATGGGTTACAGCAGGAGTCCAAAAGTTCAGAAGACTAAATTTCTGTTCCTAGTGACCGACCCAGATTGGATCCTGCTTTATTTAATTTTACTTACATCTACATTGTAACAAACTGGAGCCTCTCACCTCACCATTTCTATTAAACATCAGCTAAAGTTTTATTAAATAGGCCTGTGCGTTCCGGGAGTCCAAACATTAGGCTGTAATTAATAACCGCTCAATGCAATTTATTAAAGAGGTTAACAGCACACAAGGCAATCAAATAATCATTTAATGCTCAATCACTCAAATAATCACTTAATAGTCAATCACTCAAAGAATCACTTAATATTCAATCACTCGAAGTATCACTTAATATTCAATCTCTCCAGTCAACAGCCTACAAACTAACACACACACACTTTAAGCAGTAAGCACTTCCTGGGAAATCTCATGTTTTTGATTCGATGGAAGGCAAAGCAAATTCAAAGAAAAGAAGGATGAAATAAGTATGGGTGGGATTCAATTTTATTAAAATTTATTACCATGTAAAATAAAAGTGCAAACAAAAATTAAGGAAGTTACAGAAAGAAGAAGAAAAACACAAAAAGAAGTAAAAGAAAAAAGAAATAGTAGTAATTTCTGAGGGGCTTTTCCAGCATAGTTGAATACAAAAAAAGTTACAGCCTCAAACTCTTGTTTCACATTTCTAAACTTTGAGCAATTTCTACAACAAAATCATGCTAATCTAATCAGCAAAACCTACATCCAAAGTTTCTTTTTAGGAAGTAGGCAATTGCAAACCACTTGTGAAAAACCTTGCCAAAAGATCCTGCAGGGATGTCTTCTGGGTGATTGCCAAGAGATAACACTGATTTAAAGACACAAAAATAAGTGAATAAAACAGTGGTACAGCTAGTTGTTGGTCTGCGGTATGAAACAACTGAGGGAAAATCTAGTTTCTGGGATTTCTTTTCAAAAATCTTACTAGATTATAGGAGACACCTGTATTCTGGTCTGGGTAACAAAATAGCTTGGCATGATTGTGCATGTGTGAATTTCTGTTGTTCCCTCAGGTTGTGACTAACATAATAACAAAGATGGAAGGGACTAGAAAGATGGAGGTCTTTCTAGTCCAATCCATGGTCAAGCAGGAAACCTTACCACATTTCAGATAAATGGTTGTCCAATCTTTTCTTGAAAAATTCCAATGTTGGAGCACCTACAACTTCTGGAGACAAGTCATTCCACTGGTTGATTATTCTGTCAGGAAATTTCTCCTTAGTTCTAGGTTGCTTCTCTGCTTGATTAGTTTCCATCCATTGTTTCTTGTTCTGCCTTCAGGTTGACCTCCTCTTCTTTGTGGTAGCCCCTCAAATATTGGAACACTGCTATCATGTCACCCCTAGTCAGTGGTGAAATCCTACTGGTTCGCACCGGTTCGACGAACCGGTAATGATAAAAGTTACCGGTTTGGCGAACTGGTAGTAAAAAAAAAGTTAAAAAAAAAAACCAGTCCACATGATCTTGATTCTATAGGTTTGAGGAATAAATCTTCTGAATTGCAGCTTAATGTATGGTCCTGATTCTTGGTGCCTGACAGTTTGCCCTTCGATCAATGACTCTGTTGGTATGGTAGTCGGGTTTTTTCCCAAGGCCTTCCCATCTCTAGCAGGACTGTATGAATTTTGGAGCTACAATAAGAAATAACAGGAATTAATATAGTGGCTAAGAATGAGCGCTGTGGCCCTAGAAAATCCCGACTCCAATCTCACTTCAGTTGGGACAACCACTTGTAACCTTAGCCTCCCATTTGCAAAGAATTATTGAATTAATTGTCTGAGAAAAGCACTCGGAAATGTTTGAAATGTGCCCCATTAGTGCTCAATGTGAGTACAGCAGGTGGCTGAAACTTAAGCTAAATGTTACACTGGAGACCTCTAAGCAGTTGTAGGAATCAGCAATTGGATGTAGAAGAATGCAAGGCAGGAAGAACAAAATGGAGTGAATTGCTTGAGGGTTGGCTGTTTCCCCTTCTGGCATTTAGTGGCTCAAAATCCCTCTTGATGACCCCAAACGGGTCATTTTTCTACCAACAGATCAGGACTGCACAATTTTCATTGGCAACAAGGGCCACACCGGTGCAGCATATGAAGGGTTGCACTTCAAACATTGGTGGGGCCAAAATATACAGGGTGGTCCAAGAGTCTCAAAGGATATTGTAATGGAATGTGTGGATCAGTAGTGGGTTTCAAATCCTGGCGCTACCAGTTCACTATTGGTAGCGCACGACATACAGTGCTTCTGCACATGCACAGAGCATTTTTGATGACGTCTGGGCAGATAGGCGGAGCCTCCTGCTGCCACCGCTACTGGTTCATCCAAACTGGGGTGAACCAGGAGCAACTCACCACTGGTATGGATGGTTTGGGGGATGAATAGAAGAGATGTTGCCTCTCAAACAACCAGATAAGAGAGACAGGAGCCTCCAGTGACTCAACAGGCAGAGGGAGAAATCTAGGAAAGACCAGTCCTAATGGATTAAGCAGTTAAAAGTTGCAGTGGAAAATTTGTACGTTTGGTGTCTATGGAGATTCTCAGTCATCCAGGTCATGTTTGTCCCTAAGGTGCTTTTTCAAGGGGCAACTGGGCTTTCTTTCTTTTTTTTCCCCTGAAGATGCTTCATTTCTCATCCAAGAAGCTTCTTCAGTTCTGACTGAATGGAGAAGAATGGAAGGCTTTCTATTCCTTGCAGTCATCTGGTCATTAGCACTCCCTCTGAGAATCATTGAGGCCACTTTTGTCAGGGCTCCAAGTAACACCCCCAACGAAATAATACTCCGCGGCTTGAAGTTCCTCAAAGTTCCATTTTATTAGAGATGTTATATTGACACATCTGGGAAACCCGAATCTGAACGTTTCCAAGTTTTCCCCACCCTAAGAAAAGTTCAAGTTCCTGCCCAACACCCACAAGTCCATTACATAATCCAATCCAAGCACTGTCCCAACTGGAGATGCCTCCCAGTTCCAGCCATCCAGGTGCAGGGCACGATGTCCTTGACTCTCTGAGAAAGGAATGTTATTGTGACTATATATATCACCCTGGCTCCACACAATTCCCCCCTCCCAGTTTCCCACAGAAGTAATTATGGCAGGCCTGAAGATCCAATGAAAAAGATGGATTCCAGGCCTGACAACTTGGAGATTTATTCTGTGCCTTCAGAGTCACCTGTATCAGAATACAAAAGGAGGTGGAACTTTCTTGGGATGGCTGAAAGGACTTGTAAACAAGAAACAGGAAATAGTGTTGTAAACAGGAAATACGTGGAATTGTGTCCCTCCCCCTTTGTTGAGAGAGGTTGTTCAACGTAGATAGCTTCTTTGACCTCATGTCTGCTTTGGAAGCCATATTAGCAATGGATGCTATCACACTGCCACCTTCTTGTTTGTGGGAAAGTAGGAGGGGGGATTTAGTAGCGGGAATGTAGTTAGACAAAATAGCATTCTTCTTTTCGGTCAAGATCATGACAGTCCTGCATCTGGAGAAGGAGTAGTTGGAGTGATGTCTCGAGATGAGATGGATGAGGATTGGACCATGTGATGGACTGATGGGTGCAGGGGATGGATTTGGGGATTTTGATTTACTGAGGAAAACCTGGAACTTGTAAGATTTGGGTTTTCCCAGATGTGCCAGTATACCTACTCTAATAAATGGAACTTGAAAAATGCTTGTCTTGGAGGTTTTAATTGGAGTTGGGATTTTCTGGAATGCTGACACCTCACTTTCAAACCAGCGGTCCTCTCTGTCCAGAATGTGAACTTGGCTGTCTTCAAAAGAGTGACCTTTGTCTTTCAAATGTGTTCAGATTTGCAAGATGCTGTTTATGTAGCCTTAAACTAAAGTAGAATGAGCTCATATAGTCATATCTTCTGTCTGATTTATCCGGGAAGGCTAATCAATACTTTCCTTATTGGCCTGTAATTCCCCAATTTCAAAACATGGGAAAAAAGGCGTTGACATTTATAAATCTGACAATTGTGAGAGCTACAGAAGCCATGCTGGTCATCTCATGGGACCTGAATCAAGGGTGAAATCCAGAAGGTTCTGACAGGTTCTGGAGAACCAGTAGCGGAAATTTTGAGTAGTTCAGAGAACCAGCAAATACTACCTCTGGCTGGCTCCAGAGTGGGGTGGGAATGGAGATTTTTCAGTATCCTTCCCCTGCTATGCCCACCAAGCCACACCCACCAAGCCACACCCACAGAACCAGTAGTAAAAAAAATTGGATTTCACCACTGGCCTGAATCTCTCTTTTTTTGCATCCCTGCCAGAAGTAAAGCAAAATGCTAGAGCAGAAAGGTTTTGTTAGCCAAAAGGTATGAAGAAAGAAACCCCGGCCTTTCCATTCTTTTGATCTTCTCATGGATGTCTGGTGAGGATTCATGGAGAACTAAACATCTCCAAAGGAGCAGCATTGTTGATATATTGGTGGCCAGAAAGTGGATTTCATCCAGCAAAATCTCTCCAGAAAAAGGAGAGCTCGTGAGATCGCCCATTTGTACTCCGGACAGTTGCTGCTCATGGATAAACTGCAGGAACAGAGGTTTTTACTATAAACTCATGAGTTGAAGAGCTGGGAGTTGTGGGATTTCCACCAAGCTCACAGCAGCAATGTAGACCATATTATGGACACCCAGTTCTGCCAAGCCTCATTTCTTAATCACTTTTGGAAGTAGCTTTTTAAGAACCTCTCAATCAGCAAGTTTTGTAATATATACCGGATGAGTTTCTTTTAATTCTCAGCAAGAGAAGTTTTAAAATAAATTTAAGGATTTTTTTTTTTAAATCCCTGTTTTGGCATTCTGTTGATCCTTTCAACTTGTCTGACATTTTCCAGTTGCATTTCCAAGGAATTAAAACAGCATTAGGATGCAAACCGTATCCAAACTATCCACTTTGCTCCTGAACAGAAACAAGACAGTATTTTATTAGTCCTGACAACATGTTTCCAGGTGCAGGTCTCAAACTCCTATTCATTAGGTTGATTAAAGTCACATCTTTGCAAATGTACCATTCAGTGCATGGCTATGTGGAGGGGAATAGGATGGTGATATTGTAGTGGAGTTAAGAGGCCTTCCCAACTCACCCTTCCCATCTGGAATGCACCCATGAAGTTGACACATAGAACAGAACAATATGGTTGGAAGTTGTTGTCGTCTGCCAGCCGCCAGCAGAGCTGGCGGCAGACTCAGATGATGAGGAGGTTGTGGAGGAACTTGGACCAGGTGCTGAAGTCTGGGTAAGCCTCTAATTGATGCTCTGCATTGGATGCAGAGATAGAGCCAGGGCCGTCTGACATCTCACAGCCACCAGAGAGGCCGCTGCCTTTGGAAGCTGAGATGAGTGAGGAGAAAGAACAGCTGGAACCTGTTCCAGATGCACATATGCGCAGAGCAGTTAGGAGAGGGGAACAGCGGAGGACAAGGAGTCAACTTGGAAAGCAAAGCACAGGTGGACGCTGAATGGCGCCTCTGTGGCTGGGGAATAAATAGAAGGAAAGGGGAGTTGTAAGAGATAACCGTTTGTATTTCTGGAGATTTGGCTCATTATGTTTCGTGCATCAGACCGCTTGTCAGAACTTAATTTGCAGCCTTTTGGCTGGGAGCTCATGGCCTTGCAATTATCGCAAGAAACTAATAAGGTCTCTTACTGCAGTTAGCTCCTTGAAGGACTATTATCTGCACTTTCCAGTAGGTGAATGCAATTAATTCACAAGAGGTAGATAAAGAGGGGGGTTTTGTGAACAGGAGTCTGTTCTTGCTTCTGCTAAGGCTCAGTCAGAACAGAAATCTTCTAATCCAGTGATGGCGAACCTATGGCACGAGTGCCACAGGTGGCACACAGAGCCATATCAGTGGGCATGCGAGCATTGCACATGTGTGCGCTGTCCAGCTGATTTTTGGGCCTTTTGGTCCCACTGGAAGTTGGGAAATGGGCTGTTTCCGGCCTTCCAAGGGCCTTCAGGGGTGTGGGGAAGGCTGTTTTCACCCTCCCCAGGCTCTTAGAAAGCCCCTGAAGTCTGGGGAGCGTGAAAAACGGGCCTACTGGGCCCATTGTGCCATCATGTGCTAAAAGTGGGGGGGGGGGGCACACATGCGCAGGGGCAGGCCACATTGAATTATGGGTGTGGGCACACACATGGGTGATCTCACTGTGCTCCCCCTGCTTCTGGCACCCTATGGCAAAAAGGCTAGCTATCACTGTTCTAGTCCAACCCCCTGCTCAGTACCAGGCAAATGACTGTCCAGTCTCTTCTTAAAATCCTCCAGTGATGGAGCACCCACAATTTCCAGGTGTAAGTTTTTCCACTGATTAATTGTTATCACTGTCAGGAAATTTCTCCTTAGTTATAGCTTGGATCTCTCTCCAATGATCTTCTTCTACCTGTTCTTCTTGTCCTGCCCTCAGGTGCTTTGGAGAATAAGTCAACCCCCTCTTCTCTGTGACAGCTCTTCAAATATTGGAAGACAGTTATCATGTCCCCCTTATTCCTTCTGTGTGATATGGTAGACATACCTAGATATACATGAATAAAGCTCCTGAAGCATTGCGTACAACAGTACAATAAAGAAGAATATTTGTAGCTCAGTGTTGAGATGCGGGGTCTTTGGTGCTCTCTGAGCTTGGCTGTTTTTTTGCAGATGTTTCCTTGCCCAAACTAGGTAACCTCATCAGAGCTACTACTACTACTCCTACTCCCAGCACTGATGAGGTTACCTAGCTTGGGTAATGAAATGTCTACAACAAAACAACTAAGGTTAGAGAGCACTGAGCACTCCTCGTATGAAACAGGGTCAAACCCAAAACCAAAAATGACATGTAGTGATTCAGGAGGTTGTTCATTGTTTTGTAGGAAGTTAGCACCTACCCCTCTCCTAGCAAAATGAAATATTCTAGGAAATATTAAAAGGCGGAATATTTCCTCTAAAAGAGAAATAGAAATCTTAAGACAGAAACTCAGCCCCGGCTCCCTGCCCTCAGCAGATATTTTGGTTATTTGCAAGACAAAAGACTGGGCCAGCTTATCTACAACACAAAAGAAAAAAAAACAGTAAGCCATAATAGGAATTGCCCAAAGCCCCTTTATTACATCATCATCCAGTGAGATTCAATGAAGCCTGGGACACAGACAGCCTATATAGTTAGCTAAGATCCCCACCCCCTGGGAGTCTGACAGCCAATGGGGTACCTTTCCTGTACAGGAACAGGAAACTCTAAGGCAAGAGAGTGTATAAATATATCCCTCTCTCTACTCCATGTGCTCTTCTTTTGTCCAGGACCCAAAAACCCCATGTGGTCCTGTCCACCATTAAACCATCTTTCCAAGAAGTCTCCATGTTTCCAGTGTCTTTCTTCTCACTTGGAACTGAACCCAGATGGACATTTCTTCCATCAATGTCACACCAAAGACAAAATCTTGCCAGATTGTGGATTCTACTAGCTGCATCTCCCATACTCTCTGGGAACTATTAAGGGAGGGGTAGTCTTCAGAGGTGGTATTCAGGCTGTTCAGGCCAGTTCGCCCGAACCAGTAGCGGAAATTGTGGGCCCATTTGCCCACCCACCCACCCACTTTGGCTGTATGCCTATCCTATTTAAGCACATTTTTTTAGCTGTGTGCATGCGTGGAAGACGCATGTGTGAGTAAAGTGTATGTGTGAATAGCTGTGCACATGCATGGACGGGGCACGTGCATGCTCATATTTGCGAACCGGTAGGGAAGGTAGAGGGATGTGGTGGATCAGTGGCTAAGACGCTGAACTTGTCAATCAAAAAGGTCAGCAGTTCAGCGGTTCGAATCCCTGCATAATGGGGTGAGCTCCAGTTACTTGTCCCAGCTTCTGCCAACCTAGCAGTTCGAAAGCACGTAAAAAAATGCAAGTAGAAAAATAGGGACCACCTTGGTGGGAAGGTAACATGCTGGCCACATGACCTTGGAGACGTCTTTGGACAGCACTGGCTCTTTGGCTTTGAAATGGAGATGAGCACTGCCCCCTAGAGTCGGGAACAACTAGCACATATGTGTGAGGGGAACCTTTACCTTTAGGGAAGGTAAGTGAATACCACCCCTGGTAGTCTTCATCCTCCTTCTCTCATACGTGATAACTTGGCCAATGTCAGACACAAAGAAACAAGGCCACATGTTAATTTCCAGTTAAGCTGATTTATGGATCATGCCTTTATATAAGAATCTAGTTAACTAACTGGTTAACTAACTGGCCAGCACTAAATTGGCACTAGATAAGAGGGGTTGGACTTAGACAGTTGTGAGAATATAATGACTCCAGGCTGATTACACTCTTGACTCCACCTCCCAAGGTCTGCCACTCCTTCTCCTACAGCTGCCTCTTACTCCTCTGGAATGCCACTCCCTCCCTCCTGAGAATCTACTTCCTTGTACATTTCAACGCATCCAATGCCTAAATCACAAAACCCCAGTTCTTAACCAAGCTAATCAAAAAACTTTGTTTCAGATAGTACTGAAATCCATCAAGGGAAGGAAACGACGTTTTGCCTTGCATAGGCAGTCCTCGATTTACGACCCCAATGGAGCCCAGAATTTCTGTTGCTAAGGGAGACATTTGTTTGGTGAATTTGGGGTCTGTCTTGCCACCGTCATTAAGTGAATTGCTGCAGTGTTAAGTCAGTAACATGGGTTGCTCAGTGAATCTCATTGACTTTACTTTTCAGAAATCCCGTGACCCCGGGAACACTACAATCGTCATAAATATGAGTCAATGCCAACATGAATGTATCCTTTCTTTTATGTACACCGAGAGTGTATGCACCAGGACAAATTCCTTTTGTGTCCAATCACGCTTGGCCAACAAAGTATTCTATTCTATTCTATTCTATTCTATTCTATTCTATTCTATTCTATTCTATTCTATTCTATTCTATTCTATTCTATTCCATCTAAATTTTGATCATGTATCCCTCAGGATGCTGCAATGGTCGTAAGTGTGAAAAAACGGTCATAAGGTGCTTTTTTCAGTGCCGTTGTAACTTCGAGGGGAGTCACTAAAAACGGTTGTAAATCAAGGACTATCTCTACTTCACTCCTTCCCCACCAACACAGAAATTTGGGGATGCGCAGATCTTTCTATGCAGCCACAGGTTCCCGTAAGGCAGCCACCTGCCTCCAAGGGCAAACATCCATCCATTCCACTCAATATGATGTAATGCTTGGATTGACGCCACTCGGTAGATCAAATCTCCAAAAGTGTTATGTCAGCTGAAAAATGCAGAAACATTGCTTTGCTTTAAAAGGACACACTGTCTTCTGGAGAGTGCGTGTTCCTTTGCTCTTTTGCTTAGCTCTCTCCCTCCCATTGCATCCTGAGAGGTGATTCATAGACACTGATCTCAGATGCCACGGAGATGGCTGCGGATGTTTTTATTTTAGTCATCCCTCATTTCTTTCACTTTAATGCTGCTAAGCATCCTCTTTTATTTCTTCATTACATTTTTAAAAATCCCCTCTTCTTTGTTTCTTTATAAGTAACTCAAGGCAGCAAATGTACTTAATACCCTTTCCTCCTCCTGTTTCCCCCCACAAAAACCCTGTGAGATGGGTTGGGCTGAAAGAGAGGGACTGGCTCAAAATCACCCAGCTGGCTTCCATGCTTAAGACAGAACTAGAACTCACCATCTCCTGGTGATCGCTCCAAAGTCATCCAGCTGGCTTTCATGGCTAAGGCAGGACTAGAACTGATTGGCCCAAAGTCAGACACTCAGACAGCTTTCATGCCTAAAACAGAACTAGAACTCACAGTCTTCTAGTTATTGCTCCAAAGTCATGTAGCTGGTTTTCATGGCTAAGGCAGGACTAGAACTCACCATCTCCTGGTGATTGGCCCAAAGTCATCCAGCTGGCTTTCATGGATAAGGCAGGTCTGGAACTCACCATCTCCTGGTTTCTAAGTCATCACCTTAACCACTACATCATACTGGTTCGTTCTTCAATGAAGCTATCCGAAAAAGAAATTCTCAGGAATTTGGAATTTACTCTCAGTTAGAACCACTTGAAAGTTAGATTGGTGCAATGGCGGACGCACCAGTTTAGAAACTGGGTGACTGGGAGTTCTAGTCCTACCTTCGACACAATGCCAGCTGGATGACTTTGGGCCAGTCGCTTTCTCTCTCTCTGTCCTAGGAAACAGGCAATGGCAAACCACTTCCAAAAATCCCTTGCCAAGAACACAGCTGGGATATGTTCAATCAGTCGCCGGGGCTCGTGACTGATTCAAAGGCATCCCTAAAACAAAACAAAACTTTATCATGCTATTATTCCCTTCTGAGGTGATCAGGATGACACTATGCAAAAGAAGATGAGCAGATAACGAGAAGCAAAAGAAATTAATGGCCTAAGTAAAAGGGATCCCATAGCTAAATCTCATTTCCATCAAGACCCATCTTGTATTTTTGTATCATCCTTTCTTCCCTCCTGTCCATCCCCTGGATTGATTCATTTCCATCCTTTTGTTCTTTAAACTTCTCACCTCCTTCCCCCCCACACCCCAAAAGATCTCATCGTCTCCATTCAAGCGTGACTTTCTTAGTCTTCTTCTTTTTTTTTCTCAGCCCATTCACTCTTTGTTCATCTATTTGTTTTACGAGTCAGTTCTCATTCATCCTCTTTAAATGACCTGACCACCTCAATGCGTTTCTCTCCTACGGTCTTTTACTTCTGCATTCAAACCGTCTTCATTCATCACCCATTCATTCTTGACCTTATCTCCTCTGGTTTGACTACACTCAGTTCTTAAGCAACCCCTCCTCAATCTATTCAGCTTTACTTTGATGGCTCTCCTGACATAGACAACTCTCAATTCCATAAAACAAAGCGGGCAGAAGTCCATTATTAGACACAGCCATTTTCCATTTGGGACATTCCTTCCTTGCAACACGTTAAGAGACCACATGCATTCGACTCCCTTTTTAACCAGGATTTCTTCATTTTGTTCATCCATCCAAGGTGGGTAAAATGAGGACCCGGATTGTTGGGGGCAATAAGCTGACTCTGTAAACGGTTTAGAGAAGGCTGTAAAGCACTGTGAAGTGATATATCAGTCAAAGTGCTATTGCTGTTTTAAATTTTTTTTTTAAAGTTGTTTCAGTTTTATTTCTTATACACATAATATAAAATGTACATTTCTTACACATAATTAATCATACATATACATGTTTTCCTTAAAGAAAGCATTAAAATAAGGCATTTTAATTATATTCGGAGTTGCTCTTCTACCCTTTCTTCCCTCATTTCTCTACAAATCTTCTTCTTCTTCTCTTTTCTTTCCCTTCCCTCCCTTCTCTGCCCTCCTACTTTCTCCTCTCCTATCTCATTCTACTTCCCCTTCTTTTCCCCCTTCTCACCTTCTCTCCTACTCCTGTTTTAAAATTTCTGCATTTATTTATTTATCCTGCCTTTCTTATTATTTATAAATAATCCAAGGTGGTGAACACATGCCTAGTAATAATCCTTCCTTCTACCAATTTTTCCCACAACAGCCTTGTGAGGTGGATTGGGCTGAGAGGCAGTCACTGATACCAAACCATCCAATCATTTTTCATGACTAAGGCTGGACTAGAACTCACAATCTCCTGGTGATTGGCCACAAGTTATCCAATCAGCTTTCATACCTAAGGCAGGATTCATTAGTACAAACTTGGTGCCTTAACCACTAGACCGGTGTTGGCGAACCTTTTGGGAGCGTGTGCAGGAGTTAGCACTAGAAACCGGAAGAGCAGTTCCTTGGTGCGCACATGTAGGAGCACCGGAAACAGGAAGAACAGTTCCCGGGTACGCATGTGTGCGCTGGGAAGCTGAGCTTCCGGTTTCGGGCGTGCATGCACACGCGAACATCACCTGGCTGGCACACTCATGCGCACCAGGGTGCTGCTCTTCCAGTTTCCAGGTGCTTCCGTGCACATGAATATCACCTGGCTGGCACACATGTGCATGCCAGAACCCGGAAGAGCAACTTCTTCTTTGCCAAGCGATCTCCCGGCTGAAAAGCGAGCCCTGATTTTCTCCTTCTAGCCGATCAGCTGGGAGACTGGGAGGCAGCGAATAGATTGGGGGCAGAGCCAGGCAGAGGTGGTATTTACCGGTTCTCCGAACTACTCAAAATTTCCACTACCAGTTTGCAAGAATCAGTCAGAACCGGCTGAAACCCACTTCTGGCCTACAGGTAATCCTTGATTTACAACCATTCATTTAGTGACCATTCAAAGTTACGATGACACTGAAAGAAATGACTTATGACTGCTTTTCATACTGATGACCATTGCAGCATCTCCACGGTCAGGTGATCAAAATTCAGAGACTTAACAATTGGCTCATATTTATGATAGTTACAACGTCCCAGGATCATGCAATCACCTTTTGAGATTATCTTCCACAATGGGGAAGCCAGATTCACTTAACAACTGTGTTACTAACTTAACCACTGCAGTGATTCACTTAACAATGGTGGCAAAAAAAAGGTGGTAAACTTGGGGCAAAACTCATCTAGCAACTGTCTTGATTAGCAAGAGTCACTTTGGGCTGAGTAGTGGTCGTATGTTGAAGATTACCTATAATGCCATTGATTTCTGGCCTCTGTTTAAAGATAAAGATAAAGGTTCCCCTCGCACATATGTGCTAGTCGTTCCCAACTCTAGGGGGCGGTGCTCATCTCCATTCAAAGCCGAAGAGCCAGCCACGTCTCTGTGGTCATGTGGCCGGCATGACTAAATGCCAAAAGCACACAGAACACTGTTCTCTTCCCACCAAAGGTGGTCCCTATTTTTCTACTTGCATTTTTTACGTGCTTTCGAACTGCTAGGTTGGCAGAAGCTGGGACAAGTAACGGGAGCTCACCCCATTACGTGGCACTAGGGATTCGAACCGCTGAACTGCCAACCTTTCGATCGACAAGCTCAGCGTCTTAGCCACTGAGCCACCACACCTCTGTTTAGGAATAGCTAAAAATTCCCCCGAGCCAAGCTTGACTTTGGATGTCTTCGTAGACAGATCTAATTTTCTTATCAACAATATAGGCCTATTTTGTTTGCCATTGCTGACTGTGGAATAATTTTTGATTTGCTAGCCTAGTCTTCCACCTTGGAGTATTGGGAAAAAGTTTACGTAAAACACCAGTTGTTTCTGAATCTAAAATCCCTAAATTTGACTAAGATTCTAACTCACATAAACAGGAGAAGCTACTGCCCATGTGACATACGACTGCATGTTCCTGACTTTAATCCTGTCAAAAGTGCAACTTTACAGTTTGAAGTGGAACAACTTGTCTTCAGAAGTTGTAGGTGCTTCATCATAGGTGGTTTTTAAGAAGAGGCTGGACAGCCATTTGTCTGAAATGGTATAGGATCTTCTGCTTGACCAGGGGGTTGGACTAGAACAGCAGTCACCAACTGGTGGTCTGTGGACCACTGGTGGTCTGCGAGAAAATTTTGGTGGTCCGCAGAAAAATTACTTGCATTTTTTATATTGCACTAAATCAGGGGTCCTGGGACAGATACATGCAGTGAATGTTTGTGTTGCTGCAGAGAGTCTCCCCCTTCTGGGTCTTTTTGTGTGGGTCGGGGGGGGAAGGAATTCTCACTTGGGGTCTGCTTCGGCCTCCTGGTGCAGGGCTTTGGGCAAAGGCTGGAGGGAAGTGCCACTGGTGGTAAAGAGCCGGATGATTTTGTTCCAGTGGGACTGCATCATGGCCTGGAACTGGCTGATCATCTCAGCCCGCTGACTAAGCCTCCAGATGCCTGTACCTGGCCTTGTACTCCATCAGGTCTTCCCTCTGCTTGGAAAGCCTAGGCTCGTAGTCCTCAGTGAGGTGCTTCTACTGAGCCTCCTTCTCGGTCAGATCCAATTTAAACTGAGCTGTTTTGCCAACTCTTTCTCATGGTGGCTGCTTAAGCTCCAACAACTGCTTCCTCTTAGGGCCCTAAGAAGCCTGGACAGGGAGGTGAGGAGTGGCTGGGAAGGGAGACGCAAGTAGAGGCCAGTGAGGCACCCCTTGACGTGAGTGACATTGAGTTGGCCACGCCCACCCAGTCACATGACCACTTAGCTACACCCACCCAACCAGTTATTAGGCAGGTCATATTAGTGGTCCGCGGGATTTAAAATTATGAATTTAGTGGTCCCTGAGGTCCGAAAGGTTGGTGACCCCTGGACAAGAAGACCTCCAAGGTCCCTTCCAGTTCTATTCTGAATCAATGTGTGCTCTCTCAGCTGGATGGCTTGAGTTCAAATAACATACATTCTCAGCTTTCATTTCTGTCCCTTCAAGTCCTACTGAGTTCTCCGCCCGTTCTTCAAACTTCTTTCACGATCATGGTCTCCATGCAATATTTTTCTTACCCTGCCAATTAACACTGTCGGTGATCTTGTTTCCATCTTTCTTGGGGATTCCCAGGGGGTGAGTCACTTGAAAGCAAGGTTTACCTTTGATCTTAGATTGTAGACAATCTCTCCATTGCTTGCATGCTCTGTTGACTCTCTATTTCTCCATCAGTCTCATGACAACTCAAATCTCCTCCTAGATGTTACTTGTCATTTGCCTCCCAGCCTTGTGTCTTCTGTCTTCTTTAGACGAAGTGATGGGCTCGAGGCTCAACTATTCTCTTCAGTCATGCCAGAGTATCATTTATCAGCTAGCAGCTGGCAAATAAGCAGAGAACATACAAAGAGAGCTATGTGTCTCAGAATATTTGTGAATCTACTCAAAAGAAAAGATTTTGTATCTTCCAGATGCTTGGCTTCTCTGCACAAGACTAGGAAGAAAGGGAGGGGGGATTGTTTCATTTTTCCAATATATTACAGCTGTATTTCTTTCTGGACATAATTTGTCAAGGAAGAATTCATTTGTTTCCACATCCTTGCCTTACTTTCCTCTCAGGGTGGAATCTTTCCTTCCTTCCTTCCTTCCTTCCTTCCTTCCTTCCTTCCTTCCTTCCTTCCTTCCTTCCTTCCTTCCTTCCTTCTTCAGAAGATTAAATCACAAACTCCCAAAGAAAAAAAACAATGGAGACAAAATTAGGCGAGAATGCTTTTAAAAAGCGAATTGAAAAGAACAAAAGACATATTATTCCCCGTAGCTCAGTGATGGCTAACCTTTTCTGGACCGAGTGCCCAAAGTGTGTGAACCCCTAAAATGTAATGCATGAGCAGCCCCCTGCATGTGCCCTGCCCCTGTGCATGTGCATGAGGCCTCCCCTGCAGACTCCTTGCCCCCGCGCATTCGCGGCAGAGACCCAAAGACCAGCTGGCCCACAGGAGGTGCGCACACATGCGCAGTGGAGTTGAACTGGGGTGACAGCTTGCATGCCATTGGAGAGGGCGCTGCATGCCACCTCTGAACACATGTCATAGGTTCACCATCATGGCCCTAGTGGAACACTAACAAATCGATTGCAATAATAATAGCTTCTCCTCCCTTGCAAAGCTGGTCCAAAATTTATAAGCTTCTACATCTATTTGCAACTCAATTGACCTGTTATATGTTACATATATGAAAAAAAAAGTTAACAGATTAAACGACAGCAAAATTCCTCTTTTTTTCTTTCTTTCTTTCTTTTTCTTTCTTTCTTTCTTTCTTTCTTTCTTTCTTTCTTTCTTTCTTTCTTTCTTTCTTTCTTTCTATCTATCTTTCTCTCTTTCTCTCTCTCCTTCCTTCCTTCCTTCCTTCCTTCCTTCCTTCCTTCCTCCTGGTGGCTGCATTGACAAGTCTCTGCAGTTTTACTGCAAAGATTTTTTGAAAGTACTTTGCTTGAGTGCCAGGCTTCCAGGAATTCTCTGGCGTGGAAGCTTGTCATTCAGACAAATCGATAGACACATAGAGATAAATAACATCTACATACCAAAAGAGATAGTCAAGAAAAGCAAAAAAAGAAACAAAAAGACCAGAGTACCAGCAACACCCAGATGAGCAGAGATTAACACTAGATCAACAATCAAGTAAACAAAATTCCTCCCAATCAAGGAACTGCCAACTCAAATTAACAAGCCAACAGTAAGGTAAAGGTAAAGGTTCCCGTCATACATATGTGCTAGTGGTTCCTGACTCTAGGGGGTGGTGCTCATCTCCGTTTCAAAGCCAAAGAGCCAGCGTTGTCCGAAGACATCTTTGTGGTCATGTGGCCGGCATGACTCAACACCAAAGGCGCATGGAACGCTGTTACCTTCCCACCAAAGGAGGTCCTTATTTTTTCTACTTGCATTTTTTACGTGCTTTCGAACTGCTAGGTTGGCAGAAGCTGGGACAAGTCACGGGAGCTCACCCCATTACACAGCACTAGGGATTCGAACCACTGAACTGCCGACCTTTCGATCGACAAGCTCAGCATCTTAGCCACTGAGCCAATGCGTGCCTTAAGCCAACAGCTTAATCAAGGAATCACCAAGAACATTTCCACCACCAGTAACAGTTCAAGCCACTAGTATATAAAAAGAGAGCAAACCCCCACTCCCTCTAGCACTGATGATATTACCTAGTTGGGTCAAGCTGAGAGAGCAAACCCTCAGAATCCTATCCTTTTGGTATCTTTTGTTTATATTTTATTTATTTATTTATTTATTAGACTTATATACCGCCCTTCTCCTTGCGGACTCAGGGCGGTGAACAGCCGAATAAAAACCAATACACAAAAGTTAAAATATTATAAAAACAAATGTAAATTTGGCTGAGAATTAAAACAGATAAATATTAAAATGAATATCAACTCTAAAAATTTTTTAAAAATTTAGCAGGGATCAGGATAAGCCGGCAAGCTGAAAGAGATAAGTTTTCAAGGCCCGACGAAAAGTCCGGAGGTCGGAGATCGTTCTCAGTTCTGGAGGAAGATCATTCCAGAGGGTAGGGGCTACCACAGAGAAGGCTCTCCCCCTGGGGGTCGCCAGCCAGTATTGTCTGGCTGATGGCACCCTGAGGAGGCCCTCTCTGTGGGAGCAAACTGGCCAGTGGGAGGCAATTTGTGGCAGAAGGCGGTCCCATAAGTACCCTGCTCCTAAGCCATGGAGCGCTTTAAAGGTGATTACCAACACCTTGAAATGCACCCGGAAGTCCACCGGCAGCCAATGCAGCTCACGCAGGAGAGGTGTCACATGGGAGCGCCCCGTATATTACAAAATGATGAACATTGTAAGAAGATTAAGCATGTTAGATGAAGATAACCATTTGAAACCACCAATTAGTTTAGTTCTTCCTCTTCCTGTAATAAAGGATAGAATGGCATGCTTGGTTTTTTATTTCCAAATGATTTCAGCATTTAGATCCAGGAAATATATAATCAGGAGCTCTGACATATCACCCTGATGTCATTACATAATGCCTCCATAAGTTTGATAAGTTGTGTCTGGAATGCGCAGATCAATAATATACAGTAATGCAGAAACATTCAGGTATAATGCAGAAGACTGAATTTGATGAATATGCCCTTTGTGAATTTAAAAAAAAAAGAAGAATAGAGAAAAGTATTGAAGAATATATCAAGATCTCTCCCAAGAAAATCAAGCCATCAGCTGCAGGTAAAAAAAAAATCAGTGAAACAAATTCAGATTTCCTCATTAATTTATAGCTAAGGTTCACTTTGGTTTGTGCAAGCTAATATAAATGTTATATTTTACTTAACAAGTCAGCACTGCAGCTACAAAAAGACAACCTAAAATTGTTAACGCTCGGGGTACAAAATTATCATTAGGTAGCATTAAACAAATGAAGTCCAAAATCTAATTTTGGACTTTCTAAGTTTCAAGTGACTGTAGTTGTCCAATGAATAATTCAAAGATTCTGTGTTGAATGTCTGCCACTCTTCAAATGGCACATATTCAACACCATGTCAGCCAAAGGATTTCTGCGTTTCTTAATCTCTCAATTTACTTTCTCGGAGGAAATTCCTCTCAACAACAGCTTAGGGAGATTAGATTTACTCCTCATTCTTAGGTGCGAGTTAGCAATGTGCTGTAGCTGCCAAAAAAGCCAACACGGATTTTGGCTGCCTCAACTGAGGGATTGCACCAGGGGTGAAATCCAGCAGGTTCTAACAGGTTCTGGAGAACTGGTAGCGGAAATTTTGAGTAGTTCGGAGAACTGGCAAATACCACACCTCTGGCTGGCCCCAGAGTGTGGTGGCAATGGAGATTTTGCAATATCCTTCCCCTGCCACACCCACTGATCCATGCCCACAGAACCGGTAGGGAAAAATTTTGGATTTCACCCCTAGATTGCACCATCAAGATCAGAATCTTCCAGAATCTACCATTTTAGACAAATGGTTGTCCAGTCTCTTCTTAAAAGCCTTCAGTGTTTGAGCACCCACAACTTCTGGAGGCAAGTTGTTCCACTAATTAATTGTTCTAACTGTCAGGAAATTTCTCCTTAGTTCTAGGGTGCTTCTGTCTTTGTTCAGTTTCCATCCTTGTCTTTTGGGGTATGATAGACCCAGTGGTCGGATGCTGCCAGTTATAGAACAGAACAGAACAGAATAGAATAGAATAGAATAGAATTTTTTATTGGCCAAGTGTGATTGGATACACAAGGAATTTGTCTTGGTGCATATGCTCTCAGTGTACATAAAAGAAAAGATACGTTCATCAAGAATCATAAGGTACAACACTTAATGAAAGTCATAGGATACAAATAAGCAATCAGGAAACAATATCAATATAAATTGTAAGGATACTGGCAACAAGATTATAGTCATACTGTCATAAGTGGAAGGAGATGGGTGCTGGGAACGATGAGAAGAGTCATAGTAGTGCAGACTTAGTTAATAGTTTGACAGTGTTGAGGGAATTATTTGTTTAGCAGAGTGATGGCATTCGGGAAAAATCTTTTTTTGTGTCTAGTTGTTCTGGTGTGCAGTGCTCTATAGCGTCGTTTTGAGGGTAGGAATTGAAATAGTTTATGTCCAGGATGCGAGGGGTCTGTAGATATTTTCCCAGCCCTCTTTTTGACTTGTGCAGTATACAGCTCCTCCATGGAAGGCAGGTTGGTAGCCATTGTTTTTTCTGCAGTTCTAATTATCCCTTGAAGTCTGTGTCTGTCTTGTTGGGTTGCAGGACCAAACCAGACAGTTATAGAGGTGCAGATGACAGACTCAATAATTCCTCGGTAGAACTGTATCAGCAGCTCTTTGGGCAGTTTGAGCTTTCTGAGTTGTTGCAACCGCTTAGGTGAGTACGTGCTTAAAATGGAGCATTTAGAAGCTCAGCTGCTTACCTTCCAAGTCAGCAATGGTAAATAGAACAGCGAGGGTGGCTGTGCCGCGTGATTGAGATGTGCTACAAAGCAAGAAATAAAGGATAGGATAGGGGGCCAATTGATCGTTGGAGCTATCGGTTTGCCCGAACTGGTCCAAACTGGTTGAATATCACCTCTGGATAGACCAACTCTATACCATTTGGTAAGATCACATTTGGAATATGGTATCCAGTTCTGGTCACAATATGAAAAAGCGGCTGAAAGAATACAGAGAAGAAGAACAAAGATGATAAGGAGGCTAAAGGAATTAAGATAATTTTAGCTTAATGAAGAAAAGACCGATAGGGGAGACATGATAGCAACCTTTCAGTATTTGAGAGGCTGCCACAAAGAAGAGGGAGGTCAAATTATTTTCCAAAGCACCTGAAGGCAGGATAAGAAACCATGGTTGGAAATTAATCAAAAAGTGAAGCAACCTGGATTTATGGAGACAGTTCTTAGCAGTGAGGACAATTAACCAGTGGAACAGAAGTTGACTTCAGAAATCATGGGCGCTTCATCATTGAAGGTTTTTAACAAGAGACTGGACAGCTACTTGTCTGAAATGGTGGGGTCTCTTGTTTGAGCAGGCGGCTGGACTAAAAGACTTCCAAGGTCTATTCTATTCTATTCTATTCTATTCTATTCTATTCTATTCTATTCTATTCTATTCTATTCTATTCTATTCTATTCTATTCTATTCCCTCTCCCTCTCCCTCTCCCTCTCCCTCTCCCTCTCCCTCTCCCTCTCCCTCTCCCACTCCGTTCCGTTCCGCTCCGCTCCGCTCCGCTCCGCTCCGTTCCGTTCCGCTCCGCTCCGCTCCATTCCATTCTATTCCCTCTCCCTCTCCCTCTCCCACTCCATTCCACTCCACTCCGTTCCGTTCCGTTCCGTTCCGTTCTGTTCTGTTCCGTTCCATTCTATTCTATTCTATTCCCGCTCCCTCTCCCTCTCCCTTTCCCTCTCCCACTCCATTCCACTCCACTCTGTTCCGTTCCGTTCCGTTCCGTTCCGTTCCGTTCCATTCCATTCCATTCCATTCCATTCCATTCCATTCCATTCCATTCCATTCTATTCTATTCTATTCTATTCTATTCTAATACTTGAAGGGTTTTCACAGGGAAGAGAGCCTTAATATAGTCTCTATAGCACTTGAACTGAGGACAAGAAACAATGGGTGGAAGCTCCTGAGATGGAGACCCAACCTAGAAATAAGGAGGAATTTCCTGACAGGAGAACTATTCAGCAGTGGAACTGCTTTCCTTGCAGGAAATTGTGGGTGCTCCATCACCAGAGGTTTTCAAGAAAAGATTAGGCAATCATTTGTCCGAGACGGTATGAGGACAACTGTCTTGGTCAGGAGGTTGGACTAGATAACCTCCAAAGTCCCTTCCAATCCTATGTTTATTTGATTCTACTGAAAATTGTAGCATTTTGGAGGCTGTTTCTCTGGGTTTAATTTATTGTGATGTTTTTATTGTTATTGTTTTTTCTGTCTCCTTTTCTCTGCTTTTGCTGAAGTTTTACGATGTATTGATTTTACTTTGTACCATGGGTGTTTTAATTCTTATTTTACTAAGCCACCAAGAGTTGCTGGACCGCTGGGGGTTACAAATTTAATAAGTACCCAAATGAGCAAATTTATAGAAACTAGAATCTGGCAAAATACATGTTTCTCCTACAGGGTACAAATTAAATAAATACGTTTATAGAAATTAAAATCTGGCTTTAAGTACAGACTTTCTCAAACTGATTGAATTTTCTAACTGTAATTTTCTTTTCTTCAGGGCTGGATGGGATTGTTCTGTAAAATTCAAGAATTAGAGACAAAATTAATGTTCTGTCTTCCCCTTCAACATGGTCAAGAAATGCATCCTGGCTTGTTTAGAGAATTGGAGATACCCAAATCTACATCTATTTAACTTATATGCAGAGCCCATCATGAGAAAGGCAGGGCTAGATCAATCAAAAGTTGGAATTAAGATTGCCGGAAGAAATATCAACAACCTCGGATATACAGATGATACCACTCTAATGGCAGAAAGTGAAGAGGAACTAAAGAGCCTCTTGATGCGGGTGAAGAAGGAAAGTGCAAAAGTTGGCTTGAAACTCAACATTAAAAAAACTAAGATCATGGCATCCAGCCCTCTCAATTCCTGGCAAATAGATGGGGAAGAACTGGAGGTAAAGACAGATTTTATTTTCCTGGACTCCAAGATCACCGCAGATGGGGACTGCAGCCAAGAAATTAAAAGACACTTGCTCCTAGGGAGGAAAGCTATGGCAAATATAGATAGCTCACTAAAAAGCAGAGACATTACCCTGCCAACAAAAGTGTGTATAGTGAAGGCTATGGTTTTCCCAGGCACAATGTATGGCTGTGAAAGTTGGACCATAAGAAAGGCTGAGGACCAAAGAATCAAGGCCTTTAAACTATAGTGCTGGAGAAGACTCCTGTGAGTCCCTTGGACTGCAAGGCAATCAAACCAGTCAGTCCTAAACAGGATCAACCCTGACAGCTCTTTAGAAGGCCAGATCCTGAAGATGAAACTCAAATACTTTGGCCACCTAATGAGAAGGCAGGACTCACTGGAGAAGAGCCTAATGCTGGGAACGATGGAGGGCAAAGGAAGAATGGGACAGCAGAGAATGAAGTGGCTGAGAAATGAGAAATAACTGTGTAAAATATTGAGTTGTGTTAATTAGAAGTTAAGGATTGTTAGTGATTTGTACTAATTTGTGACCGGATCAATGCTTCATTTTGGAAAAGATGTGTTTTATGTTTATGTTATGTGTTTTAAAAAAAAAACTTTTTTCAAAAAGAAAAAAGAAACATGAAAGGTAGGCAGTTTAAGGTATAAGGTCTGGGGGTTAGCAAGACTAACAATAGGATCGGGTAGAGTGTTCCAGACATTTACTACTTATTGCAAAAGTCATATTTCCTACAACCAAGATTAGAGCGAATTACATTGAATTTGAATCTATTGATAGCCCTTGTGTTATTGCGGTTGAAATTAAAGTACTCATTTACAAGTAGGACTTTTTGATAAATAATCTTATGAACTAAGCATAGGTTGGAACATAGATGACGTAGTTTGACGTTATCGGGACCTAAAATTTCAAGCCTGGTGGTATAGCGAATTTTATTTCGAGCAGAGGATTTGAGTACTCTTCTAGTAAAATATTTCTGGACCCACTCTAATGTATTGATGTCTGAAATATAGTGAGGGTTCCAGGCAGGTGAGCAGTATTCAGGGATAGATCTGGCAAAAGTTTTCTTTGCTCTAGTTTGAAGTATAGCGTTACCAGAGAGAAAACTTCGTAAAATAAGATTGACAACTCTTAATGCCTTTTTTGCAATGATGTTACAGTGAGCTCTGGGGCTTAGAACTTTCGAAATGAGTACTCCTGGGTCCTTGACAGAGTGTGGATCAATTTTAGATCATTTCCGGCCAGCAAATATTTGATGTTCTTATTTCTTATTGTTTCTTCAACACAGGTGGGAAGAGTGAAGAAAGAGAGGAATGGTTTAATCTCAATTAGGAGTGTCCAATCTTGGCAACTTGAAGACCTTTGGACTTCAATTCCCAGAATTCCCCAGCCAATTTCCCTTGAGAGACCGTCGCTTCTGCTTGCCAGCATAATCTGCTTACTAATCAGCCTGTAAGAGTTGTGGGATATAAGCAGGCCTCAGAATAACCTGGGAGGGGGGGATCTTTCTCAATTCTCAATTCCCTTACAAGATGAAATTATTTAACTCCAACAAACAGTATTGTGGATTTTTTGAATGACATGGATGCTATGACAAGAAGGAAATCCTCAACCTATGACCAAGAGTAGAGTAGAGTAGAGTAGAGTAGAGTCCTTGTTGCTCTTCTCTGTACTCTTTCTAGAGTCTCAACATCTTTTTTACATCGTGGTGACCAAAGGTGAATGCAATATTCCAAGTGTGGCCTTACCAAGGCATTATAAAGTAGTATTAACACTTCACGTGTTTCTATCCCTCCGTTTATGCAGCCCTAAACTGTGAACAACATAGCCCTGAGCTGTGTTGGCAGCTGCTGCACACTGCTGACTCATATCTAAATGGTTGTCCACTAGGACTCCAAGATCTCTTTCACAGTTACCACTATTGAGTGAGATTCCACATATACGGTACCTGTGCATTTTGTTTTTCTTGCCTAAATGTAGAACCTTGCTTTTTTCACTGTTGAATTTCGTTTTGTTAGATAGTGCCCAATGTCCAAGTCCATCAAGATCCTTCTGTATCTTGAGCCTATCTAGTTCTTTGTGGTAGCCCTTGAGATATTGGAACATATTGGATAATTCATCCCATGCTTTCCATTGCTAGGCAAGACAAGTGAATTTTGCCCCCATTTATGACCCCATTTATGACTTTTTTATGACCTATTGATTTCCAGATTTTGAATGAGAAAAGAGTTGAATTAAAAAAATCGCTTGGGTTTTGAGAGGCTGGCAACGATTTATGATCAATACTTTGATCATAACAGTTGCTGAGGGAATCTGGCTTCCCCACTGATTTTTGATTTTTCTCGTCAGAAGGTCGCAAAGTTGATCACATGACTCCCGGACGCTGCAACCGTCATAAATATAAGCCAGTTGCCAAGCCTCTGAATTTTGGTCATGTGACCGCAGGAACGTTGCAATGATCGTTAAGTGTGGGAAATAATCATAAGTCACTTTTTTTCTGTGCCGTTGTAACGTCAAACGGTCGCTAATAATTGGTTTCAAGTCAAAACCGTTGCAGCAATTGCCAATCTAGTGCCATTGAGGCAAATTCGATTTTGTTATGCGGACTGTTCTTTTCCAGTGTGGATTCTCAATACGAGCAATAAGGCTGGGGATTCTTCAGAAAACACAAGCCATTTCTGCAATTTAGCTGCTCAATTTCAGTCTCATGAATTATGGCAGGAGCTCTACATTCAAACCTGTTCCAAGCAGCATCTCATCTGGGATTCACAAAGCATCATTCCTTTTGCTGCTTTATTTGGATGCCTATATTATTTTCCCTTTAGATCCAGATTTAGATTTTTGGTATATTAGGTTAAGCATTACCTAGCACCCCCCTGTGGGATTTGGAAGCCTTGCCTGTATGAAGATTGAAGCGTTTGCTGAGAGAACAAAATGATCAGCAAGGAAAACTGATAGCCAAAAACCGGTCTTGTTGACGCCTTACCTCAGTGTTTCTCAACCTTGACCGTTTGAATTTCCTGGCGGTTTTAGAACAATTAATCAGTGGAACAACTTGCCCCCAGAAGTTGTGAATGCTGGAAGTTTTTAAGAAGAGGTTGGACAACCATTTGTCTAAAATGGTATAGGTAGTGGTGGGATTCAGCCGGTTCGAGCTGGTAGTTAAATTGCTGTCTGGCCCACGCACCCCATTTTGGCTCCCAGATAAATGTAGAAAGGCCTACTAGGCCCAAAGGGGGGCATAGGGGGCGGAGCACATACACCCCACACACACACACACCCCGCAGCCCATTTTTGCTCCCAGGAGGCTGCAGGGAGGCCTACTAGGCCCAAAACAGGCCCATTTTCATTCCTAGGAGGCAGGAGTACTGCCTGCCACATGCCCTGGCCATGCACACCATGGCCATGCCCATCCAGCCAGTCCTTAAATTATTTGAATCCTACCACTGGGTATAGGGCTTCTTGCCTGAGCAAGGGGTTGGACTAAAAGACCTCCAAGGTCCCTTCCAACTCTGTTATTCTGTTAAGGAAAAACGAAGTCCAGTTGCCTCTTGAAAGGAAACACCTTTGAGTGTAAAACCTTGTTGCTTTTGACAGGAACAAACAGGGAGAGTGATCTGTCCCCCTCTACAGATACCCACAAAAACACAGCCAGTCGAGGGTTAAAGAAGCACTTGGCACACACCCCAGTTCTTATCTCTAACTTGGCAGCGATATGCACACCGTCTGCCAAGCGCTTTAATAGTACACAGAAAGAAAATCACAACAAATATTCAGCAAAGTCTCTGATCAGCTTCAGCTTTTAGCTCCAATGACTACCCGATTGAGTATTTGTTCGTCACAGAGATCATTTACCACCATCCTGTCTTATATAGTCTCTGGGTGTGGTCCAGTGACTCATTGGTCCTGTGACTCAAGTCCAGTGACTCAGGTCTATTCCCTCATACATCTTCTCAGCTGCTGTAAGCGCTTATCTCGCCTTCTTTGCCGTGCGTCCAGGAATGACGTCTCTCCCTCACTCTCATCTGAGACACCTTTTTCCCCACTACTTTGCTCTCTTTCAGCTGGCACCTGAGACGGTGCCAGAGGGGGGGGGGCTGGGAGATCTGGCTGGCTCCTCTTCCTCATGCTCAGAGCTTCCTTCCTCCAATGGGATAGGCTCAGAGGACGGGGCCACAACAGAGAGAAGGATTTGGGAAGGAGATGCTGGAAGAGGCTGGTTGCCAATAAAATTTATGAATGTAATGGCGGTACTTAAAGGATTTCCTCAATGGAGGGTCTTTCCCTCCACTGGCTTCTTGTCATAGTCCTTAGCAAGGATGACAGATGTAACTCAATTGTGTTCATTCAACCCTGTAACATTGTCAGCGTTCCCATATAAGGCATTTTACTGCCATTGTTTACTCTTCTACTGGCACCTTTTCTCAATCTTTCCACTTACACGGAGGGTTGTGGTAGTGGAAATGCAGCAGATATTATTTTTCCGGGACCGGGAATTTTTTTTAAAAAAACAACTGATCTGATGAGAGAAAGCAAAAAGCAGATGACTAAAGTTGTATGAAAGTGTCAGAGAAGAATTCGAGAAAGCTACGATAGCCTGCAGTCACTTAATAGAGTTTTTTGCGCATCTACAGAATGGCTATATTTTATCTAGCATTGGATTTCTCCCCCACTCCCCTGCTTCGTACTCTCCTAAAATGGCAAAACTAAATAAAAGAAAGAGTTTCTCAGAGTTATTTTATTCTCCAGGTTGGAAAGAAGGGTTTTCTGCAGTGGGTGGGTTCCTCCCACTTCCGCCCAGTTACGCCGAGCCAGTAGCGGTGACGATATGACATCACCGAACAGGGTTCTGCCTCCCCCGCCCTCCCACCCCTCGCCCCTCCCCTGCCCCTCCCCCGCATTATTTGTACCTTTTATTTGGCCCCACCTCCAATCTATTACTGCCTCCTGAGTCCCCGCTGATCGGCTAGAAAGAAAAAAACTGTTTAAACTCTTGCCGCAGGGCTTCAAAGGGCCACCCTACAGCTGATCAGTGTTAAAAGGCAGTGTGGTGGTAGGCCGGTGCCTCCAAAAACAAAAGGGTAGACCGGTGCCTCCAAAAACAAATGGGTAGACCAGTACAGCTTTGCAAGCAGTTAAAAGCCTGGTAGACCAGTACCTCTGCTAAATCCTAAATAATTGTCACATGACCATCAAGCCACACCCACAAAATAAGCCACGCCCACAGAACCGGTAGTAAAAGATTTTAGAACCCACCCCTGGTTTTCTGCCATAAAATGTGCCCCTGTATACAAAAAGTACGACCTTTATAACAAAATGTATTAAGGCTGAGCAAAAATCAGTCACTGTTTTTTTGTGTGGGGTGTATATATGCAGGTAGTCCTTGATTTGTGACCACCACTGAGCCCAATATTTCTGTTGCCAAGCGAGATAATTAAGTCAGCTTTGCCCCATTTTACGACCTTTCTTGCCACTGTTGTTAAGTGAATCAGTGCCGCTGTTAAATTACAGATGCAGTTATAAACTGAATCTGCCTTCCCCGTCGACTTTCCTTTGCAGAAGGATGCAAAAGGAGATTGCATGGCCTAAGGATGCCGCAACCGTCATAAATACGAACCAGTTCCCACATGTCCAAATTTCGATCATGTGACCATGGGGATGCCTCAGTGGTTTTTAAGTGTGAAAAACAGTCATAAATCATTTTTTTCCCCAGTGCCTTTGTAACTTTGAACAGTCACTAAACAAATGGTTGTAGGTCAAGGACCTATATTGCACAGGCATGCTGGAGATTTCAGCAGGGCCGCAATAAGCAAAGCCACCACAATTTTCTGCTTTGTTCAAGAATCTTGCAAACATCTTCCTTTAAATCCCAAAGGTGCTTTTTCAGGAGGCTACTGGACTTTCTGGTTTTCCTTTGAAGACTTTTCGCTTCTCATCCAAGAAGCTTCTTCAGCTCTGAGTGGAAGGTAGGGAATGGAAGGGTTTATATTCCTTGCAGCAGAGGTGGGTTTTCAGCAGGTTCTGACCAGTTCTGGAGAACCGGTAGTGGAAATTTTGAGTAATTCGGAGAACCGGTAGTAAAAATGCTGATTGGCCCCACCCCCATCTATTCTCTGTCTCCCAAGTCCCAACTGATCAGGAGGAAATGGGGATTTTGCAGTAACCTTCCCGTGGAGTGGAGTGGAGTGGAGTGGAGTGGAGTGGAGTGGAGTGGAATGGAGTGGAATGGAATGGAATGGAATGGAATGGAATGGAATGGAATGGAATGGAATAGAATAGAATAGAATAGAATAGAATAGAATAGAATTCTTCATTGGCCAAGTGTGACTGAACACACAAGGAATTTGTCTTTGGTTCATATGCTCTCAGTGTACATAAAAGAAAAAAAATACATTTATCAAGAATCATAAGATACAACACTTAGTGATAGTCATAAGTTACCAATAAGCAATCAAATCATGTTAGGGAAACAAATAAAACAATATAAATCATAAAGATACAAGCAACATGGTTAAAGTCCTAAGTGGGAGAAATAGGTAATAGGAAGGATGAGAAGAAGAATAGTAATACAGCCTTAATGAATAGTTTGACAGTGTTGGGGGAATTACTGGTTTAGTAGAGTGGTGGCATTCGGAGAAAAACTGTCCTTGTGTCTACTTGTTCTAGTGGGCAGTGCCCTATAGCGTAGTTTTGAGAGTAGAAGTTGAAACAATTTATGTCCAGGATGTGAGGGGTCTGTAGAACAAGAAAAGTCAGGTTGCGTTTTTGAAAGAGCATCTTTGGGACAACCATGACCTGGATGACTGAGAATCTCTATAGACACGTGTCCCTGAGGTTTTTCATTTGTCACCTGGTATTTAATTGACATTTTGTTGTGAGCATTAGCATCTGCAACTTCCAGGGAAGAAATGGTGAACCGAACATGGCTCCACTCAAAGCAAGACCGACAACCGCAGTGGAACGAAGAGCCAATGAATAGATTCAATTTTCATAATTCCTCTCTGGACAAAGGGAGCGTATGAGATTGCCCAAACAGCTGCTCTTTGCAGGGAGACAGCAAAAGAGTGGTCACTAGCAGATTTAGAGCTCTGGGAAACAAGATAAAAGTCAATTTTCTGAAATCACGGTTGATCCTGATCCGGGGTGGGTTCTAAATTTTTTTACTACCGGTTCTGTGGGCGTGGCTTATTTTGTGGGTGTGGCTTGATGGTCATGTGACAATTCTTTAGGATTTAGCAGTGGTATTGGTCTACCAGGCTTTTAACTGCTTGTAGAGCTGTACCAGTCTACCCATTTATTTTTGCAGGCACTGGTCTACTCATTTATTTTTGAAGGCACTAATCTACTGATGTATTTTTGCAGGCACTGGTCTACCCATTTATTTTTGAAGGCACTGGTCTACTCATGTATTTTTGCAGACACTCGTCTACCCATTTATTTTTGCAGGCACCGGTCTACTCATTTGTTTTCTTTTAATACTGATCAGCTATAGGGCGGCCCTTTGAAGCCCCGCGGCAAGAGTTTAAACAGTTTTTTTCCCCTTTAGCCATCAGCTAGGACTCGGGAGGCAGCAATAGAGTGGGGGTAGGGCCAAATAAAAGGTAAGAATAATGCAGGGGGTGGAGGGTGGGGGTGCGGCAGAACTGGTTCAGTGACGTCATATCGTCACCGCTACCGGCTCGGCGGAACCGGGCAAAACCGGGAGGAACCCATCACTGATCCTGATTGATGTGAATATTGCAGAGTTCATGCTAAAGAGAAACATTGGAAATGCATGGGACAAGGAGAAAATTATGCTTGAATTATTAAAGCAATTGTTCGGTCTCAGTTGTAACTCTGAATGTGTAAGAGAAGACCAGGCTGGGCCTGAAGGTGGGGTCAAATGCATCATCAGTCACAAGTCCCTTCGCTCCCAAAAGAGTCCAGCACACCATGAATTCCTTTGACTCTTATCTCTCGCCAATTTGCCTCAGACTATTAGTAATTTGGATTCTTGTAGAGACCCAAAGGTGCTTTTTCAGGAAGCAACTGGACTTCCTAGTTTTTCTTTGAAGACATTTTGCTTCTCATCCAAGAAGCCTCTTCAGCTCTGACTGGAAGGTGCGGAAGGGAAGGATTTATATTCCTTGCAGAGAGCTGGTTATTTGCATCCTTTTAGAGAGTCATTGAGGCCACTTGGAGGTTTATCTGCATCCTCATTCTTGTAGAGAGTTTAAGCTTGCAATAAATATTTATATCCATTTGTACTGCCTGGATCTTCTGACTTCCCTGGTGCATGACAGAATGGTTGTTAAGTGAGGACTAACTGTATCTACGATATGTCTTTAGAATGTTACATAGTGTCCGATTTTTAAAAATTCACTTTAAGCATACTCAATTTTAGTTTCCTGGATGATCAAGAAATCCAGGATTTCAAGATCACTTTTCTTCAGTGTTCTTGTTAATTCTTTCCTATCGATTAGAATCCTCTTATGTCTGTCTCCTCCTTTAGAAGAAGAAAGTGGTCAGCAAAAAAAAAAAAAGAGGTGGGGAGGAATTTCCTGGAAGGATCGCACTAGGCAGATTTTGCCTCCCTGCAGAATTCAGGGTCATTAAAGTCTCTGCATTAATTAACTATGATTAGGCCTCCCTCCGAGTTCAGAAAGTGTATTATTTTAACTAGGCTTTTAAATGGGCTTCTCAAATAAAACTGTTTTTAAACAGGTTTATTGTTCATAAAGGAAAATATTTGTAACTCAGGGTTGATATGAGGGGTCCTTGGTATTCCAACACTGGAAGCCTTTAAGAAGATGTTGGATAAGCATTTGTCTGAAGTGGTGTAGGGTTTCCTGCCTGAGCAGGGGGTTGGACTAGAAGACCTCCAAGGTCCCTTCCAACTCTGTTATTCTATTCTATTCTTACTTTGTCATTTCTGTACATACACTGAGAGTTTATGCACCAAAGACAAATTTCATGTGTGTCCAATCACACTTGGCCAATAAAGAATTCTATTCTATTCTATTCTATTCTATTCTATTCTATTCTATTCTATTCTATTCTATTCTATTCTATTCTATTCTATTCTATTCTATTCTATTTTTACTTTGTCATTTCTGTATATACACTAAGAGCTTATGCGCCGGAGACAAATTCCTTGTGTGTCTAATCACACTTGGCCAAATAAAGTATTCTATTGTATTTAGCATTGTTTCAGTTTTTAGCTCCTGTTCTCATGCACATTTTGTGGCCTTGTAGCAAGAAAGGCAGGATTTTTTAAAAAAAGCAAGAATCAACTATATATCTTTTAAGAACAGTCATTTGATTAGTAATCATGTCTAAGTTATATTTCAATAATGTGCGTTCATTATGTTGTATAATTAGCATTATAATATCCTTAAAAAGAAAAGAACGCCACTGTGATTTCCCTATTCCACTTCTAAATAACTAAGAGAGCAAACAAAGGAGTGATTCAAAAAGAGAAAAACAAAATCACAGCTTCTTTCCGAGTTGAAATTGCCCATCAGAGGCTTATTAGCTTGATGTTCTATTAAGGTGGTTCACCTTGTAATTTCTACTAATTATTACTAATTTGCAGCTCCTTCCCAATTAATTGGTTACAAAGCCGTGCAGCATTGTCAAGCTACAGGTATAAAATTAATTATGGATAAAATTGCAGAATGGTGCCACCACACCTATGGGAAAGAGAATATTTGTTAATTTGGAATTGTTTACTCTCCAGAGGGGAAGAGTTGCTGGCATCTAAGCTCAATTCTGTGATAATCCTTTTTCTTTCAAACATGAGCTGAAATGTATTCAGAGATCTATAGAAGTGCTAGAAGAGAGTGGGGTTTGCAGCAAGGAAGAGGAGGAGGAAGAGGAAGGGAGAAGGAGGAGGAGGTGGAGGAAGAGGAGGTAGAGGAGGAAATGAGGAGGAGGAGGAGGAAGAAGAAGAAAAAGAGAAGGAGGAGGAGGGAAGAAGGAAGAGGAAGAGGAAGAAGAGGGAAGGAGGAGGAGAAGATAATGAGAGGAGGAAGAGGAGGGAAAGAGGAAGGGAAAATAAAGAGGAGAAGGAGGAAGAGGAGGAGGGAAGAAGAAGAAGGAAGAAGAAGAGGAGAAGGAAGAGGAAGAGGAAGGAAGGAGGAAAAGAACAGAAGAAGAAGGAAGAAGAGGAAGCCTCTGAAACCCTGTATTATTTTAAGATCTTGTTGGCCTTCTAACTTTTCAAAGGTCTTGATGATAGTTTACCCATGGAAATGAGACAAGGCTTGCATTCCAAAAATATCTTCTTAGATAAATGTATTCCCGGAAAAATTACAACCTTAGCAAGTTCCTTATATGGAATGATGCTAAACTGGGAAATGAGCACTTGAGTTAAGGGTATTCGAGAAAGGGCTTTGATTGAAATGCATATAATATATTGGACGAAGGGGGTCTTTGTGGGAGCCCACCTAACAGCACACTGTCATCGCCCTTGAGTGAAGAATAATAAACTTAATTTCATTCAACTTGATCTCGGCTCAGAAACGGACACGATAAGGAATAAAATTCCAATAATAGGTAAATTTCTCCCATAATACTTTTTTCGGGGAAGCCCAAATATTGGCTGTTCGGTTCTTGTAAGTTATAGAACAGCACTGTAATTTATAAAGATTCAAACAGTAACACACACACACACACACACACACACACACACACACACACAAAAGATCTGTGCCAAATGTTTGCGAGCAAATATTGCAGTGCCCAAACTACGCAGAATAATAGAGATAAGAGAATAACAGACAGGACCTTGGAGTCTTCTAATCTGACCCCAGTGGTGGGTTCCTCCCGGTTTGGCCCAGTACGGCCGAGCCGGTAGCGGTGATGATATGACATCACCGAACCAGTTCTGTCCCCCCTTGCCCCCTCCCCCGCATTATTCTTACCTTTTATTTGGCCCCACCCCCAATCTATTGCTGCCTCCTGAGTCCCAGCTGATGGCTAGAGGGAATAAAACTGTTTAAACTCTTGCCATGGGGCTTCAAAGAGCCGCCCTATAGATGATCAGTGTTAAAAGAAAACAAATGAGTAGACCAGTGCCTGAAAAAATCTATGAGTAGATCAGTGCCTGCAAAAAATAAATGGGTCGATCGATACAGCTCTGCAAGCAGTTAAAAGCCTGGTAGACCAGTACGTCTGTTAAATCCTAAATAATTGTCACATGACTATCAAGCCACGCCCACAAAATAAGCCACGCCCACAAAACTGGTAGTAAAAAATTTTAGAACCCACCCCTGTCTGACTCCCTGCTGAAGCAAGAAACCCTATACCAGGGTTTAGGTATAGGGGTGACGAGGCTGTGACTCACTTTGTCACAGCCTCGTCACGTGACATATCGCAAGTTTCCCCCCCCTTCACTAAACTGGGCATGGGCGTGGCCAGTACATGACACATCCAGCTCACAGGCTGTGAGTTTGATAGCTCTGCCCTATACCATTCTAGACAAATGGTTGTCCAATCTCTTCTTAAAAATCTATAACTTCAAGTGGCAAGTTGTTCCACTGATTAATTGTTCTCACTGTCAGGAAATTTCTCCTTATTTCTAGGTTGCTTCTCTCCTTGATTAGTTTCCATCCCTTGCTTCTTACCCTGCCTTCCGGTGCTTTTAAGAATAGGTTGACTCCCTCTTCTTTGTGGCAATAGCTTAGATAGTGGGACACTGCTATCATGTCACCCCTAGTCCTTCTGTTCACCATGCTCAACATATCCAGTTCCTGCAACCGTTCTTCATACTGTATGTTTTAGCCTCCAGTCTAACAGCTTTGGAGAAGACCGAAATGAATCTTGAACTCTAGTTTAATTTAAAGTTCAACCACCTGCAGTTTCTTTAGATTAACCGTGTGATCCCAGCAAAACCACCAAGAGGGTGCATGACAGTAGAATGATGATAACATCATTCAGCCAGATTCAGCTTTAGGGCAAAGTCACAAAGACGGTTCAGAAGGAAAGGGAGATTTCCAATCCTTATGAAAGCTAAGGAAACATTTTTCATTTGTATCCCTGGCTCAGATTGTTAGAAGAGATTATTGCAAAACTTGTTCTTAGTGAAGTTGGCTCAGCCTTAGATTCTAAAGTGTTATGAGTGGCAGAGTAAATGCAGTATGGCAGGCAAACTCTGCCCACAGCCAGGAGTTCGATCCTGACAGGGCTGAATGTTGACTCAGCCTTCCATCCTTCCGAGGTGGGTAAAATGAGAACCCAGATTGTTGGGGGCAATGTGCTGACTCTGTGAACCGCTTAGAGAGGGCGGTAAAGCACTGTGAAGCGGTATCAGGGGTGAAATGCTATCGGTTCGCACCAGTTCGGGTCAACTGGTAGAGGCGGCGAGTAGTTCAGAGAACCAGTAGCGATGGCAGCACGAGGCTCCACCCACCCGCCCAGACATCATTACTTCCTGTTTTTTCCTGTGTGTGTGAAGCAACTACATGGCGTGCACACTTCCAAACCAGTAGGGAAGGTAAGTAGATTTCACCCCTGAGCGATATATAGGTATGAGTGCTATGGCTATTGCTATTGCAATAGATGATAGCTAGCTAGCTAGCTAGATGATAGAAATAGATAGAGATAAATGATAGATATAATAGATGATAGATAATTAGATAGAGGCAGAGACAGAGACAGACGGAGACAGGTAGAGAGAGAGAGAGAGAGAGAGAGAGAGAGAGAGAGAGAGAGAGAGAGAGAGAGAGACAGACAGACAGACAGACATACAGATAGCTAGAGAGAGAGAGATAGTGAGATGGATGGGTGGATAGATTGGATGGATGGATGGACAGACAGACAGACAGACAGATGAGAGAGAGGATGGATGCAGAGAGGGAAAGAGACAGAAGGACAGAGAGAGGGACAGATAGCTAGAGAGAGAGAGTGAGATGGATTAGTGGATAGATAGATGATAGATAGATGATAGATAGATAGATAGATAGATAGATAGATAGATAGATAGATAGATAGATAGATAGATAGATAGATGAGAGAGATGGATGGATGCAGAGATGGAAAGAGACAGAGGGACACAGAGAGGCACATAGCTAGAGAGAGATAGTGAAATAGATGGTGGATGGATGGATAGAGAGAGAGAGAGAGAGAGAGGGACAAAGAGGAAGAGAAGGGCTGTATTGCTCTTGATGCTGTCTATTCTTGGTTATTGATTTGCAGATGTTTGCTTGTTTGCAGATGTTTCATTATACCCATTGGCACTGATGATGTTACCTATTTGGGTAATGAAATCTCCGCAAGCCAGCAGCCAAGCTCAGAGAAGCACCAAGGACTCCACCGTTCCACCTCGTGTTACGAATAGTCTATTCTGTGTGATACAAAGGCCCTAGACTAGACTGGGAAGTCAGACGATAATGTAGAAGAAGCCAGTGGTAAATCAGTTTCATAACATTGCCGAGAAAAGCACATATTGTGTTCCTGAAATGAGCAGCCGCTGAACTTGACTCCAAAGAGATTTTCCTTTTGAAAAGCATCTTCAGCGTCACAGAAATGTTGGCTTGTCTCTTCCAATTACCATTCTTTCATTTTCGGTTGTAGGATCTGCACAAGCACCATGGAAGCTATGAATTATGCATGCAATGAGCAAAGTTAACACACACACACACACACACACAAAACCCAGGTCTCCTAGTCCCATACACAGAGGGAATGCACAATGTGCAAAGCAATCACATCTTTGGTACACAATGCTATTTGCTTTGTGGTACTGTGCAGCGCTCCTCAATTTGATGCATCACACTGCTCAGTCAAAAGCAGTTAAATCTCTCGGATCCTGCGGAGCTCCATAAAAATCCTTGCGAAATATATGACCGGGGGGGGGGGGAGAGATTGGGGGGGGGGACGATGACAATATAAATTATCATATTCTGCCCTTTCCAAAAACATAACAACAACATTCTTTCCATATTGCTTAAGAACTAGCGACATGAAAACTCTAAGGATTTTATTAGCAAATAGCCTGAAGATTACTTAAGTTCCCTCTCCCTCTCCCCCTCTCCCTCCCTCTCTCTCTCTCTCTCTCTCTCTCCCTCCCTCTCCCTCTCTCTCTCCCTCTCCCTCTTCCTCTCCCTCCTTCCCTCTCTCCCTCCCTCCCTCTCCCGCTCCCTCTCTCCCTCTCCCTCTCCCTCCTTCCCTCTCTCCCTCCCTCCCTCTCCCTCTCTCTCCCTCTCCCTCCTTCCCTCTCTCTCTCTCGCCCTCCCTCTCCCTCTCTCTCTCCCTCTCCCTCTTCCTCTCCCTCCTTCCCTCTCTCCCTCCCCTCCCTCTCCCGCTCCCTCTCTCTCCCTCTCCCTCTCCCTCTCCCTCCTTCCCTCTCTCCCTCCCTCCCTCTCCCTCTCTCTCTCCCTCCCTCTCCCTCTCTCTCTCCCTCTCCCTCTCTCTCCCCCTCTCTTCCTCCCTCTCCCTCTCCCTCCTTCCCTCTCTCCCCCCTCCCTCTCTTCCTCCCTCTCTCTCCCTCCCTCTCCCTCTCCCTCTCTTCGTCCCTCCCTCTCCCTCTCTCTCCCTCTCCCTCCTTCCCTCTCTCCCTCCCTCCCTCCTTCTCTCTCTCTCTCACAGACACACACACACATCAACACCAGGGTGAAATTCATCAGGTTCTGACAGGTTCCGGGGAACCGGTAGCGGAAATTTTGAGTAGTTCAGAGAACCGGGAAATACCACCTCTAGTTGACCCCAGAGTGGGGTGGGAATGGAGATTTTGCAATACCCTTCCTTCTTCCAGGACTGGAGAGGGAATGGAGATTTTGCAGTATCCATTCCCTGGAGTGGGGTGGGAATGGAGATTTGCAATATCCTTCTCCTGCCACGCCCACCAAGCCACGCCACGCCACGCCATGCCCACAGAACCGGTAGTAAAAAAAAATAGAATTCCACCGCTGATCAACACACAGACGGAACACTCCTGTCAATCTTGATGCTTGGAGAAGAGCAACAGGGATGGTTGTCCTTCTTCTTCTGGAGTTCAATTGTGGTGATAAGTCAAGGACTATCTGTCCTAGACCATTCTGGTATAGTAGCTGTGTTTGAAGATCATAAAACATCTGCAAAAAAAAACAACCAAGGTCAGAGAACACCAAGGACCCCACAGTCTTTCTCCTCCTCCTCCTCCTCCTCCTCCTCCTCCTCCTCCTCCTCCTCCTCCTCCTCCTCCTCCTCCTCCCTCTTCTTCCTTCTTCCTCTTCCCTCCATCTCCTTCTTTCCTCCTCCTCCCCCTTCTCCTTATTTCCTTGTAGTCATCCTCCTCCCTCTCCTCCTCTTCCTCCTCTTCCTTCCCCATCCTCTTCTTCCTTCCTCTCCTTCTCCTCCTCCTCCTTCAATTTGGTACTTTTGAGTCAAAAGTCAGAGCCTTCCCAAGGGTCTAGGAAAGCAAGAACCTACATATGGTGCCCATTGAACAACAGTATTGATAATTTACCTCTACCCTCAATCTGGCTAATAGCCAGGCTGGGAGGAGGGGAATTATGAAAGTTACAATTCATGATAACTAGAAGGTACAGAGTTGAACAGAATTATATAAGGTAGAGTGCATAAATGCATCGTTATCCTTGAGATGAATCACCCAGGGAATTCATCAGCTACAAAGCCAAGCAAGCGATACAATATGGTTCTGTTGAACCTTCAGGAGGAAGACGTCAGGGAAACACCAAGGAGGAGAATGAGCCTGCAATCCTCTATTCCGATTCAATACTACGCTGCAATATGCCAATGTACATTATTTAAAAGTTGGCCCAATGCTGTTCTGGACAGAACAAAGGGGCAGGGTTGACTCACAGCAATTCATATTGCTGATTAAGACAATGCAAATGGAAGCCTCTGTTTTAATGGGTTGGCAAAGAAGGGCAGAGCCTTATATCATGGCTATTTTAGTTCTGTGAGTTGACAATCGATGACACTTCAGACCGGGAAACAAATGATAGATTTGCAGCAGAGTCCCTCCTGTTTTCCTTCCTTCCCTCCCTCCCTGCCCCCCCTTCCTTCCTCCTTCCCTCCCTCCCTCCCTCCTTCTTTTCTTCCTTCCTTCTTTCATTTCTTCTTTTCCTCCCTCCCACTTCCCTCCTTTCATCCTTCTTCCTTCCTTCCACCTTCTCTCCCTCCTTCTTCTCTTCCTTCCTTCCTTCTTTTCTTCTTTTCCTCCCTCCCCTCCTTTCATCCTCCTTCCCTCCTTTTCTTCCTTTCTTTCTTTTTCTCTTCCTTCCTTCCTACCTTCCTTTGTCCTTCTCCCCTTCCTTTTCTTCCTTTTCTCCTTTCCCTCCCTCATCCTTTCCTCTTTTCTTTTCTTTCTTTCTTTCTTTCTTCATTCCTTCCTTCCTCTCTTCTTCTTCTTCTTCTTCTTCTTCTTCTTCTTCTTCTTCTTCTTCTTCTTCTTCTTCTTCTTCTTCTTCTTCTTCTCCTCCTCCTCCTCCTCCTCCCCTTCCTCCCACTCTTTCTTTCTTTCTTTCTCTCTCTCTTTCTTTCTTTCTTTCTTCCTCCCCCTACTTCCACCTTTACCTAAGCCAATCCTGCATGTCAGTATTTTTCCTGAAAAATAATCTTCTTCTCTTTAGCATCGCTGCAACCTATTAAACAATGCCACTATTCTCTTTGTAGTCTTGAGATCTGGAGTGCCCAGTGTCTCTCTTTGTGAGCATCTGGCATACAACATTTTCCAAGCTGGCAGACAGATTCTGGGTGAGTGAGATTCCTTGAATGCACAAAGGCAGCTCTCTCTAGCGCTCTCTCTCTCTCTCTCTCTCTCTCTCCCTCCCTCCCTCCCTCCCTCCCTCCCTCCCTCCCTCTCTCTCCAACATTGTATATGCCATCAAGAAGAGGACCTCAATGTGTTTTAAACAAATATTTTGGGCTGGGAGTCCTATGGGTTCCAGAAATACAGGCAAATTTCGGTATCTCTTGTGCTCAGTGGGGGCTGAATTTAATTATACTAAGGATGGGGTGATCTAGAAATGTGAGGATCAATGTTAATTGGATTCATTTTACTGCTCTCTTTATAGGGCAAGTTTCTGTTCTGGCAGATTTACATCCAAATTTTTTAATAAAGTACCCTAACATAAATTCACTTGTCTGTTTAGGAGCAGATGTGGTTGGACTCGCTTTCTGAAAAGAGATGACAGAGTTGGAATGTTTGGTTTTTGTTTTCTTTGCACATCCAAAGCCTCCCCTGTCCACCCCCCCCCCCCCACTCTCCCCTCCACATGCAGGCAGCAATAGGAGGGTCCCAGTGAAAAATGGTTCCTTCTTAGAAAGTTTAGTGGACTTTCTAAGGTGACTATTCATCTAAGGGATCCTATTTATTTTGTTCGGGGAAAGAGCTGAGCTGCATTTCTGCCACAATCTGCTGTGATGGAATGTAGTCTGGATTCCAGGAGGGAGGGGCTGGATTCCAGAGGACTAAGACACAGCTCAGTTCCGATAGCTTGTGTGAGAGAAAGAAAGGAAAGACAGATCCTTCCTAATAGTTCCCTGAGTATATTTTTAGTGCAGATAGCAGACTGCTTCATTCTGGCAAGATTCTGTCTCTAAAGTGAGGAACAATAAAGTAATCTGCTTGGAAGAATTGCCACTGTTTTTCATGGTTTAGGTGGAGCTGTTCAGGCACAAATCATCTCTTGGAAATGATCCTTGAAAAATTCATGTAAAACCTGAGGCTAGATACTGTTCCCAGCTGCCCCAGTGCTGATCATGTTTGTTGCTAAGAGTTATCATTCAGCAACAAGTGTTCAGGAAGTCCTCAACTTAAGACCATTCCTTTAGTGACAGCCCAAAGTTACAACAGCACTGAAAAAAGTTACCAATCTCTCAGGGGCTGCCACAAAGAAGAGGGAGTCAAGCGATTTTCCAAAGCCCCTGAAGGCAGGACAAGAAGCAATGGATGGAAATTAATCAAGGACAGAAGCAATTTAGAACTAAGGAGAAATTTCCTGACAGAACAATTAATCAGTGGAACAGCTTGCCTGCCAGAAGTTGTGAATGCTCCAACACTGGAAGTTTTAAAGAAAAGATTGCATAACCATTTGTCTGAAATTGTATAGGATTTCCTGCCTAAGTAGGGGGTTGGACTAGAAGGCCTCCAAGGTCCCAATTGTGGTCATAAGGCAAGAACTACCTATAATGCCATTGGTTTCTGGCCTCTGTTTACAGATAGCTAAAAATTCTGCTGAGCCAAACTTGAGTTTGGAGTTTCATAGACAGATCTAATTTTCTTGTCAACAATATAGGCATGTTTGTTTGTTTGTTTGTTTGTTTGTTTGTTTGTTTGTTTGTTTTTGGTCATTGCTAATTGTTGGGATAAGGAAAAAGAGCCTGGATAGCTCAACAGGCTAAAGCCTTTTATTAACATCCAACTGTCTACAATTACACCCGTTGGAATCTCACCAGGATCGACTCAGCCTTCCATCCTTTCTAAGGGAGGTAAATTGAGGACCCAGTTTGTGGGGGCAATAAGCTGACTTTGTATAAATATACAAAAGTATGAAGGCTATTGCTTAACGCATTGAGTCTTTGGAGAAGGGCCCTGAGTCTTTGGAGAAGGGCGGCATATAAATCTAATTTTTTTTTAAAAAAATTGACTTCCTAGGCTAGCCTTCCACCTTAGGGTATTAGGACAAAGTTTACATAAAAATCCAGGTGCTTCTGAATCTAAAATTCCCAAATTTGTCTAAAATTCTAACCCTCAACACATAAACACAAGAGTCTGTGGACTTTCTCAGTCATCCAGGTCATAGTTTCCCAACGGGGTTTTTTCAAGAGGCAACTGGACTTTCTGGGGGGTTTTTTGAAGATGTTTCGCTTTTCATCCAAGAAGCTTCTTCGGCTCTGACTGAATGGTGTCAAATGGAAGGATTTATACTCCTTGCATAGGCAGCACATGTATATGCAGTACAATGCATATCTGAGGAGCCTCAGATAGCTCAACCGGCTGAATAGCCTGTTATTAACATCCAGCTGTCTGCAATTACACCACTTCGAGGCTCAAGGTCGACTCAGCCTTCCATCCTTTCTAAGGTAGGTAAATTGAGGACCCAGTTTGTGGGGGCAATAAGCTGACTTTGTATAAAAAATATACAAAAGTATGAAGGCTATTGCTTAACGCATTGTAAGCCGCCCTGAGTCTCCGGAGAAGGGCGACATATAAATCTAATTTTTAAAAAAATGCAGTGAGACGTGCAGAACTATACATTGGGGAAACAAAACAACCACTTCATAAACGCATGGCACAACATAGGAGAACAAACCCATCCGGACAAGATTCAGCAGTCCATCTGCATTTAGAGGACCAAGGCCACTCTTTTGAAGACAGCAAAGTCTACATTTTGGACAGAGAGGACCGCTGGTTTGAAAGAAGGGTCAAAGAGCCTCAGATAGCTCAACAGGCTAGATAGCCTGTTATTAACATTCAACTGTCTGCAATTATTGCAAGTTCGAGGCTCAAGGTTGACTCAGCCTTCCATCCTTTCTAAGGTAGGTCAATTGAGGACTCAGTTTATGGGGGCAATAAGCTGACTTTGTATAAAAAATATACAAAAGTATGAAGGCTATTGCTTAATGCATTGTAAGCCGCCCTGACTCTCTGGAGAAGGGCGGCATATAAATCTAATTTAAAAAAAAAAAGAAGAGGCCATCTATGTGCAAATTGAACAGCCCTCTCTCAACAGAGGGGGAAGGATACGACATTATCTATTTCCAGTCTACAACAGAGTCCTTTCAACAGTTCCAAGAAGACTCCACACCCACTTGCACCACTCAGGTGACCCTGAGGACACAGATAAACCTCCAGGTGGCCTCAATGACTCACTGAAGGAATGCAAATGACCAGCTGTCTGCAAGGAGTATAAATCCTTCCATTTCCCCACCATGCAGTCAGAACTGAAGAAGCTTCTTGGATGAGAAGTGAAACGTCTTCAAAGAAAAACCAGAAAGTCCAGTTGCCTCTTGAAAAAAAAGCACCATTGGGATAAACACAAGAAGATGCTGCACATGTGACATATTATTGTGTGTTCATGTCTGAGTCCTGTGGAAAGTACAACAATCACATGAGGAATGTCTATGGAGATTCTCAGGCACCCAGGTCATGGATGTCCCAAAAATGCTTTTTTTTCAAAAGGCCACTAGAATTTCTGTTTTTTCCTTGAAGATGTTTTTATTTTTATTTTATTTTTTTAAAAATTGCGATTTATATGCCGCCCTTCTCCCGAAGGACTCAGGGCGGCTTACAGGATAAAAATTCAACAATATGAATCAAGTATAAATTAAAATCCAATTAAAATTAATTAAAGTTATTACAATGTAAAAACCCTTTCCTCAAAGGGTCAGTCCATTTGATGAAAAAGCCACGTCTTCAGTTCGCGGCGGAAAGAGAGGAGGTCGGGGGTTGTCCTAAGCTCGGTGGGCAAACCGTTCCAGAGGGTCAGTGCTCCCAGAGAGAACACTCTCCCCCTGGGGGCCGCCAGCCGACATTGTTTGACTGACAGCACCCTGAGGAGGTCCGCTCTGTGAGAGCACACGGGATGATGGGAGGATGGCAGGAGATGGTCCTGCAAATACCCCGGGCCTAAGCCATGTATGGCTTTATAGGTGAGCACCAGCACCTTGAAATGAACCTTGAGGACCACCGGCAGCCAGGGCAGCTCATGCAGGAGAGGTGTTACACGGGAGTAACGAGAAGCTCCCGTAACAGCCCATGTGGCCACATTCTAGACTAGTTGAAGCCTCCGGGTGCATCCCAAGGGCAGCCCCATGTAGAGGGCTTTACAGTATCCAACCAAGAAGTAACAAGGGCATGAGTGACTGTGGCGAGGGCATCCCGGTCTAGGAAAGGGCGCAACTGGCGCACCAGGCGTACCTGTGAGAAAGCCCCCCTGGTTACGGCTGTCAAATGATCTTCTAAAGACAGCCGAGAATCCAGGAGGACACCCAGATTGTGAACCCTGTCAGAGGGAGTAAATGCCTCCCCTCCTATCACAAGTGATGAAACCACTAGATCCCGAGATGCCGGCATTCACAGCCACTCGGTCTTGGATGGGTTGAGTTAGGGTTTTGCTTCTCATCCCATCACTTCTGAACTGAAGAATTGAAGAAGGTTCTTGGATGAGACGCAAAACATCTTCAAGGAAAAACAAGGTCCAGCGGACCTTTGCAAAAAGCACATTGGGAACAATCACAATGAGGATGCAAATTTCAGACTAAAACTCACAGATAAATTGATTAGAAAAGTTTTGGAATGTGCAGAAATGGATAAACTTACAAAGGAGATACAAGAGAAAGAGGAAACAGAATATTATATAGTGTGGGAGAAATGGTGCGAATGGCTAGAGGAGAGAGATAAAAGGCAAGCAAAGATCAAATAATGGAAGATATGGGCGTAGAAATGTAACAACAAATAAGAGGAAACAGAAAAAATGAGTTTCTATGAGTTTGTAGAAATGAAATTGGGTACACTGTTATTTATATGTATATATGTAAATAAATTAATATTAGACTTGTATGTATAAAGGATACATTGAAATAAGGGAGAAAAAATGAATAAGTAAGAAATGTTTAACCATTGTAAAATTGTTGGAAAGAAACTATTTTTAATGATACTTTTTTGTTTTTTGAAAAATGTTTAATAAAAACTATATATATATACATATAATATTATATATATATATATATATATATATATATATATATATATATATATATATATATATATATATATCTGTAGGTCTTTGGTTATTTGGGTCTTCTCCCGCGTAGAATTGGAAGTATCTTGGCGACGTTTCGACGAAGTCTCATTCGTCATCTTCAGGCTGGTGTTCTCGGCTTCGTTCTTCCAGGAGCTATATATATCACACCCCCACTAGCAGTTAAAAGGAAGAAACAGCTGCAATCACACATTGCTCCTGGAAGCACGAAGCCGAAAACACCAGCCTGAAGATGACGAATGAGACTTCGTCGAAACATCGCCAAGACACTTCCAATTTTACGCAGGAGAATAACCAAAGACTTACATACAAACACCCATGAAAACCTCAGAAAACATACAAAAAGTAAGAAAATACACACACACACACACACAAACACACACACACACACACACATATATATGTGACTGTCTTCATCTGGTTAATCTGGATCAGTGGTGGGTTGCCCCCGGTTTGGACTGGTTCTATAGAACCGGTAGTTAAACAAGCAGGAGGCTCCACCCTCTGACCCCAATGTCATCAGAAGCGATCTGTGCATGCGCAGAAGCAAGGCGAATGCCAGAGCAAAGCGAGCATGCAAGCGCAATCCCATTGCGAACCGGTAGTAAAGGTAAGTAGAACCCACCCCTGATCTGGATAGCAAATTCACACAATACATGGAACCAGAGGTGGAATTCAGCCAGTTCAGACCAATTTGGGCGAACCAGTAATAGCCACTGGGTCTGCCCACCCAACAAGCTCTGGTGCTATGCTGTCCTATTTAGCCATGTTTTCAAGCCGTGCGCATGTGTGGAGGTGGCACAAACTCACATTTTCAATGCTGGGTGAACCGGTAGGTAAATTATGTTACCGGCATTGAACCATAAATTAATCCAACCTACTGGATTTGTACCAGACTCTAAGCTATTAAAAAAAAAATCTAAACCCAATTTGCAGTAACTGAGTTTAGCTTGTTGAGCAAATGCAGCTGTTACCTTTCAATGAGTTGGATTAATTACGTTGTGCAAAAACAGCCAGTCAGATTTATTGCTGAGTCTTCATCCCAGGAGCACATCACATGGGGGCGATTGCACACCTATGTGGAGGTACGTCCAATTTACACTTCAGGTGGGACTTAATTTATCAGATTAAAAGTAGGCATGGGATCAAGCTTCCAATTCCTCAGCTTTCAAATGCTGAGTTAATCAATGGCATTCAGTGTGGAAATAGGCAACATCTCATCTTTCACGATGGATTTTTAAAATTTTATTAATTTTTTTTTGTCCTTATCACAGCAAACATATCTAATACTTCTTCCTCCTCCTATTTTCCCCCCAATAACCCTGTAAGGTGAATTGGGCTGAGATAAACTGAATGGCCCATAGTCACCCAGGTGGCCTTTATAGGCAAGGCAGAACTCACCGTCTCCTGGTGATTGGCCCAAAGTCACTCAGGTGGCTTTCATGCCTAAAATGGAACTAGAACTCACAGTCACCTGATGATTGGCCCAAAGTTACCCAGATGGCTTTCATGCCTAAGGCGGAACTAGAATTCACAGTCTCCTGGTGATTGGCCCAAAGTCACTCAGGTGGCTTTCATACCTAAGGCAGAACTAGAACTCACAGTCTCCTGATGATTGGCCCAAAGTTACCCAGATGGCTTTCATGCCTAAAGCGGAACTAGAATTCATAGTCTCCTGGTGATTGGCCCAAAGTCACTCAGGTGGCTTTCATACCTAAGGCAGAACTAGAACTCACAGTCTCCTGATGATTGGCCCAAAGTTACCCAGATGGCTTTCATGCCTAAGGCGGAACTAGAACTCACAGTCTCCTGGGGATTGGCCCAAAGTCACTCAGGTGGCTTTCATACCTAAGGCGGAACTAGAACTCACAGTCTCCTGATGATTGGCCCAAAGTTACCCAGATGGCTTTCATGCCTAAGGCGGAACTAGAACTCACAGTTTCCTGGGGATTGGCCCAAAGTCACTCAGGTGGCTTTCATACCTAAGGCAGAACTAGAACTCACAGTCTCCTGATGATTGGCCCAAAGTTACCCAGATGGCTTTCATGCCTAAGGCGGAACTAGAATTCACAGTCTCCTGATGATTGGCCCAAAGTCACTCAGGTGGCTTTCATACCTAAGTGGAACTAGAACTCACAATCTCCTGGAGACTGATCCAAAATCACTCTAGTGGATTTCATGCCTAAGCCAATTTCCTGGTGATTGGCCCGAAGTCACTCAACCAGCTTTCATGACTAAGGTGGGACTAGAACTCACAGTCTCCTGGTGATTGGCCCCCAAAGTCACCCAGATGGCTCTTTCATGCCTAAAGCAGACTAGAACTCACAGTCTCCTGGATTTTAGGCCAGCCCTTTAACCAAACCTGGGGGAGCAACGGGTAAAATATGTTGACCCCTTGAGGATGTCAATCCAAGATCTTTCTAGAATGTTTCTCTTGGAAATAGCTTTACAGTTTCTCCTAATTAGAGTCTTTAATCTCCCGTATTTCAATTGCTAAATTGGAGGCAGTTTCTCTTCCCGCAGCCATCCATTGTTGAGAAAATTTGGGGCTTTCTCAGCTGCCCTCCTAATCCAGTGTCAATCTTTACTGATTCTCTCCCCGGTTCGGATTCCATCTATCCTGAATGATTTCAAATTATGAGGCGAAAGAAATTGCAAGGCTCTAATTAAGCAGAGCAAAGGCTGTGATGAATGAGAAGCTGGGACCGGCATGGATTGACTGCTTCCTCACTGGCGCGACCCACGGGGCTGGAAAATAATTAGAAATACATAAAAGGGAGCTGGCACATAATCATGTTTATCTTCAGAGAGGTAAAATGGACAAGACGCAAAAAATGATTAAACTACTCATTCACCAGAAAAAAAAAATGGGACGTGAATGAATGAATGACAAAAAGCAACGGGGATTTTAATTTTTATTTTTTTAAAAAAAATTATGATGGGTACCTACCAATTACATATCAATTACAATTAAGATGAACATTTCTGTTGTTAAGCAAGACTGGTAGCAGAAATTTTGAGTGGTTCAGAGAACTGGTAAATACCTCTTCTGACTGGCCGCGCCTCCATCTATTCTCTGCCTCCCAAATCCCAGCTGATCAGGAGGAAATGGGGATTTTGCAGTAACCTTCACCTGGATTGGGGAAGGAATGGAGATTTTACAGTATCCTTCCCTTGCTACGCCCACCAAGCCATACCACGCCCATCAAACCACACCCACAGAACCGGTAGTAAAAAAATTTGAAACCCACCACTGGTCCAGGCAGGTATCAAACTCAGTTTCATTGAGGGCCACATCAGGGTTGTGTTTGACCTCGGGGCAGGAGGGCAGGTGTGCATAGCCGGGGGGGGGGGGGCGGGCATGGCCAGCTCCATGTCACTGGAGAGCCTACTCCAGCCCTCTGCCAGCAAAACCGGAGATCAGGAGGCCAGATCTAAGCCGTGGGCCTTGAGTTTGAGCTCCGGGCTCTAAGGTCAACCAGCCATACTAAGTTTTAACTACATTGCAATGCGGATCTATTTTTCCCCCAATGACACCTCGTAAATGAAGCTAAGCGTTTTTGGAACCTTTCAATGTGAAACTGTCAGACAGACCCTAGCTCCATATTGGTTCATGATCCTCCTTTCACAGCCTCATGGAATAGATAATTTTTGTCACAAAGCCAATGTGTTTAACCTGCCATCAAAGTCATACCGAAGGTTTGCTGTTTTCCAACTTCCAACAGTTCGTGAGCAGTTGCTTCTTGAATTAACAATGAAATGCTTGTTTTAGGCTCCCAGATGGCTGTTGTTAATGAGCAAAAAAAAAAAAAGCTCTTTCTTATCAAGTGACTCGGCTCTGGATGGAAAAACCAGGAACATGGAAAATGCGATGAGCCATGCAAATATTTGAAATGATCAGCATCCGGCTGAAGAGGGACCAGTTCTTGTTCCTTAGGGATTTTGTCATTCATTCATTCATTCATTCATTCATTCATTCATTCATTCATTCATGCCTTTGATTTCTATAGCCATCCACCTCGACAAACAGGTGGCTCACAATTCAAAAACATACTCTACAATTAAAATCTCCCAAACACCTTAAAACAATAAAAACAGTAAAAACCATTAAAACAATCAAAATCTTTAATCGTCTACTTTGAGTAAATACAAAGCAAGACATCTTCATTCACCAGTGCTTAATATAAAGAGTCTTGGTGGTGCAGAGGACTAAAGTGCTCTTAAATAGCATTTAGTTGCCAGCTGCCTGCAATTACTGCAAGTTCAAATCTCACCAAGCTCAAGGTTGACTCAGCCTTCCATCCTTCCGAGGTGGGTAAAATGAGGACCTGGATTGTGGGGGCAATAAGCTGACTTTGTATAAAAAAAAGAATACCGCGGGGGGGGGGGGGAAGCCCTACTAAGCAGGTATATAACAAAAGTGTGAAGGCTATTGCTTAACACATTGTAAGCCGCCCTGAGTCTCCAGAGAAGGGCGGCATATAAATCGAACCAATCAATCAATCAATCAATCAATGGGGGTGGGCAAATCTTCATGCCCTTTTTATTGATTTGGGGGGGAGACATATAACACCACACATAAACACATAGATACACAAATGCACAGAGAAAGGGAGAGGGAGAGGGAGGGAGGGAGGGAGGGAGGGAGGGAGGGAGGGAGGGAGGGAGAGAGAGAGAGAGAGAGAGAGAGAGAGAGAGATTGCCAGGGATCCTTCTCAGGAGTAAGATGGGAAGTATTGTCCATATGTAAATCCGTTTCACCTCCCATATGTGATCCCTGACTCTTCAAGATTTTTTTTCACATATGGGAAATGGAACAGCCATAATATGGAAAGGATAGCAAATGAATCACTCCCTAGGATTGTAAATGTGTTTTTTACTTTACATTCTGTATTTTATTTGTTTTTATCTACTGTATTTTATTGAAAGCTGACCAGAGTCATATATTTGGTGGCTACATAAATCAGATTAAGGGAGGGAGGGAGGGAGAGAGAGAGAGAGAAAGAGAACCGGGAGAAAGAAAGAAAAAACCAGAAGAAAGGAAGGAAGGAAGGAAGGAAGGAAGGAAGGAAGGAAGGAAGGAGAGAGAGAGAGAGAGAGGAAGGAAGGAAAGAAAGAAAAAGAAAGAAAGAGAGAGGAAGGAAGGAAGGAAGGAAGGAAGGAAGGAAGGAAGGAAGGAAGGAAGGAAGGAAGGAAGGAAGGAAGAAAGGAAAGAAAGAAAGAAAGAAAGAAAGAAAGAAAGAAAGAAAGAAAGAAAGAAAGAAAGAAAGAAAGAAAGAAAGAAAAGCACTGGGCCCTTTCTGAAGTGGGACAATAGAGCTATCCTTTCTTGAGATACTGTATTTGGCCTGTTTGAGCATGTATGGGGCGCAGGTAGGAAATGGATCGTGGAACATGTAATTTCAATCCTAATTCAAATTTCAGGGCAGTCCTGGCTGATTGCTTTTCAGAAACAGTTTTTCTGCTCCCCACATTGCTCTAATACTATCCATTTCTCCTAATAGAGAAGCCCACCTCATTTGCCATGAAGCTGGAGCCCCTCGTTCTCCAGAGATGGATTATGAACGATGCCTTAACACCTTCAGTGTTTACATCTTGCAGTGAAATCTAAATAAACCGTGGGAATTTGCGCATGGGTGGAATCTTCTTGGGATGCATTTACATACTCATGTCTTATTAATGAGAAAGAGAAACACCAGACTAAAGTTAGATTTCCTCCTAAGTAATTAGCCATGACCGACCTTACTGAGCCAGAATGCAATAATTCTGTCCCGGGTATCTATAAATACATAAATACCGATTTCCCATTTGGAATGGATGGTGGTTAAAACTGTCTCCCCAACGTATCCTCTTCCAGGCCTTTGACTTTATCTCTTGGCCTTTGGAACAAAACTGGAAGACTTTATACAAGGCTGGAACCAAACTGGGTGGGAATGATGGGCTATGGCATTGATGGCTAACCCTTTTGCTGTTGAGTGCGAAAAGTGCGGGGAGCGTGGGAGGGGGTCACACGTGCGCGTGCCCACACCCATAATTCAATGCTCCCCACCCCACACGCATGCACACGTGACCCCCCCCCTCCCATGCTCCCCCCATTTCTGGTGGAACCAGAAGGCCTGTTTTTCACCCTCCCCAGGCTCCAGAGGCTTTCTAGGAGCCTGGGGAGGGCAAAAACAGCCTTCCCCACCCCCATCCCGGAGGCCCTCCGGAGGCTGGAAACAGCCTGTTTCCCAACTTTCTGTGGGCCCAGAAGAACCAAAAATCCATTGACCAGCATGCACATGTGCGTTGGAGCTGAGTTAGGGCAATGTGTGCCCACCGATATGGCTCCATGTGCCATCTGTGGCATGTGTGCCATAGGTTCACCATCACGGAGCTAAGGTATCCGACACAACTGGAGAATGTTGGGCAGGCTGCATCAAGCCCACATTTACAAATCATAATGCCAGGGTTGCAAGTAATACACCCACAGCAAACAGAACTCGGAGGCAAGCAGGTTCTTCAAAGAACAGGTTTATTGGATATTTATTTTATTTATTTATTTTATTTATTGAATTTCTATACCGCCCTTCTCCCAAAGGACTCAAGGCGGTGAACAGATTAAGATTTCATATACATATAAATATATTTTATAAACAGTAAATAATAAATTGAGTCAACTTGTGTATCTACTAAGACCTTGGCATAGAATTTTGATGTTTATGCTAGCCCTGCTTGTTGAAATAGAAAGGTCTTCAGGGCACGTCGGAAAGTGCGAAGATCTGGGATTATTCGTATTCCAGGTGGTATTTTGTTCCAAAGCGTAGGTGCCCCCACAGAGAAGACTCTCTCCCTTGGAACTACTAGATGACATTGTTTTAATGATGGTACTATGAGTAGGCCTACTCTGTGAGAGCTTGTTGGTTGGTGGGAGGTTATCGGTTGCAGCAGGTGGTCTCGTAAGTACTCAGGTCCTAAACCATGGAGCACTTTAAAGATAAGAACCAACACCTTGAAGCGTACTCGAAAGGCCACCAGAAGCCAGTGCAGCTCGCGTAGAAGAGGTGTTACATGCGAGCACCATGTTGCTCCCATAATTACTCGTGCAGCTGCATTCTGGACCAGTTGGAGCTTCCGGGTGCATTTCAAGGGGAGCCCCATGTAGAGAGCATTGCAGTAGACTGGTGAAAACCGACTCTAAAGGTTCCCACGGTTTTCACCTGATAAAAAGTAAAAGTTTTTCCCCCTTTCCCAAACAGGCACATGGTCCAATCAAGATACTGTCTGGTTGCTTGGAAACTTCACTCCTCCTATTTTCAGCCATCTGTGGGAATGACCTTGTTTCTCAGGGGAAATTATTTTGTTTGGCTACAAAACCCCAGCTATCTCTATTTCTCCCCTCCCTATCCCTCAGCCCCATTGTGGCAACACTGAAGCCTCCAAGATGACCTCAGTCAGGCCAGCTTCAGAGTTGATGCATGTAATATAGTTCACATAAGATAGAACATGGAACAAGGAATCTTAGGGTTGGAAGGGACCTCAGAGATCTTCTAGTCAAACCCCCTGAGCAAGGCAGGAGAACTTATACCATCCTAGGCAAACGGGTGCCCAGTCTATTTTTGAAAATCTCCAGGGATGGCATACCCACAACTCAAGGAGCTACTCCAAGCTACTCCATTGATTAATTGTTCTCACTGTCAACAAAAATTTTTTCCTTACTATACCTCTAGGTTGGAACTCTCTTTAACGAGCTTCCACTGACAAATTACATAAATACTACATTACATTAAATTACATGGGAATAACATAATTACATGCCCAGATATAAATAAACTCCACTGAAAAAACACTTTAGCCAAGTTAGCTGCTTATCTAGGATGAGAAAAAGCACAGTTCAGCAATTTGACAGGGCTGGTATAAGGTCTCCTGCCTTGAGCAGTGGGGTTGACTCAGTTGTGAAATTCAATTTGTTTTACTACCAGTTCTGTGGGCATGGCTTGGTGGGCGTGGCAGGGGAAGGATACTGCAAAATCTCAATTCCCTCTCCACTCCTGGGAGAAAGATATTGCAAAATCACCATTCCCACCCACTCTGGGACCAGCCAGAGGTGGTATTTGCCGGTTCTCTAAACTACTCAAAATCTGCACTACCTGTTCTCCAGAACCTGTCAGAACCTGCTTAATTTCACCCCTGGGTTGACTAGAAGTTCTCTCAGGTCCCTTCCAGCCTTAGGATTCCTTGTTCCATGTTCTACCTTATGTGAACTATAGCACATGATTTGTAAATGTGGGCTTGATGCAGCCTGTCCAACATAATCCAGTTGTGTCGGATACCATAGCCCATCATTCCCACTCAGTCTGGTTCAGGTCTGGTGCAAAACCTTAAAGTTGGCCAAGGGTCAATGGATAAGGGCAAAGACCTGAGAGAGAGGGCGGGTTGGGGAGGCATTTTAACTACCATCCATTCTATACCATTTCAGACAAATGCCTGAAAATAAATAAATAATCAATCAATCAATCAATTAAAAAAACAATAATAAAGTGACTCCCCCATCCTCACTTACAGCTTCCCAATCGGATTACTCTAAATTGGACTTCTAACAAGTTTGGAAGATTCTTTTCCCTTAATCGAACTGTTAAATTACCAGTAAAATCAAAGAGAGGGGGGGCTTTACATGAAGTAGCCCTCCCCCTTTATTTTGCATTTGATTAATGGCTCATGAAATAAAGATTGGGGAAGCGGGTTAAAAAAAGAGAGATGTGCAAATGTAAAATTGTTTTTGTCTAAATTACCCCCGTTCTTCCAGTGGCTTCTGGCAGGAAGCTACCAGCTGTTATTGTTGTGTTTAATCTACAATCCTGTGGGCTATTGGAGACGCTCCAACATGCTCAGTGAAGTTTCTTACACAGGGCAGTGAATCCTGTGAAGTTCCTGACACAGGGCAGTGAATTATAAGCCATCCAAATGAACAGGGATTCAGAATAAGAGAATTGGAAGGGATCTTGGAGGTTTAGTCCAACCTAGACTCAAGCAGGAGATCCTATACCATTTCAGACCTATGGCTGCCCAATCTCTTCCTAACAATCTTCAGTGATGGAGCACACCCACTATTTCTGGAGGCAATCTGTTCCACTGGTTTATTTTTCTCCCTGTCAGGAAATTGCTCCTTCGTTCTAGATTGGTTCTCTTCTTGATTAGGTTCATCCACTGTTCATCCACTGTTTCTTCAATCAATCAGAATAGAGATGGAAGGGACCTTGGGGGGTCTTCTAGTCCAACCCCCTGCTCAAACAGGAGACCCTATACCCGTGATGGCGAACCTATGGCACGCATGCCACAGGTGGCACGCGGAGCCATATTGGTGGGCACACAAGCGTTGCTTTAAGTCAGCTCCAGTGCGCATGCATGCACCAACCAACTGATTTTCGGGCCTTCCAGTCCCACTGGAAGTTGGGCAAATGGGCCGTTTCCGGCCTCTGGGGGTTGGGGAAGCCCATTTTCACCCTCCCCAGGCTCTAGAAAGCCTCTGGAGCCTGGGGAGGGTGAAAAAACAGGCCTACCGGGCCCTCCGGGCCATCACGTGCCAAAAGTGTGGAGAGCGTGGGGAGGGTCGTGTGCACATGAATGGGGGGGGCACATTGAATTACGGGTATGGGCACGTGTGCACGCAACCCCCCCACGCTCCCCCTGCTTTTGGCACGCAATGACAAAAAGGTTAGCCATCACTGCCCTGTACCATTTCAGACCAGTGGCTGTCCAGTCTTTTCTTAAAAACCACCAGTGTTGAAGCACCCACAATTTCTGAAGGCCAACTGTTCCTCTGGTTAATTGTCCTCACTGTTAGGAAGTTTCTCCTTAATTCCAGGTTGCTTCTCTCCTTGATTAGTTTCCACCCATTGCTTCTTGTCCTGCCCTCAGATGTTTTGGAGAATAGGTTGACCCCCTCCTCTTTGTGGCAACCTCTCAAATATTGGAATAGTGCTATCATGTCACCCTCTAGTCCGGTGATGGCTAACCTTTTTGCTGTTGTGTGCCAAAAGCGGGGAGGGGGGAGTGCGGGCAGTTGAGCGCGTGTGGGCCCACACCCATAATTCAAGGTACCCCGTCCCCCTGTGCATGCACGTGTGACACCCCCCCCCCCCCGCGCTCCCACCGCTTTTGGCCCGTGATGGCCCAGTGGGCCCAGTAGGCCTGTTTTTTTGCCCTCCCCAGGCTCCAGAGGCTTTTTAGGAGGCTGGGGAATGCAAAAACAGCCTTCCCCAACCCCCCGGAGGCCAGAAATGGCCCATTTCCCAATTTCTGGTGGGCCCAAAAGGCCCGAAAATCAGCTGGCTGGTATACACATGCACTCTGGAACTGAGCTAAGGTAACGCTTGCGTGCCCTTAGCTCAGACCTACCCAACTCCTGCAATTCCTTTAATATGATAAACCACAACTATCAATGTGGCTGGTACGAACTTAGCTGACCTGGTTAAGTATGCAGCGTGAATATCAAAGTTGCCTCTAGATAAGATGGGCGGCACGCTTAACTCATTAATAAATGAAAATAAATAAAATATTGCCACTGAGATATCATATCTAGGAATGGGTGCAGTGGGACAATTTCTGAGAGGCAGAAGTGAAAACACTTTTCTGCAGATAAAAATTGATGGGGTACATTGTTTTCAGTCCTTCTCATCCCAAATTAGAGCCATCAGTCATTAGAAAGTTATGTTAAACCAAATTAAACCACAATTAAACCATCAATGCAAAGTACCATCTGTCTAATTTATTTATTTCAGACCAGCTACTCTTCAATTTTTCCAAGAGAGTTTAAAAATATCACAAAAGCTGTGTTCACACAACCCACTTGTTAAGCTGAGTTATTGTTCATACTGGGTGTTTAGTTTTTTCCCCCGCTGCCTAGCATGTTGTGTTAACCCATCTATTCAATCACTTTATGGTTCATTGTATTGTGTGAATCCAGGTTAACTGCATGCTGTACTCAAATTCAATGTGCTTATTCAGTGGATCAATTTATATAATTAGGACTCTGGGCATAGAGATGGATTTAAATAGAAAACAAAACAAAAGCACCTGAACAAAAACAGAACACAGAATAATGGAATTGGAACATGAGGCTCTTTAGGCCCTCTGCTGTAGCTCCCGGTCACGTGATCCCACCACTGGCTGGCCCCACCCCTCACCCTCCCCTCCCAGTCACTCCTCGCCTGGCCTGAGAAGGTAAGGGCGATGGCGGGAAATGGAGAAGTGGCCGGGGCAGAGACAGAGAGATACAGAGAAAGAGGGAGAGAGAGGAGGGAGGGAGGGGAGAGAGAGATATGTCAAAAGGGTTTTATGGTTCCTGGTGTTTTTTAACAACTGGTTCTCTGCCCTAATGACCGGCTGGGTAGGCATGGCTGGGGGGGTGTCATGTGACTGGTGGAAGAGAGTGACATTGAGTTGGCCACACCCACCCAGGTTTTGTGGCTCCCGGTGTTATCTTTTCTGTGGGAAACTAGTCCAAATGGCTCTTTGAGTTGCAGACCCCTGTTCTAGAGTCTCAGCATCCTCTTTTATACCAAAACTGGATGCAGTGTTCATCTTGCCGGCAGTGCAGAATACAGTGGCACTAGCACTTCATGTGTTGTTGATACTATCCCTTTGTTGATGCAGTCTACGACTGCGTTAGCCTTTTGGTAGCTGCACCACACTGTTGGCTCATATTTCAGCGGTCCAGTGGTCCACTAGGACACAGAGACTCCTCTGCTGTTGAGCCAGGTACCACTTATTCTATACCTGTGCATTTATTTAGAAATACAATCATGATTCGAACCATTACAAAACAAGCTCATCTAGCACCTTGATCTATTGCTAAGAAATAGAGTGTTATGGGAGCTGGTAGGATTGGACCATCAAAACCTATAAGGTGGTTGTTTCATAGGGGAGTCACAATTATTATTATTATTTTTAAAAGGGTGGGGATGCCTCTTGTATCCCACCATACGGCATTGTTTCATAGAGTGAACTCAAGGCACGTCCTTCTCATTGAGTCTTTTGAGATAGTCAGATACATTTGCTGGTAGCTGTTGTGGTCCGCCAGCAGTCTGGGGAGCTGGCAGCAGAGTCAGACAGCGAGGAGGCTGGGGGGGGACCATGGGCCAGTCCTGGAGTCTGGAGAAAGCTCGGAAAGGGCCATCTGGGAGGTACGTGCTGCCTCCGGAGCCTCCAGAGTCGGACCTCAGCGAGGCAGAGGGGGAGCCTGTTCCCAGTGTGCGTATGCGCAGAGCTGCCAGAAGGCAAGAACAGTTAAAACAAAAGGGACAACTCAGGAGTAGGGCTTGGAGATGATTGGCCTCTCCCATAAAACTTAAAAGAGGAGCAAAGGCACGTGGGCCTTTGCAGGAAGCAACGTTGTTAATTCTGTGCAGTTTAAAGTCTGAAGCTCTGTTTAATTCTAGACTCCATGTGGCTTTGCCAATCAGGTCTTTGGCAACGTGTTAAGGGAGATAAAGATGGGTGATTATCAGCCTTATCCCGAAGGACTCTTTACAACTAATTGGGACTCAGCTGTGAATGAACAGAATTCACAGCTGTTGCAATAAAAGAGGTTTTTAGGACTACTTGTGTGTTTTAATGACTCAGGAAGCCGAGGTCAGAACAGCAGCAGGTCCTGCAAATACCATGGCTCCATGCCATGTGTTGTGCGTATGCAGCCAAAAAAGAGCAACTAAAAACTGGAGCAGAGCTGAACAGCAGTGGGACAATAGAATTTCAAATGGAGAATTGCCTTAGTCTTACAGAAAGAAAGGGTTGGTGGTCCTGGATTTTAAGGGAGGCATGTGAATGGGAAGGTGACTTGCAGTTCATCTCCAAGCCAAGATAGAAGGATGAGATGAGATGAGATGGGATGGGATGGGATGGGATGGATCAGAGGTGGTATTCAGCCAGTTCAGACTGATTCAGGCGAACCAGTAGTGGTGACCTGGGGTGACCCGCCCGCCCACCCACCCAGGTGCAATCCCATCCTATATCGCTGTGGTTTTGACACCATACGCATGTACGGATGGTGCGCGTGAATGAATTGCCATGTTGTTTGACGTCACATGCATGCACAGATGGTGCACATGAGCAAATTGTCATTTGTGACCCTGCACGCATGCGCACAAGCACTCACTTTTCTGGTGCTGGGTGAACTGGTTGCTACAGTATATGAATCCCACTTTGGGAGGGGAGGGGAAGAGGGGAGGGGAGGGGACGGGAGGGAATAGAATAGAATAGAATAGAATAGAATAGAATAGAATAGAATAGAATAGAATAGAATAGAATAGAATAGAATAGAGGAAAGGAGAGAATGGGAATATAGAATAGAATAGAATAGAATAGAATAGAATAGAATAGAATAGAATAGAATAGAATAGAATAGAATAGAATAGGAGGAAAGGAGAGAATGGGAATAGAATAGAATAGAATAGAATAGAATAGAATAGAATAGAATAGAATAGAATAGAATAGAATAGAATAGAATAGAATAGAATAGAATAGAATGCTTTATTGGCCAAGTGTGATTGGACACACAAGGAATTTGTCTTTGGTGCATAAAATCTCAGTGTACATACACACAAGTGATAAATCATGATCATAATCATAAAATACAATCATTATAAATCATAAATACGACACCCAGTGATATTCATATGATACTAAATAAGCAATCAACATAAATCATAATAGGATACTAATAAAAGCAATCAACATAAATCATAAGTTACAAACAACAAAGTTATAGTCATAAGAAGCTAAGGAAATAGGCAGTAGGAAAATGAGAAGGATAGTAGTAATACATCCCTACTAGGTGGTTTGACATCCCAGAGCATAAGACAGTGTTGTGGGAATTAGTTGTTTAGCAAAGTGATGGCATGGGGGCAAAACTGTCCTTGTGTCTAGTTGTTTTGGTGTGCAATGCCCTATAGCAGTGATAGCTAACCTTTTTGCCATCACATGCCAAAAGTGGGGGGAGTGGGGGGAGGTCACTGCACGTGCCCAAACCCATAATTCTATTCCCCCCCCCCCTGCATGTGTGTGCAATCTCCCGTGCTCCCTCCACTTTTGGCATGCGATGGCAAGGTAGGCCTGTTTTTCGCTCTCCCCAGGCTCCAGAGCCTTTCTAGGAGGCTGAAGAGGGCAAAAATGGCCTTCCTCACTCCCCCAGAGGCCCTCCGGAGGCCAGAAACAGCCTTTTTCCTGACTTCCGGTGGGCCCAAAAGGCACGAAAACCAGCTGGCCGACGCGTGTATGCATGCCGGAGCTGAGCTCGCGTGCCCACTGGTATGGCTTTGCGGGCCATAGGTTCGCTATCATGGCCCTATAGCGTCGTCTTGAGGGAAGAAGTTGAAACAGTTTGTGTCCAGGATGTGAGAGGTCTGTAGATATTTTCACAGCCCTCTTTCTGGCTCGTGCAGTATACAGATCCTCAACGGAAGGCAGGTTGGTAGCCATTGTTTTTGGGGTTTTTTTCCCTGCAGCCCTATCTGTTGAAGTCTGTGTCTGTCTTGTTGCGTTCCTGTGCCAAACCACACAATTACAGACGTGCAAATGACAGACTCAATCATTCCTTTGTAGAACTGTGTCAGCAGCTCCTTGGGCAGTCTGAGCTTTCTTTTTGATCCCCCTTTTTTTTTTTTTTGCATCAGAAGAGGTTGAGGAAGGAAAGAGCTTCTGTGCACAGGCTCATCAGGAATTGAATTCAGTTCAATGGCACTAAAAGAGAAGAGGACTTAAAAGCTCGGAGGGAGAGAATGGGGCAGTGATGGCTAGCCTTTTTGTCACTGCATGTTGAAAGTGTGTGTGCACATTATGCATCCATATTACAATGTGTGTGTGACCTCCCCGTACCCCGCCCCCCCATAAATGCATGTGTGACTCCCCCGTGCACCTCCTGCCCCCCTGTGCATGCACGCATGACACCCCCCCCCCCCGTGCTCCCTAGCCTCCCTGCATATGCACACAAGACGCCCCCCCAGTCCCATTTTGGGCCTATTAGTCCTCCCTGCAGCCTCCTGGGACCACAAACAGGCCACCGGGGTGGGGGTGCAGTGACCCCCCCATGGCCTGTTTTTGGGCCCAGGAGGCTGCAGGGAGGACTAATAGGCCCAAAATGGGCCACAGGGGGGGACCCACACTCCCCCGCATTCCCCCCGCCCTCCGCGCATGAGTGGCAAAGACCCGAAAATCAGCTGACCAGCATGTGCACACATGCGGGGTGAAGCTGAGCTGGATGATGGCTCATGTGCCCGCAGAGAGGGCTCCTTGTGTCACCTGTGACACACATGCCATAGGTATGCCTATGGGGGTTAGGGGGGAATAGGGGAATAGGAGGTTAGGATCCCGAACTCCTTCCAAATGGTCTTTCCAAAATGGTCTTCCAGGTGCAGTCCAAGGTATTGGTTACCACCTTTAAAGCGCCCCATGGCTTAGGGCCTGGATACCTACGGGACCGCCTTCTGCCACCAGTAGCCTCCCACCAACCAACACGCTCCCACAGAGAGGGCCTCCTCAGGGTGCCGTCGGCAAAGCAACATAGGCTGGTGATCCCCAGGGGGAGAGCCTTCTCTGTGGGGGCACCTTGGGAATGAGCTACTCCCTGAGATATGCATGATTCCCGATCTCCGTGCTTTCCGCCGGGCCCTCAAGACCTTGTTATTTCACCAGGTGGGCCTGGCTGACTAAATAAAATTTGGTTGGGGTATTTTAAAATTATGGGGTTTTAAATCAAGAAAGCCAAGATTTGTTTAATTTTGTTTTAAACGCGTTTTAAATTTTGTATGGTTTATTGTCTTTTATTATGGCTGTAGACCGCCCTGAGTCCCTCAGGAGAAGGGCGGTATATAAATCTAATAAATCAAATCAAATCAAATCAAATTGCTCATCTAATTTGACCTCATGTTTTACACCATAATTGTTTATGAATTGGCACAATCAATGTCTTTTGCCCCACCATTTTTAAAAAAATTTTTTTTTGCTTAGAATAAGGTTGTCCTCCACATGTTCTTGAGGTAGTATCCTCTTTATTGCTGCGGTATATTTCGATAATGGTGAAGGATGCCCTCTTCTGGAGCAATAGAGAATTTCAATCTTCTGTTTCCTCCGTAATAATTTGGCAATTATGAAAATCCACCCCGCTGCAGGGAAAGAAGGATCTTTCAGAATCAAACTGCTAATAACAGACTCTTGCAAAATTGAACTTTCTGAATAGGATTGATTATTACATTAATGGAGTAAGTGACTTTATGTGCTAGAAGAATCATAATCTGCCGCAATGTTTCATCTGAAGGGAAGTGTAATCTCTCTAGGGTTATCGCCCAAATTTTATTACAGTTAAATTTGAGATGAAATATTCTTGAATAGGATGGCTGATTGAATCTGTCTGCCCCAACAGATGCTTGATATCTTCTTCCATCAAGGATTCGGTTAAATGATGACTCAGATGAGTGGGGACAGCATGACAAAGCAGCTATGGGTAGTTCTCGACTTGTGACCATGATTGAGCCCAAAATTTATGTTGCTAAGTGAAGCAGTTGTTAAGTGAGTTTTGCCCCATTTTATGACTTTTCTTGCCATAGTTGTTAAGTGAATCACTGCAGTTGATAAGTTAGTAACCTAGTTGTTAAGTGAACCTGGTTTCCTCATTGATTTTGCTTGTTAGAAGGTCGCAAAAGGGGATCACGTGATCCCAGGATGGTCATAAATGCGAGTCAGTGGTCAAGCATCTGAATATAAATTATGTGACCATGAGGATGCTGCATCGGTTGTAAGTCTGAAAAATGATGAAACATGACCTTGGGACACAAATACTGGGTCTAGAATAGAATAGAATAGAATAGAATAGGATAGGATAGGGTAGAGTAGAGTAGAGTAGAGTAGAGTAGAGTAGAGTAGAGTAGAGTAGAGTAGAGTAGAGTAGAGTAGAGTAGAATTCTTTATTGGCCAAGTGTGATTGGACAATCAAGGAATTTGTCTTGGTGCATATGCAGATATGTATCCAATTTTGATCACATGATCGTTTTTTTTTTAATTAGATTTATATGCCGCCCTTCTCCAAAGACTCAGGGTGGCTTACAATGCGTTAAGCAATAGCCTTCATACTTTTGTATATTTTATACAAAGTCAGCTTATTGCCCCCACAAACTGGGTCCTCAATTTACCTACCTTAGAAAGGATGGAAGGCTGAGTCAACCTTGAGCCTGGTGAGATTCGAACTGGTGTAATTGCAGACAGCTGGATGTTAATAACAGGCTTTAGTCTGCATTTTTTAGCCTGTTGAGCTATCCAGGCTCACATGGAGAGGCAGCAAAGGTTGTAACTTTGAAAACTGTCATAAGTCACTTTTTTCAGCACCGGTGTAACTTTGAACTGTGACTAAATGAACTGTGGTAAATTACATTACTGTGTGGTAAGGAGTATCTGTAATACAGATCTCAAAAATAGCTAGTTCAGGACCCTGGACAGTTCTACAATTGCCAGATGGGATAATCTTGTCTTCGGAATCAGCACCACGGCTAGCAACCTTGCAGCTAAAGTATTAAATTTGCCAGACGTCCCTTGACTGTTGTTACGGTTGCATTTGAAGTACTTCCTTTTTAAAGTATTGTTGTTACTGTTATCGTTACAGCCGTTTGATGATTTTACTGGCACTGGACAGCAAGATAAAAAAAATTGAGTAGTAATCATCTCATTGGCAAATGTAAAATGCTCCTCAAGCCACCTACTTTGACTACTGGATTGAATGAAAGCACTGTGAAGATTTGCACAATGCTCAAAATGCGAACAAAATCGGTCAAATTCACACTGAGCAAGATGAACGGAATGCAGTTGCTGAAACTGGCTTGGATAAGCATATGGTGTGAAACTCAGCCTACCCTTTCCTGCTCATACAAAACTCCGAGATCCACTCCCCACTCAAAGAGTTGTGTTACAATATTTAAATTTACTAGCTGGAGCAGTGGAGTTGTACAGTGAGTCAAAAACACACAGTTACAGCTGACTGGTTGAAGAGAGTTGGCTCCTGCATGAGGCAATCTAAGCTATGATTGATTAACAGAAAGAAGGATTAGGGGAGACATGATAGCAGAGTTCCAGTATCTCAGGGGCTGCCACAAAGAAGAGGGAGTTAAGCTATTCTCCAAAGCACCTGAGGGCAAGAAAAGAAGCAATGGATGGAAACTAATCAACGAGAGAAGCAACTTAGAACTAAGGAGAAATTTCCTGACAGAACAATTAATCAAAGGAACATCTTGCCTCCAGAAGTTGTAAATTCTCCAACACTGGATTTTTTAAAGAAAATGTTGGATAGCCATTTGTCTGAAGTGGTGTTAGGCTTCCTGCCTAAGCAGGGGGTTGGACTAGAAGACCTCCAAGGTTCCTTCCAACTCTGTTATTCTATTCTATTCTATATGTGATGGTTGTGGGTGAAAAGGAGGAATTTCCTTGTTTCCCGCCTTTTTCTCCTGTGTGCTCTGTAATTTACCTCATGTCATGATGATGTTCCTGCAATGGCTTACCTCCCTCCCATTTGCCTGACTATCTTGTTTGATGTAAATAGAGCTGTAAATATATTTATTTATATAAAATTACAAGTTCGTGTCAATGTCTATGACTTTATTGGGATCCCTGTTGCACAATTCCCTGGCATGGGATTTCTTGAACAACAATGCAAATCCACAATGATAAGAGTGTATTCGAAAGATTTGAAAGAAAGCAGGCATTTTTGGAGGCAAGTTGTTCCACTGATTAATTGTTCTCACTGTCAGGAAATTTCTCCTTAATTCTAAATTGCTTCTCTCCTTGATTAGTTTCCCCCCAATTGCTTCTTGTCCTGCTCTCAGGTGCTTTGAAGAGTAGCTTGACTCCCTCTTCTTTGTGGCAGCCCCTGAGATATTAGAACACTGCTAACATGTCTCCCCCAATCCTTCTTTTCATTAAGCTACCCAGTTCCTGCAACCGTTCTTCATATGTTTTAGCCTCCAGTCCCCTAATCATCTTTGTTGCTCTACTCTGCACTCTTTCTAGAGCAGGGGTGAGCAACCTGCGGCTCTGGAGCTGCATGTGGCTCTTTCACCCCTGTGCTGTGGCTCCTTGTCACTCAAAATATGCGTCCACCAATGTGCAAAACCCACCGACACATGATTTATTGAGCTTTTCAACCCCAGTAAGCCAACCATGGATAAATCCAAGAAAAGAAAAATTTAGGATTTTAAACAGAATTAAACAGAACGTTTAATTCAACCACATATGCTAGTTTTATGGCTGCTCAAGAAATAGTCAGGCACCGGAAGGGTTTTGTGGCTCCCGGTGTTTTCTTTTCTGTGGGAAATGGGTCCAAATGGCTCTTTGAGTGTTTAGGTTGCAGACCCTTGCTTTAGAGTCTCAACATCTTTTTTACATCATTTACTTTTTTACATTTTTATTATTCCTGAAGATATTGTTCTCCAAGAATTCTCTGACCTGACAGATGACATCTACTGCTGAAAATTTAGGAACTACATTTTCCACCACTTAAAAGTTGAGCCTTATCTATAGATCAATATTTGCAGTGCAAGCTGTTTTTCAAAGGCACGAGAGCAAAGGCCAGTAAAAATATTTATAATCCTATAAGACCACAAGATTCCATTTAATGCAGTACTTGCTTCCTTGAGAGGTCTTCTAAATAAAGTTAGGAACATTGGAATTGACCTCTGCAACCTTGCTTTGAACAGATGTTTCTTCTGCACCAGATTTATCTCACCTTGTTTCCAGTCAGTAACCACTTCTGGATTTTGTTCGTGAAACTGGAATAATAATAAAAAAAGAAACTTTAGTTTTAGGTTTTGACAGAAGGATTTTGACGTTATAAAACAGTGACGGCTAACCTTTTTACTGTCACATGCCCAAAGTGGGGAGAGCGCAGCAGGTTTGTGTGCATGCTCATGCCCAAAATTCTATGTGACCCAGCACTCCCACACATGACCCCACGGACTCCCCCCACTTTTGGCATGCGAGGGCACAGTGGAACCGGAAGGCCTGTTTTTTGCCCTCCCCAGGCTCCAGAGGCTTTCCTGGAGCCTGGGAAGCGCGAAAACGGCCTTTCCCACTCCCTAGAGGCCCTCCAGAGGCTGGAAACGGCCCATTTCCCGACTTCTGGTGGGCTTAGAAAGCCCAAAAATCAGCTGACCAGCCCATGCATGTGCACTGGAGTTGAGCTAGGGCAACACTCGCGTGCCCAGAGATATGGCTCCGTGTGCCACCTGTGGCACACGTGCCATAGGTTCGCCATCATGGCTATAGAAAGTGAAATTTTTTTTTAGGTTATGATTTTGACTTTATAGAAATGGTTTGAAACATTGAGAAATGTAAAGCAAAAGGACGAGGCTGTAACATTTTTTTGCATTCTACCGTCCCAAAGGTGCTTTTTCAGGAAGCAAATGAACTTTCTTGTTTTTTTTTCTTTTGAAGACATTTTGATTCTCATCCAAGAAGCTTCCTCAGTTCTAACAGGACAGTGGGGAATGGGAGGATTCTGTCCTGTCAGAGCCAAAGAAGCTTCTTGGATGAGAAGCGAAATGTCTTCAAAAGAATAAAAACTAGAAAGTCCAGTTGCCTCCTGAAAAAGCAACTTTGGGACAACCATGCCCTGGATGGCTGAGAATCTTTACAGACTTTGTATTCCACTGCATTGAAAAATGTTAGAAGTGACTCCTGTTTCCTTACTTCTTTCTGTGCTCTTCTTTTTCTCTCTCTCATTTCCTTAATTTTGGTTTGTATTTGCATTGTATCCTACAATAAACTCTAATCATTTTTTTTAATAAAAAATTTTTTTTGCACCAGATAATTAGTGAGCACGGTTCTTTCCCCTTAAAACTCTGAGTGATCATTTCTGACTGCCAGCTGAATGTTATAAAACAGGGGAATGTAATTAAGAAAATATTAGAATGCACAGAAATGGGCCTGGTGGCTCAGCAGACTAAAAGCATTGTGATTAACAATAGCTGTCTGCAATTACTGTAAGTTCGAATCTCACCAGGCTCAAGGTTGACTCAGCCTTCCATCCTTTCTAAGGTGGGTCAATTGAGGACCCAGTTTGTGGGGGCAATAAGCTGACTTTGTATAGATATACAAAAGTATGAAGGCTATTGCTTAGCGCATTGTAAGCCGCCCTGAGTCTCCGGAGAAGGGCGGCATATAAATCTAATTTTTAAAAGATGGATAGACTAATTCTTATTATCAAAGACAAGGAAGAAACTGAATATTATTTGATATGGGACATATTTTATCAATGGCTAGACAACAGAAACAGAAGTTCGAAAGGAGGAGATATAAAAAGAGGAAATGTTAAAGGGGAGAGTTGTTAAAGAAGATGATGTTAAGTATTATTGTTATTATATTATTACGTTAGTACAGTGGTGAAATGTAAAACTTGTTACTACCGGTTCTGTGGGCGTGGTTTGGTGGGGCTGGGGGTGGGGGGTAATTGACTGGGTGGGTGTGGCCAAAGAGGTTGTAGAAAAAAATGCTTTTAAAAGGCTCTGATGATCCCAGCTAAGCCACGCGATCATCAGAGGCTTTTTTAAATATGCTTTTAAAAGTTAAAAAAAAAGCCTCTGATGATCGCGGGGCTCAGCTGGGATCGTCAGAGTCTTTTAAAGCATTTTTTTTCTACAAATGGTTTTAAAAGTAAAAAAAAAAAAAAAGCCTCTGATGACCCCACGGCTCAGCTGGGCATGGGGGAAGGGCAGGGATTTCTGCTACCGGTTCTCTGAACCACCTGCCACCATAGCTACCAGATCAGGCGATCCGGTCCGAACCGGGAGCATTTCACCCCTGTGTTAGTATATTATTAATATTATGATGATGAATACCACAACAAAGTGGTGGTACTACTTAAATATAATTGCACCCAGACCACACATTGTTTGATGAAAATTGAATGTGATATAAACAAAACAAATAAAACTTGGGAAAAAACCAGGGGTGTCAAATGTTGACAACTTTAAGATCTGTGGACTTAATTCCCAGAATTCCCCAGCCAGCCAGTCAGATCTTCTAATAATGAACTCAGCACCACTGTAACTGAGTCCATTCCCTCCTCGCTGATGATCATCCTCTATCTATCAATCAATCAAAAAGAACCTCAATGAAACAAGGGGACATTTGACTAATTCCTGCCTGCAAGGATCAAATTGTTTGAAAGATGCAATTATACTTTTATCCAGTAGGTGGCAGTTGCAGGGAAAAAAATATAGCTCACTTAACAAACGTTTCACTTAGCAACAGAAAAATTAGGCTCAGTTGTGTTCATAAGTGGAGGACTTCCTAGAATTTTCCAGGTTATACCCTTGAGGTTAAGTGTGAGTGATGACACCCCCAAAGGGGACATGATGTGAAGGACTACAGGTGTTTCTTCACTTAGGACCACAACAGAGCCCCAATTTTCTGTTGCTAAGCAAGAAAGTTGTTAAGTGAGTTTTGCCCCATTTTATGACCTTTCTTAACACAGTTGTTAAGTGAATCACTACAGTTCTTAAGTTAGTAACACGGTTGTTATGTGAATCTGGCTTCCTCATTGACTTTGCCTGTCAGAAGTTCACAAGGGACGATCACATGACCCTGGAAAAATGCAACCGTCATAAGTACATGCCAGTTGCCAAGCATCTGAATTCTGATCACATGACCATGGTGATGCTGTAATGGCCATAGGTGTGAAAAACCACTATGAGTCACTTTTTTCAGGGCTAACCCCAAACGGTCACTAAATGAATTGTAAGATCAGGACAACTTGCAATGATGAATAAATCAGGCTATTACAGGTAGTCCTCAACTTACAACAATTCACTTAGTGACCCTTCAAAGTTACAACGACACTGTGCTGAGATGGATAGATTAACGTATATTTTAAAAGACAAGAAAGATTCAATATATAATAGAAGTTGGGACAAATGCTTTGTCTGGCTCAAAAGAAGGTTAAACCTAGGAAAGGGGTGATAAGATCGTCTATTTAGATTAATTAGATACTTATTAGGCTATATGATTTCTTAAAATTTCGATAAAAACAGGCTAATTCTTTCGTAGATAGTAGAAATTGACTCTATTGAAATATTTAGTTTGGATGACACTAGTTATTATTAATTGGAGAGTAAGCTTAACTCTCGGTTAGTCATGTTTGTCGTTTTGTTTTAGTCTTGTGTTTATGTGTTTATTGTGTTTCTACATTTCACCATTTATATTGTTTTCCAATGTTTATTTTGTGTTAATCTTAATGTAAATATTTAATAAAGATTTATTTAAAAAAAAAAAAAAGTTACAACGACACTGACAAAAGTGACTTATGTCCATTTTTCAGACTTACAACCGATGCAGCATCCTCACGGACACGTGATTTGCATTCAGATGCTTGACCACCAACTCACATTTATGACCGTTGCTATGTCCCGGGATCATGTGATCCCCTTTCGCAACCTTCTGCCAAGCAAAGTCAATGGGGGGACCAGATTCACTTAACAACCGTGTTACTAATTTAGTTTAGTTTAGTTTAGTTTAGTTTATTAAATTTGTACACCGCCCTTCTCCTGACGGACTCAGGGCGGTGAACAGCCAAACATTAAAATACAAGCAATATAAAAGTTAAAATAATCTAAAACATAATTAAATCAAATTTTGGCTTTCCCAAATTTAAAACCCCTCATAAAATTCACCCATTAAAATCTACGTTAAGCCAGCCCGGTTTGCTGGAATAGAAAAGTCTTTTATGCCTTGCGGAAAGTGCGGAGGTCTGGGATTAATCGAATCCCCAGGGGTAACTCGTTCCAGAGGGCGGGGGCTCCCACAGAGAAGGCCCTCCCCCTGAGGGTCACCAGTCGACATTGCCTGACTGACGGCACCCTGAGGACTCCCTCTCTATGAGAGCGTATTGGCCAGAGGGAGGTTATTGCTGGCAGAAGGTGGTCTCGTAGGTACCCAGGTCCTAAGCCATGGAGCGCTTTAAAGATGAGAACCAAGACTTTGAAGCACACCCAGAAGACCACTGGGAGCCAGTGCAGCTCGCGCAGGAGAGGTGTCACGTGGGAGCGCCAAGTTGCCCCCATAATCACCCGCGCGGCCGCATTCTGGACCAGTTGGAGCAACTGGTCTGGACCAATTTAGCAACTGCAATGATTCCCTTAACAAATGTGGCAAGAAAAATCGTAAAATGGGGTGAACATCATTTAACAAATTTCTCGCTTAGCAACATAAATTTTGGGCTCAGTTGTGGTCGCACATTGAGGACTACCTGTACGAGGCTTCAATGGGAAATTCTCTTGCATTTCTTTTTCCCCGTGGGCTGATGGAAAATTTACTTCTGACATTTCCTTTGCATGGACTTTTGGGAGAAGTTGTCAGTGATGAAATGGGGGCATTCTTAAGACTTAGTGTCCAGTGGTGGGTTTCAAAATTTTTTACTACTGGTTCTGTGGGTGTGGCTTGGTGGGTGTGGCATGGCTTGGTGGGCGTGGCTTGGTGGGTGTGGCATGGCTTGGTGGGCGTGGCTTGGTGGGTGTGGCAAGGGAAGGATGCTGTAAAATCTCCATTCCCTCCCCACTCCAGGGGAAGGATACTGTAAAATCCCCATTTCCTCCCGATCAGCTGGGACTTAGGAGGCAGAGAATAGATGGAGGTGGGGCCAGTCAGAATTTTCACTACCGGTTCTCCGAACTACTCAAAATTTCAGCTACCGGTTCTCCAGAACTGGTCAGAACCTGCTGAAACCCACCTCTGTTACTGTCACATTAATGCAATAGGCTTAACTTCCTTATCGAATTAATTTCCTGGCTCTTCTTTTCCTTTTCTCTCTCTCCTTCTTTCTCACCACTTGGTGGAGTGGTGAGACCTTCATATAACAAGTGGCTCTTTACTGTAGAACTTTTTTCCACAGTGTGGAAATAGTGTGTTAGATGAACTTTATTTTATTTTATTTATTTTGTCGAGTACATATTAGATAATATACACTGCTCAAAAAAATAAAGGGAACACAAGCAGAAGGCATCTGAGATCTGAATGAATGAAATAGCCTTATTAAATACTTCGTTTGTTATATACAGTAGTTTTGTGTTCCCTTCAGTTGTTTGAGCAGTGTATAAACTACTGTATGTAAAGAACAAAGTATTTAATAAGGCTATTTCATTCATTCAGATCTCGGATCTCTTCTGCTTGTGTTCCTTTTATTTTTTTGTGCAGTATATATAATTATAAACATGAATTGAATACACAAAATGAATACAATTAAAGGGAACATTAGGACAGGGACGGTAGGCACTCTGGTGCTCTTATGCATGCCGCTTACAGACCACTTAGGAATGGGGTGAGGTCAACCGTAGACAGTCTAAGGTTAAAAATTTTGGGGGTTTGGGGAAGAAACCACAGTGTCAGGTAGTGCATTCCAGGCATTGACCACCCTGTTGCTGAAGTCGTATTTTCTGCAACTGAGTTTAGAGCTGTTCACTTTAAATTTGTATCTATTGTGTGCTCATGTATTGTTGTGGTTGAAGCTGAAGTAGTCACTGACAGGTAGGACATTGTAGCAGATGATTTTATGAGCTATGCTTAGGTCATACCGAAGGCGGTGTAGTTCTAAATTTTCTAAACCCAGAATTTCAAGTCTGGTGGCATAGGTATTTTGTTATTGCTGCAATTTTTAACACAATTTTTTTTTGCTGGTCTCCGAGATTCAGAAGCTCAGAACCCAGCACAAAAGAACCTGGGGTTTACAGCCAAGGGTTACAACTAACCCCAGACCTCTTTCTGTCACTGGGCAGATTAGAAAAGATCAAGAAAAGAAATGATGGGAAATATTTGTAGCTCGGATGGTAGATATTGATGGTGCTTTGTTCTCCAAGTTTGCCGTTCAGCTTCCAAATGTTTCGTCACCTTTGCCTAAGCTACAAACGAAGCCCCACCAATGATGTTACCCAGCCTGGTGATGAAATGTTAGGAAGCTAAATGGCGAGCTTGGAGAAGAAATCAACATCAACATCAAGAAAAGATTGAAGAAGAATTTGTTCATGATGGTATAACACCCACTCCTTGGGCGGGGGGTTGGACTGGAAGACCTTCAAAGTCTATTCTTGACCTATGATTCAGATATTTGGTTAAGATGGTTCTTCAAACTGTCAGAGTAAGAAATTAAATCTGCAAAGCATAGTACACAAAACACGAGAGAGACAGGGGGAAAGGGATGGAGGGGGAGGGAGGGAGAGAGAGGGGAGAGGGAGGGAGGGAGAGGGAGGGGAGAGGGATGGAAGGAGAGGGGGAGGGAGGGTGGGAGGGAGAGGGGGAGGGGGAGGGGAGAGGGAGGGAGCGAAAGAGAGAGAGACAGAGACAGAGACACAGAGAGAGAGGGAGGGAGGGAGAGAAAGTGGGAGGGAGAGAGGGAGACAGAGAGAGAGGGAAGGAGAGAGACAGAGACAGAGAGAGAGGGAGGGAGAGAGAGAGGGAGGGGAGAGGGAGGGAGGGAGGGAGAGGGAGGGAAGGGAGAGGGAGGGAGGGAGGGAGGGAGAAAGAGAGAGAGGGAGGGAGGGAGGGAGGGAAAGAGAGAGAGAGACACACACACAGAGAGAGAAGGAGGGAGGGAGAGAGAGAGTGGGAGTGAGAGAGGGAGACAGAGATAGAGAGAGGGAGGGAGAGAGACAGAGACAGAGAGAGGGGGTGGGAAGGAGACAGAGGGAGAGAGGGAGGGAGAGAGAGACAAAGAGAGGGGGAGGGAGACAGAGAGAGAGAGGAAGGGAGGGAGGGAGAGCAGGCAGGAGGGAGAGGGAGAGGGAGAGGGAGAGGGAGAGAGAGAGAGAGAGAGAGAGAGAGAGAGAGAGAGAGAGAGAGAGAGAGAGAGAGAGAGAGAGAGAGAGAGAGGTTCCCCTTTCTAGTCATGTCCGATTCTAAGGAGCGGTGCTTATTTGAGATTCTTAACCAAGGTAGCCAGCATTGTCCGAAGATGCTTCCATGGTCATGTGGCCAGCATGAGTTATACGCCAAGGCACACAGGACACTGTTGCTTTCCACCAAAGAGGTACCTATTTATCTACTTGCATTTGTATGCTTTCAATATGCTGAGTCACCACATCCCACCCAGATAGAACAGAACAGAACAGAACAGAATGATATATGGTAGGTAGGTAGGTAGGTAGGTAGGTAGGTAGATAAATGAAAGTGGGATAGATAGGTAGAATAGGATGGATGGATGGATGGATGGATGGATGGATGGATGGATGGATGGATGGATGGATGGGTAGGTAGATAGATAGATAGATAGATAGATAGATAGATAGATAGATAGATAGATAGATAGACAGACAGACAGACAGACAGACAGACAGATGATAAAGAGATTAGAGAGATTAGATAGATAGATGGAGAAAGAGACAGAGAGAGGTGGGGAGGGAAAGACTGACTGACCGACCGACCAACCCCTAACACAGGCTCACTGCAGATCTCAAAAAGAAAGAAAGGAAGGAAGGAAGGAAGGAAGGAAGGAAGGAAGGAAGGAAGGAAGGAAGGAAGGAAGGAAGGAAGGAAGGAAGGGATGGTTCTGTCATTTGAATCACACTTAATTCCCTCTACCTAGAGGAAACATATAGCATAAAGCCGTTGGCCTGATCCACTGATGTGTTTCTTCATTAGGAAACATACCCCTTACACATCTTATTTGCATGGGTGTGTGCACGCATTGTAGATCCGTTTACCTTCTTTGCATGACAAACATTCAACAGAAGAATTATCCTTACGCCTTTTCTATGGTAAGGGCAATGCCTTGTCTGTTTACGCATCAGCTTTTTCCATTGCGGTGGAAGTTTAATAATAGTGAATTGGTTAAAACCCCAACCATAGCAACACTTTCAGTGTAACAGTGAATTACACAAATGGTAGTAGAGCTGCCTGGAGAGCTCAGAGAGTCATAGAAGGTCATAGAAGGTCTCACAGCGGGAAGATTATAGAAGAGGAAGCAATGAAAAATAAGAAGTCATGCAAAACATTTCAACTTTACTTTGAGTTTGCTCCAGGTATATTACAAGAATTCCAAGTTGGGAAACACATCTGAAGGTGTTGCAGAGTTTTGTTCCAAGCTTGGGACAAAACAGGACGCCTTTTCTTTTTTTCTTCCTTTTTTTTTTTAATTTTATTTTGTTTATTAAATTTCTTTAATTTTTTCTAAAAAAACTGACAGCCATCCCCGTGATGGAAGAATAGATGGAAAACGTGGTGGAGTTAGCAGAGATGGCAAAATTAACTTGTTTTAGTTACAGAAAAAAATTAGAAAAGAGCCCAACATTTATGGTGTGGCTAAGAAATCTGTTAAGTGGTTACTATGGTTACTAAACAAGCTGTTGTAAATCAAGGGCTGCCTGTACACACACACACACACACACACACACACACACAGAAACACACAAATATATAGGTTTCAAGAACTGTGAATGAATGTCAAATGCAGTTTGTTGGCTATATTTTTGTTGTTGTTAGTTGCGGTCATGTCCGACCCATCATGACCCCATGGACAACTTTCCTCCAGGCCTTCCTGTCCTCTACCATCCCCTGGAGACCATTTAAGGTCACGCCGATTGCTTCTGTGACTCCATCCAGCCACCTCGTTCTCTGCCGTCCCCTTCTTCCTTTGCCCTCATTCGTTCCCAGCATTAGGCTCTTCTCCAGTGAGTCCTTCCTTCTCATTAGGTGGCCAAAGGATTTGAGTTGGCCATATTTTACATATGCCTAAAGATCAGCAGGGATGTGGTGGCTCAGTGGCTAAGACACTGAGCTTGCCGATCAGAAGTTTGGCAGTTCAGCGGTTCGAATCCCTAGCACCGCATAACAGGGTGAGTTCCCGTGACTTGTTCCAGCTTCTGCCAACCTAGCAGTTCAAAAGCACGTAAAAAATGCAAGTAGAAAAATAGGGACCATCTTTGGTGGGAAGGTAACAGCCATTCGTGCACCTTTAGCATTTAGTCATGCCGACCATATCACCACGGAGACGTCTTCGGACAGCGCTGGCTCTTCAAGTGACCATGGGCTTAGAAACAGGGATGAGTACTACCCCTAGAGCCAAAAACGACTAGCACGCATGTACAGGGGAACATTTACCTTTACTTAAAGACCAGCATCCCAAAAAACTGCACTACATTGGATACCTTCTGAAGAAAAGCTAAAATGAGGCTGGGCTCGGAAAAGTGGCACCAAACACTTAAGGAAGATCTTAAGATTATTAAGATTATTGGGACAAAGCTGAAGAAGCTGTAAATGATTGAAATCACTGGAAATCACAATTGAAACTTTGGGAAAAGTGCAAAGAAGAGCAGCTAAGATGATGAAAGGCCTAAGATATATGAAGAACGGTTGCAGGAATTGGGTATGGCCAGTCTAGAGAAACGAAGGACTAGTGGTGACATGATAGCATTATTCCAGGATTTGAAAGGTTGCCACAAAAAAGTGAGGGGGGAGAGAGAATCTATCTGTTTTCCAAAGCATCAGAAGGCTGGACAAGAAACAATGGATGGAAACTAATCAAGGAGCGAAGCAACCTGGAATTAAGGAGAAACTTCCTCACAGTGAGGACAATTAATCGGTGGAAGAGCTTGCCTCCAGAAGTTGTGGGTGCTTCACAGCGGTGGGATTAAAGTAATTTAACAACCGGTTCTCTGCCCTAATTATTTCTTTCAACAACCAGTTTGCCAAACTGCTCAGAAAGTTAACAACCGGTTCTCCTGAAGTGGTGCGAAATGGCTGAATCCCATCACTGGTGCTTCATCATTGGAGGTTTTTAAAAAGAGACAGGACAGCCACTCGTCTGGTCTCCTGTTTGAGCAGGGGGTTGGATTAGAAGACCTCCAAGGTCCCTTCCAACTCTGAATTCAACTGGATTCAAAAACACTTGCAGAAGCATCTCTTGGACTTTCTGCCCAATGTCCTCTGCATGGGATCTAATGCAGCCAGACTGGTTTGCTGGGAAGAGATAGTCCTTCGGGGAAAAATGGATGTTATTGCTGCGCCCGATTTGTTTGACATACTTTCACTTGCCGTTATGATAAGAAAACCAAATAGGCAGATTTGTCCTTGAGAAAGATTTTTTTAAAAAAAAAAAAAAAAAAGACTTTGTGTTGGATAGGATTTCTTCCCCGTTTGTACACAACCTCTGATCGTTGCAGAAGACAACAAAAGATGCTGAATAATCTCAGTTGGCAATGAAAGCAGTGACTTGGCGCTGTAGAAAGATAATGCCCACCTGGCAGGAGAGATGTTTACCTTTCTTTGGGTTGTATGAACTTTATTTAAGTCTTTGTGGCTGCCACAAAGAAGAGAGGGTCAACCTATGGCCAGTCTAGAGAAAAGAAGGACTAAGGGGTGGTATGATAATAATATTTAAGGGGCTGCCACAAAGAAGATGGGGTGGCAGTCTACTTATTTGGTTGTGCGGGGGTCACGCATGTATGCGCAGGGAGAGTATGGGGAGGTCATGCATGCGTGGGGGGAGAATTGCATTATGGGAGTGGGCACGTGCGCGATCCCCCCCACCCCATGCTCCCCCCGCTTTGGGCATGCGGCGGCAAAAAGCTTAGCCATCACTGCCCTATACCATTTCAGACAAATAGTTATCTAACATTTTCTTAAAAACTTCCAGTGTTGGAGCATTCACAACTTCTGGAGGCAAGTTGTATTGTAGGAGGAAAGCTATATTGCTCCAAGAAATCATAGAGTCCGAGCTGTAATCCAGAAGCTGGCTCTGGGTTTTAGAGCTGAATCCCCTTAAGACAAGAGGTCTCCAACCTTGGCACTGGAGGTTTTTAAGAAGAATATGGGCAACCACTTCTCTAAAATGGTATAGGGCAGTGAGAACTAACATTTTTGCCATTGCATGGCACCCATTCTATGCACCCCACCCCCACACATGCATGCACAACACCGCCACCCCTCGCTCCCCCTGCTCCTGGCACGCGATGGCACGGTGGGCCTGGTAGGCCTGTTTTTTGCTCTCCCCAGGCTCCAGAGACTTTCTAGGAACTTGGGGAGGGCAAGAACGCCCTTCCCCACCCCCCTCAGAGGCCCACCGAGAGCTGGAAATGGTCCGTCTGCTGGAGTTGGCAAATGGGCCATTTTCAGACTCCAGAGGGCCTCCTGGGGGGTGGGGAAGGCCATTTTCACCCTCCCCAGACTCCTAGAAAGGCTCTGGAGCCTGGGGAGAGCAAAAAACAGGCATTTCTGGCCTCTGGAGGGCCTCTGGGCAGTGGGGAAGGCCGTTTTCACCTTCCCCAAGCTCCTAGAAAGGTTTTGGAGCCTGAGGAGAGAGAAAAACGGGCCTTCCTCACCACCCCCGAGGCCCTCCAGAGGCAGGAAACAGCCTGTTTCCCTAGTTCCGGTGGGCCCAGAAGGCCCAAAAATCAGCTGAGCTCACGTGCCCATTGATATGGCTATGCATGCCACCTATGGCATGCATGCCATAGGTTCGACATCACGGATATAGGGTCTCCTACATGAGCAGGGGGTGGACTAGGAGACCTCCAAGGTCCCTTCCAGCTCTATACTATTCCAAACTTTATGGCTTGTGCACTTCAAGTCCCAGAATTCCTCGGCCAGCATTGAAATTACCGTGGCATTGAAAAAAAGTGACTTTTTCCCACCGTTTTTCACACTTATGGCCATGATCATGATCAAAATTTGGACACTTGGCTACTGACTCATGTTTATGACAGGTGCAGTGTCCTGGGGTCACGTGATTCCCTTTTCGGAAATTCTGACAAGCAAAGTCAATGGGGAAGACAGATTCACTCAACAATGGTGTTATTGAGTTAACAACTGCAGTGGTTCACTTAACCACTGTGGCAAGGAAGGTCATAAAAATAGGAGCAAAATTCACTTAAGTCTCTTGCTTAGCAACAGACATCTTGGGCTCAGTTGTGATTGTAAATTGAGGACAATTTTACCTGTACCTCCAAATTCTCATTCCACCCACAAAGAGACCACGGCTTAGTCTCTTCTCTTCTTTTTTTACCTCAGCCTCATATCCTTTCCATCAGCAAGAGGGGACTTCCCATCTTCTAGCACTCATCATTCTTCCTCTCCTCTTCTACCTGCTCATATTGAAACTTGGGGCTTTTATATGGTTTAGATCTGACTCCTTGCCTCCATTCTCTTCTCTTCTCTTCTCTTCTCTTCTCTTCTCTTCTCTTCTCTTCTCTTCTCTTCTCTTCTCTTCTCTTCTCTTCTCTTCTCTTCTCTTCTCTTCTTCTCCCCTCTCCTCCCCTCCCCTTCCCTTCCCTCCTCTCCTCTCCTCTCCTCTCCTCTCTTCCACTCCTCCTCTCTTCCCTTCCCTTCCCTTCCCTCCTCTCCTCTCCTCTCCTCTCCTCTCCTCTCCTCTCCTCTCTTCTCTTCTCCTCCCCTCCACTCCTCCTCTCTTCCCTTCCCTTCCCTTTCCTTCCCTCCTCTCCTCCCCTCTTCTCCTCCTCTCTTCCCTTCCCTCCCCTCCCCTTCCCTCCTCTCCTCTCCTCTCCTCTCCTCTCCTCTCCTCTCCTCTCCTCTCTTCTCTTCTCCTCCCCTCTTCTCCTCTCCTCTTCCCTTCCCTTCCCTTCCCTCCTCTCCTCTCCTCTCCTCTCTTCTCTTCTCCTCCCCTCTTCTCCTCCTCTCTTCCCTTCCCTTCCCTTTCCTTCCCTCCTCCCCTCTTCTCCTCCTCTCTTCCCTTTCCTTCCCTTCCCTCCTCTCCTCTCCTCTCCTCTCCTCCCCTCCACTCCTCCTCTTTTCCCTTCCCTTCCCTTCCCTCTTCTCCTCCCCTCCCCTCCTCCTCACTTCCCTTCCCTTCCCTTCCCTTCCCTTCCCTCCTCTCCTCTCCTCTCCTCTCCTCTCCTCTCCTCTCCTCTCCTCTCCTCTCCTCTCCTCTCCTCTCCTCTCTTCTGTGCCTCTGCCTCTGCCCCTGCCCTTGCCCTTATCCCATCCTACTACTTTTTCTACTTCAGACTGGTTGAACTTAAACCACACAGCTCAAATACCTAGCAAGCGAGTAGTTTCTATTTCCTGCCTCAACCTATGATGTCACTTAACATCTTCTTCACCTTTCTTTGGGTTGTATGAACTTTATTTAACTCTTTGTGGCTGCCACAAAGAAGAGAGGATCAACCTATGGCCAGTTAGAGAAAAGAAGGACTAGGGGTGATATGATAGCAGTATTTAAGGGGCTGCCACAAAAAAGATGGGGTGGCAGTCTACTTATTTGGGTGTGTGGGGGTCATGTGCGTATGTGCGGGGGGAGTATGGGGAGGTCATGAAGCATGGGGGGAGAATTGCATTATGGGAGTGGGCACATGCGCGACCCCCACCCCACCCCATGCTCCCCCCGCTTTGGGCATGCGGTGGCAAAAAGGTTAGCCATCACTGCCCTATACCATTTCAGACAAATAGTTATCTAACATTTTCTTAAAAACTTCCCGTGTTGGAGAATTCACAACTTCTGGGGTCAAGTTGTTCCACTGATTAATTGTCCTCACTGTCAGGAAATATCTCCTTAATTCTAAGGTGCTTCTCTCCTTGATGAGTTTCTACCTGTTGCTTCTTGTCTGCCTTCAGGTGCTTTGGAGAATAGCTTGACTCCCTCTTCTTTGTGGCAGCCCCTGAGATATTGGAACTCTGCTATCATGTCTCCCCTAGTCCTTCTTTTCATTAAACTAGACATACCCAGTTCCTGCAACAGTTCTTCATATGTTTTAGCCTCCAGTGCCCTAATTATCTTCATTGCTCTTCTCTTTCTAGAGTCTCATTAATCATGATTTCAGTGTCCTGGGGTCACCATTTGTGACCTTCCCAGCTGGCTTCAACCAGCAAAGTCAACGGAGGAAGTTGGGTTCATTGAATGACCCATGGGATTGACTAGACAACCACAGTGACCCACTTAGCACCCATGGCAAGAAAGGCTGCAAAATCGGCTCCGACTCACTTAACAATTGCTTTGCTTAGCAGAGGGAATTCTGGTCGCAGTTGTGGTTGTAAGTCGAGGACCGCCTGTAAAAGGAAAAGATGAAATGAAACACAGGTGGTCCTCGATTTATGACCACAATGGCAAGCCCAAAATGTCCATTGTTCAGTGAGACCTTTCTTAAGTGAGTGTTGTCCTGTTTTATGACCATTCTTGCCACGGTTGTTAAGTGAATCACTGCACTGATAAGTTAGTAACTTGGTTTTTAAGCGAATCTGGCTTCCCCGTTGACTTCGCTTGCCAGATGGTCGCAAAAAAGAACCACCCGACCTTGGGACACAGCAATGGTCATCAATGTGAATCAGTGGCCAAACATCTGAATTTTGATCCCATGATCATGGGGACTCTGCAAAGGTCATAACTGAAAAGCAGTCGTAAGTCACATTTTTCAGCGCCGTTGTAACTTTGAACGGTCACTAAATGAATGGTTGTAAATCAAGGATTTCCTGTAGGCCATAGGTAGGTTTCAGTCGGTTCTGACTCATTCTTGCAAACTGGTAGTGGAAATTTGGAGTAGTTCGGAGAACCGGTAAATACCACCTCTGCCTGGCTCCACCCCAATCTATTCGCTGCCTCCCAGTCTCCCAGCTGATCGTCTAGAAGGAAAAAATCAGGGTTCGCTTTTCAGGCGGGAGTTCGCTTGGCAAAGAAGGAAACACCCCCCCCCCCAAGACGCCATCTTGGACTACCGGACTCCCTGTAGAATGTTCTTTGAAAACTCTTCTTTCAGCTTTTGGGAGTTTCTATGTTTGTTCCCAAGGGACTGGATTCTTAAAAAGTTCCCATAATTAGAATGAATTTCCCTAAGAGTGTGTAACTGACTTAAATGAGGGTGGGGCCAAGCAGAATCACCCTAGAAAAATCAACGCTGAGTCACTGGTGATTTCTTCCAGGCATGTTAACTGAGGAAAATGAGGTAAAATTGTAAAAATATTTAGGTGTAGTCTTCCAAGGCAATTATCTTCAAAGCATATGTAAACACTCAAGCATAACTGCAAGATTCTGTTGTCTGAGAAGGAGTTGTTGTAACAGAAAGCTTAAAAGATACCCCAAAGCAAAAGGGGAATTAAAATAAAGGTCAAATCTTTATTGTACAACATATGTACAATGAGACTGGCTTAGCTCCCTCAGTGCATACACACACACACAATACAACTCACAGTGAAGACAGAAAATACCTAACCCAATAAATCAGAGGTCTTCAAACTTGGCAGCTTTAAGACTTGTGGACTTCAAGTTCCAGAATAGCTAGCTGGAGAATTCTGGGACTTGGAAGTCCACAAGTCTTAAAGCTGCCAAGTTTGAAGACCTCTGCATATCAACAGAACACCCAGTCCTACTGCACCGGTGTGAAATGTTATAGGGCAGTGATGGTTAACCTTTTCGACACCAAGTGCTGAAACTGAAGTGTGCACCAGAGCAACGGAAGTTACAGAACCCAGAAGAGAGCAGCTGGCCGGTGTGCATGCGCGTGATGGGTAGCTGCTCCTCCGGGTTCTATCGCATGCATGCATGCCAACCAGCTGGTCTCTTCTGGGTTCCGGCATATGCATGGGCGCCAGCCAGCTGGTCTTTGCATGAATACCAGCTGGCCAGTGCACATGCCCATGCTGAAACCCGGAAGAGAGCAGCTGGTCGGCGTGCATGCATGCAACGGAACCCAAGAGCAGTTGGCAATGGCGCCCTTGCCCACAGAGAGGGCTCTGTGTGCCACCTCTGGCATGTGTGGTATAAAGCCCTCTCACAGGTATAAGGCTGGACTAGAAGACCTCCAAGTTCCCTTCCAACTCTGTTATTCTGCTATTCCCTTTCTTGTTCTTTTAGCTTTCTCTTTGAATTCTTTTTCTTTCCTTTTTCTTACTTTATTTGCATTCGTTTTTAATCATTCTTGTTTAAAATCATCAATTCAAAAACATTTTTTTTCTTTTTTAAAGAGAGATGGAGGACATATTCTTTGCAAAAAGAATTTTTGGAGGATATATTCTTTGCAAAAAGTGAGCAGGGCCACGGGTGAAATGCTACAGGTTCGGGCCGGTTCCCCTGAACCATTAGAAGAAAAAAATGCTAACAGTTTGGGCAAACAAGTATTTCTGACGATCAGCTGTGCCACGCGATTTAAATTTGCTTGAAAGCAGGAAATCCTGCTTTCCGGTGAATCTAAATCGCATGGCACAGCTGCTCCCCCCCTCCTTCGCTGTTCTATTTACCTTTGCAGACTAAGAAAAGGTTTCTTAATCCTCCTTTTTCAGTGTTGCACGGTAGCACCTGCAGTGTGCATGCGTGCAAAGCGTGTGTTTGGTACACACCACGCACGCACACACAAAATGAACTGGTAGCAGATTTCAGAACATTTCACCCGAGTGGGGTGTCTTTGAATCGAAGCAAGCGAGCAGACAATATAGATGGGCAATAACAGATGAAGAAAAGTGTTACCGCTGTGGCTAAAATTGCATATGCGCAATTTTGGAAAGGGAAAGAATTACCATCGGACCAGATGATTATTAAAAAATGTTTGTGGTGTGCAGAATGTGATAGATTAACATATATTCTTAAAGATAGACAAAAATCAACTTTCAATCACAGCTGGGATAAATGGTACAAATGGGTAGAAGTAAAAATGCCATGAGATAGATGTTAGGAAAGCATATAGCATAGATTTGTTGATACTAAGCTAAATATATATAAGGTAATACTAGATGTAAGAAGATCAACAAGTGTAAGATGCAATGTGGAAAATTGAAGATGCAATATGCAATATTACTTAGGAACTGTATGTATAGGGGGGCTGAATCAACCTTAGTTGTATGTATGTGATTTTGTTTTGTTATTGTCTTCTTTTTGTTCTGTTTTTTGTCTTCAGTTTATAATAAAAAAAATTTTTTTTTAAAAAGAAAGAAAAGTGTTAAGGAATTCGCAGAGTAACCCTTGAATAGCAAGGGTGTACACATGAAAGCGATTGAGAGTAGGTATGAATAAACACAGTCAACACACAGATACACTGAGTTGTGTTTACTTTCAGGAAATAGTAAGGCACAGTCCAATAAACAGTCCAGGTCATACACATATAAAGCAGGAGATAGCAAAATGACAGTCCAGGGATAATCCAATAACAAAGTCTTCTTACCAGTTGTCATAGTCATTCACAATAAACAGTTCTTTTGGATTTGCGAACAGTAGCACACGGAGATATCAGAGAGCAAGAACAGCAAAGAGAAAACAAACCATGTTTCTAGCTCCCTCTTAAGGAGATTGGCTACAGAGCTAACCAATTAGGACATAGTATGATGCAATACAGTAGTCTTAAAGCTATATTGATGGTTTATATATTGCCAACCCAACAAGGTAGGTAATACTCATTTCCTAACAAAAAGCAGAAGAAAAACTAATCTCTGCATTGCTTCCAACTTCCTTGTTCTTGAACTCTGGTCTTTAGAAACCCTTTGATTAAAACCCACATCAAATGTGGGAAATAAGTAAACTGATACATCGAATGGTAAAACAAGAAGTAATCTCCCAGGTCCCTTTTTCAACCTTAGACAAACCAAGAATTGGAGACGGGGAAAGAAAGAAGATGCTTTATCCTTCTTCATGGGTTGTTGATGGATACAGAGAGATTCCTTCAAACCTCAAATTTTTATGTGTCCTTTTCATAGCTTTTGTTTGAGGATAGCAAGTTATTTCATCTCTCTTCTTACCTCTGCCTAGGGTAGATTAAGACACCTGCAGAGTTTATTTTTACAGAAGGTCCTTGGACTGAGCTAAATCTGCTCACGGCTGGGAACTCTTCTGTCTTTTTGGCATATCTAGCAGATACTTGCGTGCAAGAAATTCCACTTTTAAACTATGTAAACAAACAAAAAAGAATTGGAGTAGATTTTTTTCCTCCCTCTTTAGGCTCTGTCTTCCTCGTTTCTTGTTTCCTTACCCGAGTTTGTGTTTTTAGAAAAAGAGATTTTAGACAGAAGAAGAGAGAGTTCTTGTCAGTTCATGGCAGTGATGAAATCCAATTTTTTTTACTACTGGTTCTGTAGGCTTGGCTTGGCGGGCATGGTGTGGCTTGGTGGTGGGTGTGGCAGGGGAAGGCTATTGCAAAATCTCCATTCCTACCCTACTCTGAAGCCAACCAGAGGTGGCATTTGCCGGTTCTCCAAACCACTCAAAATTTCCACTACCAGTTCTCCAGAATCTGTCGGAACCTGCTGGATTTCACCCCTGGTTCATGGTGTATCTTACGCATTTAAGGATCTAGTCAGTGGTGGTATTTAGCTGGTTCGTACTGGTTCAGGCGAACTGGTAGTGGTGACTGCAGGTGGACCCATCCCTGCCCACCCGCCCTGGCGCATGCATGGAAGGTGTGTACGCAAAGCGAGCATGAGCTCATGCAGCAAACCGGTGGTAAAAATATATGAAACCCACCTCTGAATCTATTGATTACCACCATTCTCATCCCTAAATGCCTTTCTTTCTTTCTTTCTTTCTTTCTTTCTTTCTTTCTTTCTTTCTTTATTTATTTATTTATTTATTTATTTATTTATTTGATTTATATACCGCCCTTCTCCTTACGGACTCAGGGTGGTGAACAGCCGAATAAAAATCAGTACATAAAAGTTAAAAAGTTATAAAACACATATAAATTTGGCTGAGAATTAAAAACAAGTAAATATTAAAATACAACAACTCTACAAACTCTAAAAACTTTAAAAAATTCAACAGGGATCAGGCTAAACCGGCAAGCTGGAAAAGATAAGTTTTTAGGGCCCGACGAAAAGTCCGGAGGTCGGAGATTGTTCTCAGTTCTGGAGGAAGATCATTCCAGAGGGTAGGGGCTGCCACAGAGAAGGCTCTCCCCCTGGGGGTCGCCAGCCAGCATTGTCTGGCTGACGGCACCCTGAGGAGACCCTCTCTGTGGGAGCGAACCGGCCAGTGGGAGGCAATTGGCGGCAGAAGGCGGTCCCGTAAGTACCCTGGTCCTAAGCCATGGAGCGCTTTAAAGGTGATTACCAGCACCTAGAAACGCACCCGGAAGTCCACCGGCAACCAATGCAGCTCGCGCAGGAGAGGTGTTACGTGGGAGCGCCCCGTCGCTCCCATAATCCCCCGCGTGGCTGCATTCTGCACCAGCTGGAGCCTCCAGGTGCATCCCAAGGGGAGCCCCATGTAGAGAGCATTGCAGTAGTCCAAGCGAGACGTGACGAGCGCCTGAATGACTGTGCGTAGGGAGTCCCGATCTAGAAAGGGCCGCAACTGGCGTATCAGGCGAACCTGATAGAAAGCCCCCCTGGCCACAGCTGTCATGTGATCCTCTAAGGACAGCCGTGGGTCCAGGAGGATGCCCAAGTTGCACACCCTTTCCGTGGGGGCCAATGATTCGCCCCCAATAACCAGCGATGGTGTCAGCTGGCTATATCGGGACGCTGGCAGCCACAGCCACACGGTCTTGGAGGGGTTGAGTCGAAGCCTGTTTCTCCCCATCCAGACCCGCACGGCTTCAAGGCACTGGGACATCACTTCCATGGCACCTTTGGAGGCAACAGAATAATGGAATAATAGAGTTGATGAAAGAGCTATTGATGGGGGCTCTAGAAATTCAACAGTGGGAGGTAGATGTAGAAGCAGATGAAATACTTAGACTAAATATGAGTGATGTAAAGGGATACAAGATCCCAAGGAAGGAGCATGGGAGATTTGTCCAAAAGTCAATAAGAGTTGAAATACTAAAAAGGGCAAGAGATGATGGATAGATACAGAATACTTTTTAATATGGGATTTGCTTTATTAGGGGTTAGAAAACAGAGGTAGAAATTAGAAATTGGGAAAATATTATGTATCCTGCTACATAATATATTATAATTACTATCTATATGTAAATGTTAAGATATTGAAAGATTATCATATATAACTAAATAGTATTATTATTAGTATTGTAAATTGACCCAGACAATACACTGCTCACTAAGCATTTATGTATGTCAAAGAAAAAACTATAAAAGAAAAAAGGAAGAGAGATTTTAGATAGAAGAAGAGAGAGTTCTTGTTAGTTCATGATGTATCTTAAGCATTTAAGGATCTAGTAAGTGCCACCATTCTCATCCCTGAATGTCTTTGACCTGTGTTTGGAAGCAACAGAATAACAGTATAAAAGAGTCGGAAGGAACCTTGGAGGTCTTCTAGTCCAACCCCCACTCAAGCAGGAAACCCTAAACCATTTCAGGCAAAGCCTTGTCCAATCTCTTCTTAAAAACTTCCAGTGTTGGAGCATTTACAACTTGTGGAGGCAAGTTGTTCCACTGATTAATTGTTCTGTCAGGAATTTCTCCTTAGTCCTAGGTTGCTTCTCTCCTTGATTAATTTCTATCTTGTTTGCTTCTGGTCCTGCCTTCGGGTGCTTTGGAAATTAAGTTGACCCCCTCTTCTTTGTGGCAGCCTCTCAGATATTGAAAGTACATTCTGGACAGATGGAGCTGGTTGCTTGTAAACAGGGAAAAAACGCTGCATTTAAATTTCAGAAAGCAATCTGGGAATATAGTCCACTGCAGCACTATTTCATGGCGTGTTAGATTTGTGGATGTCTCTCTTTTGTGCTAGTTTTTAATCAGTCTCACTTGAAGTCATTCCAGAAGTGAGAACAGATGTGATTGTGTTGGAACTCAGATAAGTACTGTGTTGGAACTCTGTTTTTACTTAACCTTTATCTAGTATTTAAACCTTGAGTTTCATCTCCTTCTAATTTCCCAGATCTTTCTCTTATCACCCGCAATATATACCAGAATAAATTGAGCATAGCTTTTCAGGGTCAAAAGAGACATCAAGTCCCAAAATTGAGGATTAGATTCTCCTACGTTTACGTTTGACTATTTTTGCAAAAGGCCAAAATGATGATTGTTGGATAGATAGGTGGGTTTTTTTTTTCCTCACACACACATCTTCAGCAGCTCTGCTTGTGGGTTGGTCCTAGCCAGGTTGGTGAAAGATTAGATAGTGGAATGTGCACAATAGGCCAAGCATGTCAAGTTTTAAAGTCTGTTTGATTAGGGGTTGAATGGATTGAACAATCCAGCTGATAGGATTGTGCAAATGCAAAAAAAGAAAGAAAGAAAGAAAGAAAGAAAGAAAGAAAGAAAGAAAGAAAGAAAGAAAGGAAGGAAGAAAGAAAGAAAGAAAGAAAGAAAAGAAAAGGAGTGAATTCAGTGCTCTGGTTGAGAGAGTTGTATCAACACAATCCTCGCACAAAATGGTCTGTAACCAGGTTTGTCCTAAAGGATCTGGTTGGAGTCAGGATCAGTGAAATGTAAAATTTGTTACTACCAGTTCTGTGGGCGTGGCTTGGTGGGGAAGGTAATGTGACTGGGTAGGCGTGGCCAACTTTCATTTTTTTTTATTTTTAAAAGCATGTTTTCTACAACCTCTTTGGCCGAAGAGGTTGTAGAAAAAACGCTTTTAAAAGCCTCTGACGATCCCAGCAGAGCCACGTGATCATCAGAGGCTTTTTTTTTTTTTTTACTTTTAAAAGCATTTTTTCGGCCAAAGAGGTTGTAGAAAAAATGCTTTTAAAAGTTAAAAAAAAAAGCCTTTGATGATCGCGCGGCTCAGCTGGGAATGGGGGGGGGGCAGGAATTTTTGTTACCAGTTTTCCAAACCACCCGCCGTCATCGCTACCAGATCAGGTGATCCGGTCCAAACTGGGAGAATTTCACCCCTAGTTAGGATGCAGAAGAACTACTAGTTGTTCTGACCCAGCTTAGCAGAACAAGAAACAGACTCCTTTTGCAAAATCCCCCTCTTTATTTAGCTACTGTGAATTCATGGCATTCACACACAGAGAAGTCCAAGCAATAATCCTTCTAAGGGCTAATAATTGTAGTAACAGACCTTATCAGTCACAGATCACAAAGATCCTGCAAGGATCATTGTAAAAATCAGTCTTCTTTTCAGTGTCGTCGTCGTCGTAACTTCCAACGGTCCCTAAATGAAAGATTGCTAAGTGGAGGGCAACCTGTATTTACAGATCAACAAGAGTTGGAAGGGATATCTTGTTCACCACTAATGTGAATTCTTTAAAAAGATAAATAGTATTTAGTGCTATATAAAAAATGCAAATAATTTTTCTGCGGACCACCAACATTTTCTCACAGACCATCCGTGGTCCACGGACCACCAGTTGGTGACCGCTGCTCTACACCCATGATGGTGAACCTATGGCAAGTGTGCCCAAAGTGGCACACGGAACCAGGTCGCCTAGCACACGCAGCGTCACCTGTTTCTCTTCCAGGTTTCTACCGCACATGTGCATGTGACGGTAAGCTGGCCTTCGTGCGTGTGGCAGTAGGGAAACTGGAAGAGCTAGTCTTCCGTTTTCCTGGGTGAGCATGCGTGCCAGCCAGCTGATTGTTGAGTGCGCATGGTTGCCAGAAACCCGAAGATCTAGCTGGCACGCCAGAAACCAGAACTTCATTTTCGGATACGCGCATGCGTCCTGGGCAGCTCCTCTCCTGGGTTGTGGCCCAGGCAACTGCACTCAGTGCCGAAAAGGTTCACCATCACTGCCCTACACCATTTCTGACCGATGGCAGTCCAGTCTCTTCTTGAAAGCTTCCAGGGATGAAGCTCCTACAACTTCTGAAGGCAACTTCTGTTCCGTATGAGAAATGCTTTGAAGAGAACCTAACTTACCACCAGAGGGATTGAGTATTCAAACAATATTTGAATGTGCCGAAATGAATAAACTAACCTTAGAATTAAAAGGAAAAGATGATTCAGAATATTATGTGGTGTGGGAAAAATGGTATGGGTAGGATAGATAACAGAAGTAAAAATAGATAATGTTTATAAGGAAGTTGAAGATGTATATATATATATGTATATAATGTAGATTTCATATGAACTGTTAATCCAATGTCTATAAAAATGATTATGTATTAAGAGTTTTGGAAAAGAAAAATTACAAATATATATATATATATATATATATATATATATATATATATATATATATATATATATATATATTAAATTTATTTATTTATTAAATTTATTTATTATTTATTTATTTATTATTTATTTATTTATTTATTTATTAAATTTATTTATTAAATATATACACACACACACACACACACACACATACATATATATTCTTACTTTTCGTAGGTTTTATCTGTGTTTTTTTTTAAGCCAGGTTTTTCCTACGTAACCAAGATCTTTCTACAACCCTGGTTGAGCGAAATCACATTCACTACTTTCTGGGGGGGGGGGGGGGTTCCCTTCTTTTCATTCTGGCAGCCAGCAGATTTTGTGCTTGCCCATTTGGAGACTTTGGGGAAAAAAACCCCAGAAAGTAGTGAATGTGATTTCACTCAACCAGGGTTACAGAAAGATCTTGGTTACGTAGGAAAAACGTGTCTGAAAGAAACACACACACACACACACACACACACACACACACACATATAGCTTATATATAAGTATATAAGCTTATATACTTATATATAAGCTATATATATATAGCTTATATATAAGTATAAGCTATATATATATAGCTTATACTTATATATAAGCTATATATATATATATATATATATATATATATATATATATATATATATATATATATATATATATATAATGAAGATGTCCTTTATAGAATCAGCTATTGAAAACAATTCAAACTGCCTGTTTTTTCCAGAGACGTTGGTCAAAAGAAAGATGATTGGGGGACTGGAGACTAAAACATATGAAGAACGGTTGCAGGAACTGGGCCTGGCTAGTCTAGTGAAGAGAAGGACCAGGGGAGACATGATAGCAGTCTTCCAATATTTCAGGGGCTGCCACAGAGTGGAGGGGGTGCAAAGGCACCCAAAGGCCAAACAAGGAATAGCAATAGCACTTAGACTTGTATTCCGATTCACAGTACTTTTACAGCCCTCTCTAAGCAGCTTACAGAGTCAGCACGTTACCCCCAACAATCTGAGTCCTCATTTTATTGACCTCAGAAGGATGGAAGTCTGAGTCAACTTTGAGCCGTTCAGAATCAAACTCCCGGAGTGAGCAGTGAGTTAACCCTCAGAACAGCATTGTAACCACTGTGCCACCAAGGCTCTTTTAATGGATGGAAACGGATCAAGGAGAGATTCAACCTAGAAATAAGGAGACATTTTCTGACAGTGAGTTCAACCAACCAATGGAACATGTCTATGGAGATTTTCAAGTCATTCAGCTCACTTTTTTTCAAGAGGCAACTGGAGTTTCGGGTTTTTCTCTGAAGACGTTTCACTTCTCATCTAAGAAGCTGCCACCATCCAGTCAGAGCTGAAGAAGCTTCTTGGATGAGAAGCTAAAAACGTCTTCAAAGAATCCAGAAGCTCCAGTTGCCTCTCAAAAAAGCACCTTTGGGACAACCGATGGAAAACAAGTTGCCTTCAGAAGTTGTGGGAGCTTCATCCCTGGGAGCTTTCAAGAAGAGACTGGACTGCCAGAAATGGTGTAGGCAGGGCAGGGGTGAAATCCAGCAGGTTCTGACAGGTTCTGGAGAACTGGTAGCGGAAATTTTGAGCAGTCAAGGTTGACTCAGCCTTCCATCCTTTCGAGGTAGGTAAAATGAGGACCTGGATTGTGGGAGCAATAAGCTGACTTTGTATAAAAAAAGAACACCAGTTGGGGGGGGGGGGGCGAAAGTCCTACTAAGCAGGTATATACAAAAGTATGAAGGCTATTGCTTAACGCATTGTAAGCCGCCTTCAGTCTCCGGAGAAGGGTGGCATATAAATCGAACTAACAAACAAACAAACAAACAATAAATAAAATAAAATAAAATAAAATAAAATAAAATAAAATAAAATAAAATAAAATAAAATAAAATAAAATACCAGCAAATACCACCTCTGGCTGGTCCCAGAGTGAGGAGGGAATGGGGATTTTGCAGTATCTTTCCCCTGGCATGCCCACCAAGCCACACCCATCATGCCACACCATGCCCACAGAACCGGTAGTAAAAAAATGTGGATTTCACCACTGAGGTAGGGTCTCCCGCTTGAACGGGGGTGGGGGTGGGGGTTGTAATAGATGACCTACAAATTCCCCCTTCCAACTCCATCTGTTTAAAACTTTACTTGGGGTGATGGGGGGCTGTTCCCCGAAACCTCTATGCCTCCTTTAAGTTTTCCTCTTATTCTTGCACCTGATAGCTATTGTCCCCGTATTTCTTTTTGTTCCCGTCATTGTCTTTCTCTCCCCCGCCCCACACCGCCCCGTTTTGACACGCCTTTCCCTCCCTGCCCGTCAATCTCCTCGGCTGTCATTTCGGCTGGTGCCCCGGTTTTCTCGCCATTGGCTTAAGCCGAGATAGGACCATCACGTCAGAGGCGCTTGGGTTGGTCCGGCCAAACTTTAGTCCTGGCGAAGGAGGCGGGTTTTAATGAGAGGGCTTGAATGAGAGGGAGGGGAGGCGAGGGGAGGGAAGGAAGAACCGAAGAAGGGAGAGGCTCTCCGGTCAGTGCAAAATAAAAACAGGTACAGGTGAAGCGAGATGCGGCGAGTTGTAAAACGCGGAAGGAAGATTCATTAGGGTAGGAAGGAAAGGAGGAAGAAAAGAAGGAAGGAAGGAAGGAAAGAAAGAAAGAAGGAAAGAAAATCGAAGGGCTCGAAAGAAACGTCGGGATCTCTACCTGGGATGAGCGCATTACGATGTTTTCCGCGCAGCCTTACGCTGATCGGCGCGCCTCCCCGCTCGGTTCCTTAAGGATCAGAAGGCGCGCGATGCGAATCCACCCAAGCCCGGGGCGGCGTCCGTGACACGTGAAATACAGTCACCCGTGGGAACGGGAGCCTAGGTAAGAATGGAAGGGAATCCGGGCTGGGTTGGGCCGCCGTGTGTGTGTGTAAGCGGAGGGGGGGGGGGAGCGGTGGGTTTAAAGCGGCTTGGAGGAGATTTCCCCTCTTGAAATACCTCGATTTGTCGTCATCCCCGTCCGTTACAAGCGCGGATTCGGGGTGGGGGGGGGGGGGAAATCCAGATGTGCAAAAAAAAAAAGCAACTCGGCTAGTTTAGACTCTGCTTCGTCGTTTCCCCTTGGAGCCTCCGATTTTTCTATTTTATTTATTTATTTATTTGGATGGGAATAGCTGGTTGCTTTTTTTCTAGCCGCTTGCTTGCTTGCTTGCTTGCTTGGACCGAGCCGGAGCGAAGAGAAGATGCGGGTCGTTGGCTGTTTAAGAGCCGGTAAGCGGGTCCACCTTTTTTTTTTTTTTGCACGCTGCAGATGCAAACGTCGCCGAGATGATTCAGCGTTTCAAAGCCGGGAGAGCGTCTCTGTGTGTGTGTGTGTGTGTGTGTGTGTGTGTCTGTGTGGTTGCTGGCGACCCAGTGAATGGGGACGCGGCGGGTGTTGTTGTGAGTGTGGGATGCAGAAGGGCGCGAAAAGCCCTTGGCAACGAGACGAGCGGGCGGGCGAGTGTTTATGTGTGTGGGTGTGTGTGGGCGCGCGTGCAAGCGACTTCCTTTGTGTGACAAACATCTCCCCGGCAGCCAAGCAGCTTTTGCTCGGGTTGGCTGTGTTTGCTGAAAAAACACCCGAGTGCAGGCGTGTTAGGGAAAATTAACGGGAGGGGGGGGGCGGGCGCGGGGGTTTCCTATTCTCCAGACCCACCCACTCCACGCCATAAAGGAGAATATTCCCAGCTCGGGGTCGAGATGATGAGAGGTTCTTCGATGCTCTCTGAGCCTTGGTGGTTTTCATGCAGACGTTTTATTACCCAATTGGGTAACATCATCCATGCTAGAAGGAAGTGGGGTTTGTGGAGCAGAGGAGGGGGGGCTGGGGGAGGCATTCCTTGGTGCTCTCTGAGGCTTGGTGGTTTTCTTACAGACGTTTCATTATCCCAAAGGACACCGTCCGTGTTCTTTGTGCCGTTTCGCACGGTCCAGCGGGCGCCCCGAGAGGGAAGTTCTTCGGCCGGTGCTTTTCTTGAAATTGTCGGGGTTCCTTCTGCAGTTTCGGGGAGAGAGAAAGAGAGGGGCGAATTTCTTCCCAGGAGCCTCAAAAGCGGGGTTTAGGGAACGCAGGTTGACAACCACGCGTGATCTTGTCCAGAAAGCAGATTGTGACCAAGTCGAGGGTGATTTGTAAAAATCAAATCTGCGCAAATTAAGAGTCTTTGTCTAAAACCGAGGAGTCATTCTTTTCCCTGCCCCCGCCCCCCACCCCCCACACACACCCCGGAGATGAGAAAAAACACCTTTTCTGCCCGAGAGAAAAGAGCTGGTGTTGTCTTCACACGACTCGCTTCACTTGGTCAGGTGCAAACCTCTCGGCCGGAGATTCTCCCCAAACGCTCCGGCTGGGGCAGGTTTTGGCGGCGAAGGGAGGGCGGCTGAACTCTGGAGGGAAGCCGGACAATGAATGAAGTCGGCCAACGGGGTTGTGCGAAGGCAGCCTCCCTGCGCCGTAGATTCCCCTTCCGGCTCCACCAGCGGCGGGCGCAGCTGTCTTCTGAAGCGAGAAGCGGAGACGCGCCTGCAGGATGTGGGTGGCACAATGGGTTGGCGTGCGGGGACAACCGTCGCGCTGGGGCGGACGGGCGAGTGAGCGTCTGGCTACTCGGGGTTACCTTCGGTCATCTTTCCAATCTCACGGAGGGTGGGGAGAGGAAGGGAAAGAGAGAAAGAGGGAAAGGAAAGGAAAGGAAAGGAAAGGAAAGGAAGAAGAGGGGGGGTATAAGCGAGATACAGAGAGTGAGAGAGATAGAGAAGGAAGGAGGGAGGGAGGAAGAGGGAAGGAAAGAGAAGGGGAGAGAAAGAAGGGGGAGGAAAGGAAGGAGAGAGAGCGCAGGAGGGAAGGAGAGAGAAGGAACGAGGGAAGGAAAGAAAGAGAGGGAAGAAAGGGGGAGGGAGGGAAGGAGAGAGAGGGGAGGAAAGGAGGGAGAGACAGATAGATGGGAGGGAAGGAGAGAGAGAGAAGGAAGGAGGGAAGAAGAGGAAAGGAAAGAAAGAGCGGGAGAGAAAGAGAGGAGAGGGAAGGAAGGAGAGAGGGAGGGAGAGAAGGAACGAGGGAGGAAGATGGAAGGAAAGAAAGGGAAGGGGGAGGGAGGGAAGGTGGGAGGGAGGAAAGGAGGGAGAGACAGAGTGGGAGGGAAGGAGAGAGAGGGAACGAGGGAAGAAGAGGGGAGGGAAGAAGGGGGGGAGGGAAGGAAGGGAAGAGAGACGGAGGAAAGGAGGGAGAGACAGATAGATGGGAGGGAAGGACAGAGAGAGAAGGAAGGAGGGAAGGAAAAAAAAGAATGAGGAGAGAAAGGGAGGGAGGGAAGAAGGGAGAGAAGGAACAAGGGAGGAAGAGGAAAGGAAAGAAAGGGAGGGAGGGAAGGAGAGAGAGGGGGAGGAAAGGAGGGAGAGAGAGTGGGAAGGAAGAAGAGAGAGAAGGAAGGAGGGAAGGAGAGAAAGGGGAGAGAAAGGGGAGGGAAGGAGGGAGGGAGGGAAGGAGAGAGAGAAGAAAAGAGGGAAGAAAAGAAAGGGAGAGAAAGAGGGGATTGAAAAAAGGAGAGAGAGAGAGAGACGGAAGGGGAAGAAGTGGGAAGGAAAGAAAGAGAAGAGGAGGAGGAGGAGGAGAGAGAGAGACCCACCCTCTTCTAGCGAAGTCACTCTCTCGCTACCGATGCTCTGGGGAGACGGGTTTTCTTCCCACGCTGCTTGACAACGTGGGAGCGGCCACAGCTTTAACACCACCCCCCTCCTCTGCTGACGCCGCCTGGGCTTCTGAGCCGCTGGTTTGGCAGCAAGCGCGCAGCAGAGGGCATCCCGTAGGTTAGAGGAGTGGGTTAAGGAGGGGGGGGGGGTTAATCCCTGGTTGGCCCGCAGAACAAAGTGGCATTAAGGGGATTGCAGCCCTCGAGGGGTTTAAAGGCACCACAAGACGCTTATTGGTTGACTTCACAGGACATTCTGGCCCTGGGGACTAGGTTAACTCTTCTCTGGTTTTGTGAAGTGCGGTCAAACAGAACCCAACCCACAGGAGCAGGGAATCATCCAAAACCTAGCTAAGGTGGCAACGGATCTTAGGGAATCAGTTTGTGTAGTGATTAAGGTGCTGGCCTAAAAATGAGACCCTGAGTACTATCGTAGTTCTGCCTTAGGGATGAAAGCCAGCTGGGAGATGTTGAGCCAATCACCAGGAGATTGGGAGTTCTAGTTCTGCCTTAGGCACGAAAGCCAGCTGGGACATTTTGAGCCAATCACCAGGAGACTGGGAGTTCTAGTTCTGCCTTAGGCACAAAAACCAGCTGGGAGATTTTGAGCCATTCACCAGGAGACTGGGAGTTCTAGCCTCGCTTTAGGCATGAAAGCTGGCTAGGTGACTCTGGGCCAGCCCCTCTCTTTCAACCCAACCCACTTCACAGGGTTGTTGGTCACAATAGGAAAAAGGAAGAGTATTATTATGTATGTTTGCCATCTTGAATTACTTACAGAGGAATAAGGGTGGAATAAAAAAATGAATAAATAACCTGACTAAATGTGTGTGTGGGAATTGGTGATTCAGAGAGCTGCCAGGCATTGTGCTGTATGAATGGTAAGCCTCCTGCTGAGTTTATAACCTGGCTAGCAACTATCGTCTTTGGTTGGAGGTCCATCTACAGGCCCATCTCCTTGACCAGGGATCTGCAACCTTAAGCACTCAAAGAGCCATTTGGGCCTGTTTCCCACAGAAAAGAAAACACCAGGAGCCACAAAACCTGGGTGGGCGTGGCCAACTCAATGTCACTCACTTCGACCAGTCACATGACTCCCCCCTAGCCACGCCTACCCAGTCAATCATTAGGGCAGAGAACCGATTGTTAAAAAACAGTGGACAAAACCCTTTTGACATATATCTCTCCCCTCCCCCCTCCTCCCCCCTCCTTCTCTCTCTGTATCTTTCTATGTCTCTCTCTCCCTCTCTCTCTATGTCTCTCTCTCCCCTTTCTCTCTGTATCTCTCTATGTCTCTCTCTCTCCCCCCCCTTTCTCTCCGTATCTCTCTATGTCTCTCTCTCTCTCTCCCCTTTCTGTATCTCTCTAAGTCTCTCTCTCTCCCCTTTCTCTCCATATCTCTCTATGTCTCTCTCTCTCCCCTTTCTCTCTGTATCTCTCTAAGTCTCTCTCTCTCCCCTTTCTCTCTGTATCTCTCTAAGTCTCTCTCTCTCCCCTTTCTCTCTGTATCTCTCTATGTCTCTCTCTCTCCCCTTTCTCACCATATCTCTCTATGTCTCTCTCTCTCTCCCCTTTCTCTCCATATCTCTCTATGTCTCTCTCTCTCTCCCCTTTCTCTCTGTATCTCTCTAAGTCTCTCTCTCTCCCCTTTCTCTTTGTATCTCTTTCTCTCTCTCTCCCCCTCTCTCTGTATCTCTCTATGTCTCTGCCCTGGCAGCTTCTCCATCTCCCACCGTCGTCCTTACCTTCTCAGGCCAGGTGAGGAGTGACTGGGAGGGGAGGGCGAGGGGCGGGGCCAGCCAGTGGTGGGATCGTCCAACAGGGAGCTACAGCAGAAGGTCCAAAGAGCCACATGTGGCTCCAGAGTTGCAGGTTGCTGACCCCTGTCCTTGACCATTGATCCAAACAGGGTGGGTGACCACCATTTTCCCAGGGATTGCAAACGCAATTTTGGTTTGACTAGGTGGCTCAGTGGCTAAGACACTGAGCTCATCGATCAGAAAGGTCAGCAGTTCGGCAGTTCGAATCCCTAGTACAGGTCTCCTGCGTGAACCGGGTTGGACTAGATGACCTCCAAGGTCCCTTCCAACTCTGTTACTCTTACTGATATGACTAGCAAGGTTACCTTTGTGGGCTGCCACTCATGAAAGTTCATGCCTTTCAATAAAGTTTCTTCCACAGGAAAGTTGTTACCAGGCCCTCAATTTTAAACCCTGGGGAGAAGTTGAGAGTAGTTTTTGTGCCATGGGAGCTGGGGGGACTCTGAGATGGCCACATTTTCTGGAACGAATGGTAATGTTAGTTATGATGTAAAACTTCCCTTTGTGCAATGCTTGCCCTTCTTGATTTATTCCCCATGTCTCTACCACTGTGATTCTTGGCAATCTACTTAAACAAAACACAACGCAAAAGACAGATAGATGGTGTTTGAAGTAATGTCCATCTGGGTTCAGTTCCAAGTGGGGAGAAAGATACTGGAAACATGGAAGCTGCTTGGAAGGGCTCCGAGGAATGCCCTTACTAACTCATGAATCCTGAGCCAAGTTTCAAAATAAATTCAGTTATTTATTAGGAGCAACATATCAGCAGCTTCCCAAGTGTAGTCAACTCTGCCGCACCTAATTTACAGCTCAACTATGATCTTATTTACTCCCTCCTCTCAGGCTGTGTCATAAATCACATTCTCCAGTGAGGCACTTTCATGGGCTGTAGAAACGACGCCTCACAAATTGGCTCTGGCAATCTGAGATCCAAACTTGGAGGAAGGTGTGCGTGGAATGTGGCTGGTGAATTGCTCCGTCAGTATCCTATTGGTTGGCAGACTCCCAAGGGGCTATGCGGGGGTCTTAGCTAACTTTGTAGGCTGTCTGTGTCCCAGGCTTGGTTGAATCTTGCTGGGTGATGCAATGAAGGGGCTTGGGCAATTCCTATTATGGCTGAAGGCTAATCCTACCTTTGTTGGGTCTTGGGTGAGAGTATTTGCTTATGAATAGACCTAGCCATCTCTTTATCTCTTAAGTGCTGACATCTCCTGTGGGCTACTGAGGAAGGTGGGGGCTATTAAGAGTGAGTCTGCTTCCTGCCTTTAAAAAACACGTTTCTCCATTTCTTTTCAAGTGAAATATAATATTCTGCCTTTTTAATATTTTCTAGAATGTTTCATTCTACTAGGAGAGGGGTGGGCGCTAACTTTCTACAATAGTGTGCTGTCAAATCAGTGTTGGCTCTTTAGCAACCACATGGATATATTTTCTGCATGATGATCTGTCCTTAATCTGGTCTTCTAATGGAGGTTCGCTTCAGGCACAAAGTATCAGGACGACACATTAAATTCCAGTTAAGATGGTTGATTTGTTCATGCCTATACACAAGAATCTAGTCAACTAACAACAGATTAGAATGTTAAAGCTAATCAAGAGTTGATGGAGTTCGACTTCCGGTGGCGCCTTCCTCGTCGGCGGCGGGCTCCTCCATGCCCGCCGGCATCCCGCCGCGTTAGAGCCGCCTCACAGCTGGCAGGCGGCTCGAACAACCTGCTCCTCAGCGGGAGGAGCAGGCAGAGCTCCTGGGGGTGAGGCAGGGCCCCCTGAGTCGCCCCAGGATCGTTTCGTTTGTCCTGGGGAGGGCTCAGAAGGATGGCCCCCTCCATACCTCCAGAGAAGCTCCGCGACGGGACTGTCCTCCGCTAAGCAATTAGCGGAGCCAGACGCTGGAAGCAACACCACAGCGTCTATGGAGTAAGCTGAATAAGAAAGAAGCAAAAGAAAAGAAAAGAAAGAAGCAAAGATGAAGCAAGTATGGATTTTTAAAACTGATTTTTCTACTGATTTTTTGGAAGAGGAATGAGAGGAGGGGGGAAGGAGAGGAAGAGAAGTGAAAGTTCCTAAGAAAGTTTTTTTTTTAAAATGGCGATTGGTCTTAATTGAAAGAATGCCAGAGCGATTGAAAACGGAAGCTTTGAAATGAATGCCTTGCTATGGGAGAGTCACTTAAAGTAAACAGAATTTTTTTTTTCTCTTCCCTTTTTTCTTGGATATCTTTTTTAAAGTAAAGTATGGCAAAGTGAAGTAGTATACTAAAGCCATTTAAAGTAAAATAAAGATGACTAAAGGAAGGGGGGGCTCCCCCTTGAGCCAGTTAAAGAATAAAGCTGAGATGAAGCAATTGTCTGGATTGGCAGAAGGGGACTTAAAAGAACTTATAACAACTCCTTTACTGAGTGTAGTTGACAAAATCAAAAACTCACAGAAGAATCTTGTGGATTTGATTGCTGGAAAGCATGACCAATTAAGTCAAACTATTGTTAAAGTAATTTCAGACCTTTCAAATGTGGTGATGGAAATGGAGGAGAAAGTAACTGAAATTAGCAGTGAAATTGGCTCCCAGATTCAAGAAATACAAGAAAGGTTTGTGAAAGCTGAGATTAGTAATCAGACTATACAGAATGATATTATCATGCTTCAAATTAAAACTATGGCCTCTGCTATCAGAGTAAGAGGTATTAAAGAAAACCAGAGAGATTTAAAAGCAACTATTGCAAAGGTTCTTGCTGAACTACTAGAGCTTGAGGATGAGATAATTCTTGGTTGTATAGAGAAAGCTTACAGAGTCAACTCACGAGTAGCCAAACAAAGGAACTTATCCAGAGATGTTGTTGTCTACTTTACTGATAAAAGGTTGAGAGATGATATCTTACAAAGGTCCTACTCTGCCAGAGTGCAAGTAGAAGGTGAACAAATTAATATTTTTAAAGAATTACCATCGAAGATTTTAAAGAAAAGGAAAGAATTTGCTTTCTTAACTAAAGAATTGAAGAAAAGTAATATCCCATTTAGATGGGACTTACCAGCCGGTATAATTTTTAGATATCACGGAGTGAGATATTGTTTGAATACTATTGAAAAAGCGGAACATTTTTATAAAAATATTTTTAAGGGAGCTTCGAAAGACTTTAAGAATAAGAAACAAGAAAGAGAGCTTGTAAAAGGTAAACAGAAGGATGAGACTCAAAGAATGAATCAAAGAATGTCAAAAGAACAAGGAGCGCAATCTGGTTTCTTGGAGGATCTTACTATGGACTTCTCAGATGGGAAAATAAAATACATCAGTGAACCTAATCTAGGAGCACCGGACCTTGAACTGCTGGAGCAAGTTTCAAGAAATACTATTATTCAAGATGATCAGCAGCAGAGGTCCAGCGCTCCGCAAGAAAAGGATGGTGATATCGAACAGCAGGAACCAGATTCTAACGAGGAAATCCGAGAGTTAACTAATGAGTGTCTTAAAGTCCTTCATCAGATGCAGTTGTTATCAGAAAGCTTGGACAATCTTGGATACCGGTTATAAAATTCCTAAAGTTTATATGGATTTGGATTTATGGATTATAAAGTCTTCATCCTGACTTGGAGTTTCTTTTTTTATTCTGAATTGGATTTAATATCTTGAGCAAGTTTAACAGAGGGCTGCAATGGTAGCAGTGTTCTGTGATTATCCGATTATAGTTTTTTTTTTGGAACTAGCAGCGTTCTGTGATTATCCTATCATAGTTTTTTTTGGAACTTATAATCTAAGAGGAAGGAATGGAAATGAAAATATCTCACAACCAGAAGGAGTGAATAATAACGGGTGGCAGGATTTGAAATAGTTGTTATAAGAACATCTGGGAATGCAGCTGCTAGGACTTTTTTTTCTCTTTTTGATTTTTTTTGTCATTAAGGTTTGGTGGAGCTGCATTGGGGGTGTTTTTTTTATGTTGTAATAGAATACGTTAGTTTGAATGTTTCTACCTGGAGGAGTGAATATCTTCGTGGTTGGACGTTATTTATATAGTAGCAGTGTCTTGTGATTACCCTATCATGGTTTTTTTTGGAAATTATTATCTAAGAGGAAAGAATGGAAATGAAAACGTCTTACAACCAAGAGTGGATAACAAAGGGTGGCAGGATTTGAAACAGTTTTTACAAGAACATTTGGATGCAGTCTCAAGGATTTCTATTTCCCTTTTTTTCTTATTCTTTTGTCAAGGCTTGGTGGAGCTGCATTGGGGTTTTTTTGTTTTTTTTTTTTTTTTTGCTGAAATAGAACACGTTAGCTTGAATGATTCTACCTACAGGAGTGAACATCTTCTTGGTTGGATGTTATTCATATAAAGTCACACGGGGGGTTTATATGGAATGTTTTGTTTTACTGATGGGGGCAGACAGAAGATGAAGAGTATCGCAATTGGATATAGGTGAAGAAAGAAGAATTAACTTCAATCAGGAAGAAGAGAAGATTGTAATTCGAGTTATGGAAAATTATAATAATATATGTATGATTATATTATATTGCATGTTTTTTCCCTGAAGGGGGGATTTTTGTGTTTTTGAATTAGGGGGAGTAGTTCGGATTAAACTAGCTGGCATTATCTAATATGAATAAGTAAGGTATAGAACTTTGGAGTGATCGAGTATGGTATAGGATTAGTAATGTTAGTAATGTTTTTTTTTATTTTATTTTATTTTTTTCTTCTTTTTGTTTCTAAATTGGCTTAAACATTATAATGGCTATTCTTTTTTGGTGCCTTCTTTTATTATAATATTGTTAATTTCAGATAGATATTTAAGTTTATGGGTTTCTCTTTGTATTATTTCATTTTATTTTATTTTTTTTCATCTTTTTTTTTTTACTTCCTTTCTTTCTCTCTTTTCTCTTCCTCTCAACTTAGATCAGAATAGAATTGAGTATATAATAGTATTTGTTTTTCTGGCTGTTAAAAATTTTCGTTGTTGTTTTTCTTTTTAAGAAATATGCAGCGGAAGTCAGGGGTGGGATGGGGAGGGAGGGGTTGGGGTTGGGGGGAGGTTGGAGGGGATGGGAGGGGGGGTGGGGGCAGGGGTGAAAAAAGGGGGGAAAAATTTTTTATTGTAAAACTTTTTCAATAAAAAAAAAAAAAAGAGTTGATGGAGTTCAAGGGAAGGCTGAACTTGTATTGCTTGTGGTAATGTAAGGACTCCAGCTGATTACTCACTTGACTCTACCTCCATGCTCTGCTTCGTACTCTCCTACAGTCCATCTACCTGGCTGATGGTTGTCCTCTTTTTCTCTTTATAGGTTATATCTATTGTTTTGTTGGTGTGGCGATGTTGGTTTATTTTTATTTTATTTTATCGTCATTCTTTTCTTCATTTTCTCTTGGTGCAATATTATTAAATAAAGTGGGCCTGGACTTAAGTCTCTTTCAGAGGCATAGAGACTCCAAGCTGATGATGTGTTTGATCCCCCCAACCCTTGGACTTAGCTTGGTCATCTTCTTGCAGGAATTAGGTATGGTTAGTCTAGAGAAAAGGGACGTGGCAGCTCAGTGGCTAAGACACTGAGCTTGTTGATTGAAAGGTAGGCAGTTCAGCGGTTCGAATCCCTAGTGCCGCGTAACGGGGTGAGCTCCCGTTGCTTGCCCCAGCTTCTGCCAACCTAGCAGTTTGAATGCACGTAAAAAATGCAAGTAGAAAAATAGGTACCACCTTTGGTGGGAAGGTAATAGCATTCTGTGCGCCTTTGGCGTTTAGTCCTGCTGGCCACATGACCATGGAGATGTCTTTGGGCCGTGTTGGCTCTTCGGCTTTGAAACGGAGATGAGCACCATCCCCTAGAGTCAGGAACGACTAGCACATATGTGCAAGGGGAACCTTTACCTTTAGTCTAGAGAAAACAAAGACTAGGGGAGACTTCATAGCAGTGTTCCAATACTTCAGGGGTTGCAACAAAGAAGAATGGGTCAATCTATTTTCCAAAGCACCAGAAGGCAAGACAAGAAACAATGAATGGAAACTAATAGAAGAGAGAATCAACCTGGAATTAAGGAGAAATTTCCCGACAGTGAGAACAATTAACCAGTGGAACAGTTTGTCTTAAGAAGTTGTGGGTACTCCGTCACTGGAGGCTTTTGAGAAGAGACTGGACAGCCATTTGCCAAAAACGGTATAGGGCAGTGATGGCTGACCCTTTTGCCATTGAGTGCCAAAAGCAGGGGAAATGCAGGGGGGATCGCACGCATGTGTGCCCACACCCATAATTTTATGTGCCCCATCCCCGTGCATGCACGCGCAACCTCCCCCCCATGCTCCCCCCACTTTTGGCACGTGATGGCACGGTGGGCCACTGTTTCCGGCCTACAGAGGTCCTCTGGGGGGGGGGGGAAGGCTGTTTTCACCCGCCCCAGCCTCCTAGAAAGCCTCTGGAGCCTGGGGAGAGCAAAAAACTGGCCTTCCTCACCCCCCAGAGACTCTCCAGAGGCCAGAAACAGCATGTTTCCTGACTTCTGGTGAGCCTGAAAATCAGCTGGCTGAGGCACACATGCGCACCGAAGCTCAGCTCATGTGCCCACCAATATGGCTCCCTATTTGAACAGGAGATTGGACTAGAAGACCTCCAAGATCCCTTCCAACTCTATTATTCTGTGTTAAAAGAGCCGTCCTGGCACAGTGGTTGGAATGCAGTATTGCAGGCTAATTCGGCCGACTGCCAGCAGTTCGATTTTGACCGGTTCAAGGTGGACTCAGCCTTCCTTCCTTCCGAGGTCAGTAAAATGAAGACCCAGATAAAATGAGGACCCAGAAATGAGGAACAATATGCTGACTCTGCAAACCACTTAGAGAGGGCTATAAAGCACAGTGAAGCGGTATATAAGTCTAAGTGCTATTGCTATTCTATTCGGTTTTATTTTTTTGTAAAAAAGGAAAGGCACGTGGGAGAAAGGGAGTGGCATGCCTTCATGTTTTGCAGAAATGGCGTTTCGGTCCCTGCGCAACATCTGGACGTCACCTTCCATCCATTCCACCTGTGCTGTGGATTATGGGAGTTGTGATCCAAAAAGCATCTGGTTAAAGCAGCCCCTTTTTCTCTTTCATGCTGCCTCTCTTTAAGACTTCTTGAAAAAAAAAATCAGACGATAAGAGTTTTTCTTCTGTCCTTTAATTTAAACGACAGGAAGGATGGGGGGCCCACATAGAAAAGGATTTTATTTTTCAGCATTTCTGTGTCTGTTTCAGTTTCAGGCCGATTTTTGCTCTGTTTTTTTATTTTTATTTTTATTTTTTGAAGTTGAATTTCCATTTGCAATTGTATTTATTTATGATGCAACTAAATCAAGGGTTTTCTGCAGAATTAGATGTTTGTGGACCTCATTAAGCCCTGTGTGTTAAAAAAAATATGTAGCCCTCCAATAGGTTTACTCGCTTCTCCTAGTCTAGAACAAAACTTGTGAGATTCGTCACGCAAATCCATTCTGGGGGTAGAGTGGGGTTTCCCCACCCCTATCAACTCTTTATGGTCCCTTGTCTTTGTGGCTCATGTGGATGACTCAAGCAGAATTTTCTCATTCAGACCGAAAACCCAGATCCTTGAAGGAAATGAGTTTGTAGGTTTGATAAAGTAGTAACTCAGAGGTGATGAATTTGTAGCGTGAGTAAGAGCGAGTGGAACAATCACATGTGTAAGACGCATGATTAGGAAATTTGGAATTGTCATCTCAACGCTTCTGACGCATGCTAGCTTGGGGAAAGCAGTAAAAAAACCCTATTTAATTAAAAAAAGCATCAAAATATTCAGTGAAACTAGAAAGAACGTGGACCTCTCAGAAGCTAAAGCTTGAAGGTGAAAATAGCATGCACAGAATAATATCCGTACAAGCCAACATGTTTTTCTAAGGCGAGCTAAGGCAATTATTTCATCTTACTTTTCAATGACAGCCTCTGTGGCTTAAACTTTATCTTATGCCTACGTTCAGAGGCCTCCAATTATCTTCCAAGTTATCTTGGAAAGTTGGAATGGGTAGATTGAGAGTTGTAAAAAGACTTCGTTTCTCTAAAACTTTCCTGAATCTGCCCCCTTCTTCTCCTTCCCGCAAATTATCAATGGCATATTGATAATTTGGCAAATTGATTTGAAGAAACTTCAAATTTGATTTAAGACTCACTTTTGATTCACCTGGAGTGACCCTGTGGATGAAATAGACTAGCGTTTCTCAATTTGGGGCAGTTTGAAGATACAGGCCAGGGGTGGGTTCTAAAATTTTTTACTACTGGTTCTGTGGGTGTGGCTTATTTTGTGGGCATGGCTTGATGGTCATGTGACAATTCTTTAGAATTTAGCAGAGGTACCAGGCTTTTAACTGCTTGCAGAGCTGTACCGGTCTACTCATTTGTTTTTGGAGGCACCGGTCTACTTTTTTATTTTTGGAGGCATCGGTCTACTCATTTATTTTTGCAGGCACCGGTCTACCCATGTATTTTTGCAGGCATCGATCTACTCTTTTATTTTTGCAAGCACCAGTCTACCCATTTATTTTTGCAGGCACAGGTCTACTCATTTGTTTTTTTTAACACTGATCAGCTGTAGGGCGGCCCTTTGAAGCCTGCCGCAAGAGTTTAAACAGTTTTTCTCCCTCTAGCACATCAGCTGGGACTCAGGAGGCTGCAATAGATTGGGGGTGGGGCCAAATAAAAGGTAAGAATAATGCAGGGGGACAGGGGGGCAGAACCGGTTCGGTGACGTCATATCGTCACTGCTACTGGCTCGGCCGAACCGGGAGGAATCCACCATTGATACAGACAACCTTAAGTTGCAACTATTTGTTTGGGTGATTGAAGTTACAACGGCACTGATTTATGACCGTTTTCACACTTACATCTGTTACTTGGTCACATGATCAAAATTTCAACCCTTAGCAAATGGCATGTATTTATGACGGTTGCAATGTTCTGGCGCCATGTGATCCCTTTTTGCGACCTACTGACAAGCAAAGTCAGTGGAAAAGCCAGACTCACTTAACAACCGTGTTACTAACTTAACAACTGTCAAGGAGGAGGCCAGATTCACTTAACTGTGTTATTAACAACTGCTGTGCTTCACTTAACAACTGTGGCAAGGAAAATGGGGCAAAGTTCACTTAACATCTGTCTCACTTAGCAACAGAAATGCGGGGCTCAACTGTGGTTGTAAGTCGAGGACTATCTGTATTTCATTAAACTCTTTGGGTGAAAGATTGGGAAGAAGACAATCTCTTGCCTTCCTCCCAATCTCTAGGAAGATTGTAGATGTGAGCAACCTAGGGATATCAAAAATTGTTCATGGCTTTGCCAAGAATTAGCAGCTGAGCCCAAGGTATGGAAAGGATGGAAGAAGAAATGCCAAATTTTCAAAAAGAAATCCAACCTTAACAAACTCAATGATAAATGAGAGCCTATCACTGTGATGGCGAACCTATGGCATATGTGCCACAGGTGGCACGTGGAGCTATATTCGTGGGCACGCGAGCTCAGCTCCATTTTTGGGCCTTCTGGGCCCACCAGAAGTAGGGAAACAGGCTGTTTCCAGCCTCCAGAGGGCTTCGGGGGGTCGGGAAGGCCGTTTTTGCCCTCCCCAGGCTCCTAGAAAGGCTCTGGAACCTGGGGAGAGCAAAAAACAGGCCTTCCAGTCCCCCCAGAAGTTGGCAAATGGGCCGTTTCTGACCTCTGGAGGGCCTCCAGAGGGTGGGGAAGGCCGTTTTGACTCTCCCCAGGCTCCTAGAAAGGCTCTAGAGCCTGGGGAAGGTGAAAAATGGGCCCACCATGCCATCACATGCCAAAAAGCGGTGAGAGCGGGGTGGGGGTTGTGTACGCATGCGCAGGAGAGTGGGCCACATAGCATTCCCCCTGCTTTTGGCACGTGATGGCCAAAAGGTTAGCCGTCACTGCCCTATCACCTTTTCCAAGATTCTGGACTTTGAAGTCCTAAAACATCTAAAGAGCAAGAAAGATGATTAGGGGGCTCGAGGCTAAAATAGATTGGAGGAATTGGGTTTGTCCAAGTCTAGTAAAAAGAAGGACTAGGAGTGACATGATAGCAGTGTTCCAATATTTCAGGGACTGTCCTAAAGAAGAGGGAGTCGAGCTATTCTCCAAAGCACCTGAAGGCAGGACAAGAAGCAATTGATGGAAACCAATCAAGGAGAGAAGCAACCTAGAACTAAGGAGAAATTTCCTAAGAGTGAGAATCATTAACAAATGGAATGGCTTGCCTTCAGGAGTTGTGAATGCTCCATCACTAGAGGTTTTCAAGAACAGACTGGACAACCTCTTGTCTGGAATTGTAAAGGGTGTCCTGCTTGAGCAGGGGATGGACTAGAAGACCTCCAAGGTCTCTTCCAACTCTGTTATTCTGTTAGCTCCACCTGCTCTATAAGACTTGGCACATAGGAGGCTGGATAGCTCAGCAGACTAAAAGCATTGTGATTAAAGACCAGCTGCCTGCGATTACTGTAAGTTTGAATCTCACCAGGCTCAAGGTTGACTCAGCCTTCCATCCTTTCTAAGGTAGGTAAATTGAGGACCCAGTTTGTATAAATGTACAAAAGTATGAAGGCTATTGTATAAATGTATACAATATTTACTTTGTATAAATTACTGACTTTGTATAAATATATAAAAATATGAAGGCTATTGCTTAACGCCTTGTAAACCGCTCTGAGTCTCCGGAGAAGGGCGGCATATAAATCAAATTTAAAAAAAAAAATAATTCAAATTTGCCCATCATTTTTGGTGGGATTTTTCACACAACTCCAAAGCACAACACAGTCCTTCCCATGCTTATCAAGTTAGCAAGATGTTCTCTCCTTCTTTGCCTTCAAACTTCTTATTCCAAAAGTATTTTGTGCGGTTATGACCAAAGAAATCATTCCCCCCCCCCCATCAGTCCCAAGCCTTTTGTTCCAAAATGTTGCAGGCTTATCGTAGTTATCTTTAGACAATTAATTTCTGTGATGTGATCAGCGAAAAAGACACTTTCTCACCATCATCCCACATACATCATTCTGATGCGCAAAACTGTGCAGTGGATCTGTGGATAACTACTCCAGGCGTGGCTGTTTTCTTTTAAGCAGGTGGTTTGTAGTGATTTACAGATTCTTATTTGAAGGGTCCTTGGTGCTCTCTGTGGCTGGTCTTTTTCTTGCAGAAGTTTCATTACTCAAACTAGCCACTCATCCTGATGATGTTACCTAGTTAGGCAATGAAACGCCTGGAAGAAAAGAACCAAGCTCAGAAATTACCAAGGACCTCTCGTTTCAACCCTGAGCTGCAAATATTCTCCTCTGTTTGTCCATCTTATTTGCCAATCTCACCAGAGCCAATCTCGCGCACTTCTAGCAGAGATCCTGGGTGGTTTTCAAGCTAATGTCCCACAGCCAGTGAAGAAATTGAAGCTGAAAGGTGGTTGAATAAGATCCTAAATTCAAAACCCGTGGGAAGATCTTAAATATGCCCTCTACGCAAAGAGGTCTACAAATAATTCTCAGTTGGAAGAGTTCTGCAAAGATGATGAGGGGATTCCAGAATCAAGAATAGAAATAGAGATGTTGATTTTGCCTTCCCTTTTTTTTGTGTGTGAAGCACCATTTAGAGCATAGAAATACTGAGAAAGGAAGAAAAGCCAATACTTTATTTGCCTTCTACCATGTTTCCCCCAAAACAAGACCAGGTCTTATATTAATTTTTGCTCCAAAAGATGCATTAGGGCTTATTTTCTGCTTAGCCCTTATTTTTGGGACTAAATGCATCCATCTGGCTGACGATCTTAACTGGGGGCTTATAATACAAGCATCTTGAAAAATCACGCTAGGGTGTGAAAGGATAAAAAGAGGGTTTCTGGGTGTTTGAATGGACCGTGGCCGATACGCACACAAATGCATTAGCATGAAGTTGACTGAGGAGTCTTGAAGAATTACTTTAATAAAAACACTTAAAAAACAAAACCTACAAGAAAGGCATCAACAGCCTACAAGATTCTCCTCTTAGCAAAGTCCATCAGCTCTAGTCTTCTTCTCAAATGTGGGAGGCTCTCTGTGTTCTTTGTCAGCCTTCTCAGGAGCAAGGCAGTGACTCAACTCATTGTAGTGATCTCAGCTCGCTGTAGTGATTTCAGCTGCTCAGCTCTCTGCTGAAGAGTCTCTGCTGGTCTCTCTGGTCTCAGAGTCTCTGGGGAAGGCTACAATCTGCAGCTACTTATATACACATCCTGACAGTTGGAAAGTGTGGAAAACTCAGAAAGCCAGGAAGCTGTGCTCTGATTGGTTCACTCAAACAGTTCAACCAAACAATCAATTAGTTGCAACAAACACGCTGAGAGGTTTTTCCTCTAACATAGGGCTTATTTTCCAGTTGGCTCTTATTTTCGGGGAAACGTTATGTTCTTCGCTCTAATTTTTTTCCAACAAAAATCACTTTTCTCTTTTCTTAATTCCAAAAGATTATCATAAGTCATGTAATGTGATTGGGAAAAAATCCAAGTTCAACTACAGAGTTCAAGAAACAACTTTGAGCCAGTTTGGTTTCTCTTAAGGTCAGTCTAAGGATAAAGATGATCTCGGTGTCAGTAGCAGAACATAAATTCCTGCACCACACAACTCTCAGATCAGAAAAATCAAACCACAGTGGCTCTCTTACTATAAGGTGTTGTAAGCACGGAAGTACACCCTCTCAAGCACAAATGTGGGCCAATTCAAACAGCAGACTGAAACATAAATAACTCAATTCCCCTTTTGCCTAAACTGCCATGTTGTAGGAACCTGGTTAATTGACACCAAGAGATTTCAGAGGAAAGCAGGTGTAAAAGAGGAAGAAATAAATAAATATTGCTGTACAAGGTCTCAATTCTGTGTATCCTGGAGTTAAAAGTGGCAACCAAAAAGGAGAAAGATATGACCTGGCCTCCATCTGCCTTCTCCCACCCGCCCCCCAAATCTGCCATGAAGTTAATATGGGTATTTACAGAATCTTTTCATCGCCTTTTTCATGATGATCTGCAACCGCTGATGGCAAATTTGATGACTAATCACAAACATTGGCAGAATTTCCAGAAACTTTCCACTCTCGCCAACATTGCAGATGTGAAGCTCAAGTAGAACAAGTCCTCAAGAACACACAAGAGGCAGCGGACATGCCCCAGTTTTAAGATAAATCTCTTGCATTCTCGTATTGACCCACGAAGGCCACGGAATAACTGACACAATCTCAAAAAAGGTAGAACACAGGAAGTGGGGATTGGCAGTTCCTTTGCCTGAGCAGCTACATTTTTTTTTTTTGAGTTGCATAAAGAAGTCTGTACCAGGGATGAAATGCTACCAGTTCAGACCGGTTTGACTGAACCGGTAGCAATGGTGGTGGGTGGTTTGGGGAACTGGTAGCTATGTCAGCACGAGGCTCTGCCCACCCACCCAATCGTTGTTACTTCCTGGTTTTAACCAGGAAGTAACATTTTTTTACCATCTGCGCATGTGCAGAAGGGTTTGCATATGCGCAGAGGGTCCTTGTGTGCACATGACACATGCATTTTTGAACCGGTAGAGAAGGTAAGTAGATTTCACCCCTGGTCTCTACCTTTAAGCCATGATATACAGTTGTTTCTTGCATTCGTATCCCATTTCTCCTCTGGAACATTGTTCCCCAACCGTAGCAACTTCAAGATGGTGGGACTTCAACTCCCAGAATTCCCCAGACAACATGTTGGACTTCTTGCCTTGAAGCCGTTGTGCTAACAGTGTTTTGCTGGACTACTTGCAGCCAGAGGCTGCTGGAGATGTGTATGTGTGTGTGTGTATGAGAGCGCTTTGCTTGGGACTTGCCATAAACGTGGGAGCATTTGGGGGAAAGTTGGAGCAATAAAACGGAATTTGAACTGTCAGCTGACTATGTTGCCTCTGTGCCTTGCCGGAGTCATCACAAATATGTAGAGGAAGCATCAGTTGAGGGTCCTTCAGCCAGATCTGCAGAATGTTCTCAGTTTCATGGCCTCCAAAGCTCTTTTGAAGGATTTGCAATTTCCCAGGAAACTTATTCCTCGGCCTGCCCTTAGGGACAGCTGCCCCTGCCAACTCAGAGAGCTGATTTGTTAATGGCTCGTCTCTCTCTCCTGGCAGGAAATAAGCCGCAACTGGTGCCAAGACATTTGGGCCTACAATGGTAACACGATCTTCCCTTTTTTTGCCCTTTATCGTGGAAAGAAATGCCACTTCTACTTGACCATGTTTTCTTCTTTTTTGTTCTTGGACCAAGGAATTATTTCCGAGCTCAAAAGCTCCCTTTCCTTTCCAGAGGCTTCTTGGAGTTATTTCCTAAACATTTTCTTGGCATAATCTACTCCCAAATCTTCCTGGACTTGGTGTCTTTCCTATTAGTTCAAATTAATGATTGGAATGCTGTCATACAATAGGTGAGGATATTGTTTCACCCCATTGTGTGTTGTCTAATCTGACTGGTTTTGATTATCCGGTGTCCAAGGATGGAGCCCTGTTCACACAAAATACAGTCCTGTAGTTAAAGGATATAATGATTTTCTGAATTTATCTAATGGTCCAAGTTTGTACAACACACTGAAGTATAAACTTATACCCGTGTTTCCCCCAAAATAAGCTCAAAAATATTTTTATGAACTCCGAAATAAACACTTGGGCTTATTTTTGAGGAGGTCTTATTATTTTGGGGCACATGGAGCAAGACAGGGCTCCTCTTGCCATCTTACCTGATTTCCAGCTCTGTCTCCCTAATCCTAACCAGACAAAATGGCGGGAACTGGCTGCGCATGCGTTTAAATATTTTCGGGGAGGGCTTATTTTTGGGGAGGGCTTATTTTCAGGGGGCCTTATTTTTAGCACATGTGCTCAAAAGCCCAATTGGGTTTATTATCAGGGGATGTCTTATTTCCGGGGAAACAGGGTAGTTTGATTGCAACTTACTTTCAATATCATCTCCTTCCGCCAGAATTAATTCATCTGATACATACAGTGCGTCAGGATTTCATTTTAATATGTGCCATTGTGTATACAGGAAAATGTTAAGAAAGATTATTCAATTCAAACATGGTGGGGAAAATTGCTTATGATTTTTTAAGGTTAGGGGCCTGAGGCAAAGAAGAGATATAATAATCCGTTTTCTGAATCTGCCCTATGCATTCCATGAATTCTATGAAATAACCAAATAGGTTCACTTTGCACAACATGTAAAGCCATGTATGCAAAAGAAAACAGCAACGTTATAATGAACCTAGGTTATCATTAACCAAGGTCAAGACATTGTGCAAATGTTTCACTTCACAAATTTTGTGCAAAACTTTCAGCCTGCTGCTAATATCTGTAGCAAAAAATGTTTCCCATTCTTGTCCTTAGCAAGATATCCTTTCTTTCTGTTTCTCTTTTTGTGGGAAATTTTAGCATGACTTTGGGGAGAAAATGTATGAGTGGCTTAAATGTCAGATGTTGTACTTGAAAGATAACCAGTTAATTCCAAAAACAATGAAATGGAGGGAGAATGAATGAATGAATAAATAAATAGAAAGGAAGGAGAGAGAAAGAAAGACAGGAAAGAGAGAGAGAGAGAGAGAAAGAAAGAAAGAAACAGGGGAGGAAGGAGAAGGAAGGAAAGAAGGAAGGGGAAAAAGAAAGAAGAAAGGAAAGAGAAAGAAAGGAAAGAGAAAGAAAGGAAGGAAAGAAAGAAAGAAAGGGGAGGGAGGAGAAGGAAGGAAGGAAAGAAGGAAGGAGAAAAAGAAAGAAGAAAGGAAAGAGAAAGAAAGGAAAGAGAAAAAGAAAGGAAAGGAAAGGAAGAAAGAGAGAAAGAGAGGGAGGGAGGGAGGAAATATCACAAGTTAAACACGTTTAGTTACTGTAAGATTAGAAACATTCATCCCAGATTCTCTTATCCACAAACAAATCTATAAAGTATCACCAATTCAGTCCTGATGTCACTAAAAGTCCATTAAGAATTTCTGTGTACAATATTATTTATTAAAAGGTGAGATTTTCGCTGCTGACACTTCAACCTTCAATTTACTTTGTGTTCCCGGCAGGATTGCCCCAAAGAGTGATTCAAATAACTCCAGGGCTCGATCTGTGACTTCCAAATGTGTAAAAAGCTTTCTCGAAGCAAAGTGAAGGACAAGACCGGGAAGGGGGGGGGGGGATATCACCCAAGTGATAGTTTTTTGTTCCCACGAAATGCGGCGCCCTCCTTTTTCATCCTGCTGTGCTCTTTCCTAAAAACCATAATTGACTGCTGCATTGATGGATGCAGATGTAAAACTCCATAAAGAGCCTGAATTGATTCCTGTGGAATCAAGCCAGAAATGGATTTTGAGTCCTTTGCTATTATAGTACTGGCTGCCAAAATCCTCTAGTGAACCATGAACAGGAAAGTCCAGCATCTCATTTGAGGTTCTGCTTATCTAGGGCATCAACAATAGATGATGATTGGGGATGAGAACTGTTAGATCGGTTTCACTTACGCTTTTAGTGGTTCCTGAAATCCTTTAATCTCTTTTTAGGCATGCTTTTATCCTTCCTTCCTTCCTTTCTTTCTTTCTTTTTTTAATTTGAGGATTGGTGGCTTAGAGTGGTACGATGGCGCTATTATTTAAAATAAATTGCTTTATGGTTGTTAGAAAGACCTTAACACCATTCTAAACAAGAGGTAAGCTGCAAATCCTGTTCTTATTGCAGTTAAGGGGTAGGGCTATTAGCAGGAGTGGGCTTCTAGGGATTTGCAGGGTTCGAGAGAACCCCTAGCTAAGATTCTGTGCAGTTCGGCGAACCCACAGATCCCACTCCTGACTGTCTCCGCCTACCCTGCCCCTCCCCTCCCAGGAGTCCCCACGCAGCCCATTTTGGATGCCAGTTAAGTGCAGGACACGTGCAGAGGCTCGGGGAGGGCGAAAAACGGGCCTACCAGAAGATTGGGAAGGCTGGAAATGGGCCTGTTTCTGGCCTCCAGAGGGCCTCCGGAGCCTGGGGAGGCCATTTTCACCCTCCCGAAGGCTCAAGGAAAGCCTCCAGAGCCCAGGGAGGGAAAAAACACCCACCCACACACACACACACACACACACAGTGGTGCAGGAGGCTGACTAGGCCGCACCCACCATGGCCACACCCACCCAGCACCCAGGCAGAGAACCCCTTGCTAAATCTTTTGAAGCCGACCCCTGGCCATTAATGGAAGATAATACAGGTAGTCTTCGATTTAAAACAGTTTGTTGAGTGACCATTCAAAGTTACAATGGATGGGGTATTTTTAACTTATGGGTTTTTAATGGACAGGGCCAAATTTGTTTAATTCTTTTTAAATTGGTTTTAAATTTTGATTCATTGTTTTATCATGGCTCTGCACCGCCCTGAGTCCTTCGGGAGAAGGGCGGTATAAAAATCTAATAAACTCTAAACTCTAAACTCTAACAACGGCACTGAATTTTTTTTTCATACTTATAACCGTTGCAGCATCCCCATGGTCATGTGATCAAAACTCAGATGCTTGGCAATTGACTCATACTTATGACGGTTGCAGTGTCCCGGGATCATGTGATCCCATTTTGTGACCTTCTGATGAGCAAAGTCAATGGGGAAGCCAGATTCACTTAAAAACCGTGTGACTAATTTAACAACTGCAGTGATTCGCTTAACACTGGTGGCAAGAAAGATCCTAGCATGAGGCGAAACTCGCAACAAATGTTTCACTTGGCAACAGAAAATTTGGTCACAATTGTGGTCGTAACTTGAGGACTACCTGTACTTAAGTAAAAATATCAGTTAGTACGGGGATCTATGGCCTAACCTGTGGGCCACAGCTCACTACCAGGCTGTGTGAAATTGCCACTGGGCCGTGTGAATGGCCGGCCGGTGCACTCCCCTCTATATGCGTACACAGCCCCATTCATGCAAGCCTGGTCACGGGAGCTCCCAGCCCCACTCGTGCAAGTGCCACTGTGAACATCGCAGGTGTGCGTGCCCCCCCCCACACACACACCTCTTTGCTTGCGCCCCCCCCCCAAATCATCCCCTCTTCCCCCCACTCCCTGCTCTGAGCCACCAACCCAGAAAGGTTAGGGACCCCTGTGTTCTGTCCCCCTTCCTCACACAGGCAAACATAATACCAAGCATGCCTGCCAATATTTTATTAGGTAAACAGATTAGAATTCTTGGCAGACCAAGGTTTTGGCAGCAAACTGCCGAATGCCTGCCAAGTCTTCACTCCCATAAAGCAGAAGAGGACTTATCTTCAGTCTGTTCCAGGAGCAACAAATTATCCATGAGACAAGAGTTTAGTCAATGTTCAGTCCAAAATATATCCAAGCCGAATTTCAGAGATCACGATGTGACTTTCAGGGTTTAACTTTGTCCCTCACAAAGCCTGAAGAGCAATCCCACCCACTTTTATTCCTGGTGGAGCGTGGCTCCGTGACTCAGCTCAATCTCTGGCCCTCCCACGCCTCTTCCGTTGCTGCGCACGCTTCTCCCTCTGACGCTGCCTGGGATCAAGCCAGGATTCATCATCCTCGCTTCCTATCAATTGGTGCTCTGATATGCCTTCCTCCTGGCACATCCCAGGCTGTTCCTCCTGGCCTTCGGATGGAACCTGAGGCGTTGCCAGAAAGGAGGGTCCTGGAGAGGGAGGCTTTGTCAGTTCCTCCCCATCACCTTCTGAGTCCTCTTCCTCTGTTAGGACAGGCTCGGGAGTCGGGGTCACAACATCCTGGCTTAGTACATCTATAACAGGGGTATCAAACCATGGCCAGAGTGGGCGTGGCCAGGGTGGGTGTGGCCAGCTCAACGTCCCTCATCTTGGGGGCACCTGTGGTGGCCCAAGCGCTTTGCCAGCAAAAATGGGCTCCTGTGCCCCATTTTTGATTGTGACAGCTTCCTGCAACCCTCTGCCAGCAAAAATGGAGTTTGGGAGGTACTACCCGTGGCCCTCGCAAGCTCCATTTTTGCTGGCAGAGGCGCCATGAACCGGTCCTTTGCTGTTTCCAGGGCGGGCCCGCCGGCCAGATCTAAGCACCCCGTGGGCTGGATCGGGCCCTCTGGCCTTGAGATTGACATCCCTGTTCTAAATCCTAGTCTGTGTGTTTTGATGTTTATTGGAGACCCATTTTTTTCATTTTCCAATATGGGGGTTCAGAGCAGCTTCTTAAATAATCCCCAACATATAACTATAAGTAAACCTCAGTTTATGACTGGTCACTTGGCGACTGTTCGAAATTACGACAGACTCCCCCAAAAGGTACTTATGACCCGATTCTGAAATTCCAATGGCTGCGAGGAAGGCGGTCATGTGACTGTATTTCAATCACTCAGCAATCAGCTCACATTTATCCCCGTTTTCTGTGTCCCATGATCACGTGACTATGATTTACAATATTTTGGCAAAAAAATGGCATTTACTTTCAGTTTTCATCAAAAAGGCCCCCTAGTGAACAATAACTTTGCTATAGTTTAACAAACACACATTCCCTTAACACCCCCGGTGATTTGCTTAACGACTGCTGCAAAAATGGCCATAAAATCAGGTTGGTCAAGTAATGGCTTGACTTACGACTTTCATGACTTAGGACCATAATGGACAGGCTCCATGATGGTTGTAAATCAATCTGTATATAATATCTCACGTGTGGGGTCCTTGGTGCTCTCTGAGCTTGGTTGTTTTCTTGCACACGTTCATTACCCAAACCAGATAACATAATCAGTGCTACCTAGTCTTCTACTGCCTCCCTTCACCCCCTCCTCTTCCTCCTCCTCCTTCTCTTTCCCCTTCTCCTCCTCCTCCTTATCCTCCTCCTCCTTCTCTTCTACCTCCTCCTCTCCTCCTCCTCCTCCTCCTCCTCCTTCTCTTCTTTTCCTCTTCTCCTCCACCTCTTCTTCCTCCTCCTCCTCTCCTCTGCCTCTTCTTCCTCCTCCTCCTCTTTCTCTTCTACCTCCTCCTCCTCCTCTTCTTCTCATCAGCCTCCTCTTCTTCTCCTCTTCTCCTCCTCTGCTTCTTCTTCCTCCTCTGCTCCTCCTCCTCCACCCCTTCTCCTCCTCTTCTTCTTCTCCTCCTCCTCCTCCTGTTCTTCTTCTTCTCCTCTTCTTCCTCCTCTTCTCCTCCTCCTCCTCTTCCTCTTCTTCTCCTCCTCCTCCTCTTCTTCTCGTCATCCTCTTCTTCTCCTCTTCCCCCTCCTCCTCTTCTCCTCCTCTGCTTCTTCCTCCTCTGCTCCTCCTCCTCCACCTCTTCTCCTCCTCTTCTTCTCCTCCTCCTCCTCCTGTTCTTCTTCTCCTCTCCTCCTCTTCTTCCTCCTCTTCTCCTCCTCCTCCTCTTCCTCTTTTTCTTCTTCTTCTCCTCCTCCTCTTCTTCTCATCATCCTCCTCTTCTTCTCCTCTTCCCCCTCCTCCTCTTCTCCTCCTCTGCTTCTTCTTCCTCCTCTTCTCCTCCTCCTCCTCCTCTTCTCCTCTTCTTCTCCTCCTCCTCCTCCTCTTCCTCCTCTTTTTCTTCTCCTTCTCCTCCTCCTCCTCTTCCTCTTCCTCCTCTTCTTCTCCTCCTCCTCTTCTACCTCCTTCTTCTCCTCCTCCTCTCCTCCTCCTCTTCCTCCTCTTCCTCCCCCCCTCCTCCTCCTCTCCACAAACACCTTTCTCTTCTAGCCGTGGTGATGTTAGCTAGTTTGGGAAATGAAACATCTGCAAGAAAACAGCCAAGCTCAGAGAGCACCAGGGACCCCCTCGTGTCAACCCTGAGCTACAAATATTATTTTCCCTTATTAACATCTCATTTGTTTGAACTGAATAAGGTCACAGCAATTTACGCAGCTGAGTTCACAGAGGGGATTTTGATGTTCCACTTTATCCAACATGAATATTATCTCCCACTTCTGAAGGAAGAAAAGCCCTGGCACTGAGATCGTAAATGGTTCTGCTTTTCTTGTCTCCGTTTCAACTTTCACGCTGGCTCATCGTTACCAGTTTTAATAAGATTTCTCTCAATGGTCTCCTTGTCCTGAAATGTTATCCTGTGAACAGTGGAACGATTGAGCATATTACCCTAAGCTCAAAGATAAAAGTGTAAATTAGATTCACACAATTTAAACTCTCTTAACTATTCCTTGAGATGTTGTAATCTTCCTTTTCACATCCTACTTCACCGAGCATAATGAGGACTTTAGAGAAGTAGGTAGGAAGTCTCTGCAGGGGCAAATTAAACATGGTTGGATATTACAGTAGTAATACAATTTTGAGTGGTTTCACATCTGACAAAAGTAGATTTATGATCAATCAATCAAACAGAATAGAGCTGGAAGGGACCTTGGAGGTCTTCTAGTCTAACCACTCCTTTAAGCAAGAGGCCAATTTTAGACAAATGGCTGTCCAGTCTCTTCTTAAAACCTCCAATGGTGAAACACCCACAACTTTTGAAGGCAAGTTCCACAGGTTAATTGTACTCTTTGTTAGGACGTTTCCCCTTAATTCCAGCTTGCTTCTCTCCTTGATTAGTTTCCCTCCATTGTTTCTTGTCCTGCCCTCAGGTGCTTTGGAAAATACCGTATTTTTCAGAGTATAAGGTGCTCCGGACTATAAGACGTACCTACCTTTTTTGGTGAGGAAAACAAGAAAAAGAAACCTGCCTCTGCCTCCCAGCAATTTTGCCTCGTTGCAGCAAACAGCAATCAGCCTGCTTTACTTTCATTTTCGTTTTCAGCGTAGCTTGATTAGCACAAGAAAAAAAAATCTTCTCCCAGCAATTTACCTCCTTGCAGCAAGCAGCAGCAATAGGCAATGGCAATCACTGCAGCCTGAAACAGCTGAGAATCGGGAGGCCAATCCAAGGGACAATCAACTTGTGCTAATTAGGCTGTGCTAAAGCAGAAAGGAGCTGTTTCTCTTGATGCTTGCTGCAAGAAGGTAATTTGCTGGGAGGCAGAGGCCAAAGGGTGGGGGCCAGTGGGTGGGTGGGGCTACATTCAGTGTATAAGATGCATCTAAATTTTCACCCCCTTTAAAGGGGAGGGAGAAAGGTTTGTCTTATACTCCGAAAAATATGGTAAATTGCCCCCTTCCTCTTTGTGGCAGCTCCTCAAATACTGGAATACTGCTATCATGTCCCCCCTAGTCCTTCTTTTCTCTAGATTAGCCAAATCCAATTCCTGCAAATGTTCTTCATATGTTTTAGTCAGCGGTGGGTTTCCAATATTCTTACCACTGGTTTGCCTTCCACGCAAACTGGTTTGTGGCCCACCAGCGGCCTGCACAGATCGTGGCTGATCCTGACGAGGAGGCTGGTGTGGTGTCGCTCCAGCAGCCTGCACAGCCGGTGCTCATGTCGGACAGCGAGGAGGCCGAAGAGGATGTGATGCCAGAGGCAGAGACTCAGCCAGGGCCTTCAAAACTTCCAGAGGCTCCTTCCAGTGGAGAGAGCGAAGTGGAGGAGCATCTCCTCAATGCTTGGGCACGCAGGGCTGCCAAAAGGCAGGAGTGGCTACTCAGGAGGAAGAGGTCTACTTGAGAGTAGGGCTTGAGGATAATTGGCCACTCCCTTAGCCTATTTAAATCGCACACAGCTAGTGCTTTCTTGCTAGAAACAACGTCTCATTACTACAGAGCATCTTGGAGAGCGACTTCTCATATATGGTTTTCTGGGCTGATTGCCAACCTTTGTCGGATTTTGTTCTTAATAACTTTGATAAGGACCCTTTGCACGGGAAGCCTGCATTCTTGAAAGGGGTTTGTTTGGAATTAAACAGTGTTTGGAAGCTTGGTGTGTGTCACGTTCTCTGGGAATCTGAAGCTGGGGCAGAACAACATGCGCCCGGCCTTTCATGCATGCGCTTTGCTCGCTCATGCGCCTTCTGCCTTGAAAACATGCCTAAATAGGATGGCATAGAGTTGGGGAGGGTGGGCGGGTGTCCGGATTTTGACCATGTGACCATACAAGGTTGGTGCAACCAGTGGTGGGTTCCTCCTGGTTTGGCCCGGTTCGGCCGAGCCGGTAGTGGTGACGCTATTAGGCCACTGAACCAGTTCTCTTTCTTCAGGAGCTGGGCCCTCCCACCCGCCCCCGTGTTATTCTGACCGTAAAGTGTGCGACCAAAGAGGCGATTGTGCGCAAAGTGCACGCACAAAGAGAACCAGTAGTAAAGCTGGTTAGAACCCACCACTGGGTGCAATGGCCATAAGTGTGAAAAAATGGCCCTAAATTCCCTTTTTTTTCAGTTTTGTAACTTTGAATGGTCACTAAATGAACTGTTGTAAGTCAAGGACTACCAGTGCTTGTAGAATCAGAATATTCTCTCAAAACAAACCTTCCAACTCTGTTATTTTATTCATGTCAGGAAATTTCTCCTCAAATCTAGGTTGGGATCTCTCTTTGATAAACTCCCATCCATTATTTTCTATCCTGCCCTCCGATCCTTTGGAGAATAGGTCAACCCTCTCTTCTCTGTGACAGCCCCTCAAATATTGGAAGACTGCTATCTTGTCACCCACTAGTCAGGACCCCGAATGAAAAGTAGAAAAGAAACAGTTATGGAGTCCTACTATCCTAAATCTACTTCAGAAAGTCTTTCAACCTTTGGTGAAAGATGCAGGCTTAATCAGTACCAAACAGCCCTAGGGATTTTGAAGCTAAAATTAAGCCCACTGACATATTAACCCAGTTCATGACCTAGTGAAGGGTTTTGTTTGAACAGGGCTACCCAATAATAATTGATCTGCTGTAAGGAACTGTTAATCTTTGCCTTGGTCCATTAGGATATTGAGAAGAGAAACTTGATGTGTGGCATCAGAGGCTCCCCTATTTGCTGTGTTTGATCCTAGATATTCCCAAAAGCCTTTTCCCCCAATGGACACCAAATTGGGTTGCAGTCTGGAGCAAATGCTGAAAGAAATTTCATATTTTCCACGAATTTTTAGGACAAGCATCAGAGAACCATGGCCTCCCATACAACAGTCTGCAACTGATATTCTTCCAGTCAGCTGTGATATTGGCATTTATGAGATTAGGTAACCTCAATTTATGGTTGTAAATAAATGTAACTGTATATATCAGGGATCAGCAACCTGCGGCTCCGGAGCCGCATGTGGCTCTTTCACTCCTCTCCTGCGGTTCCCTGTCACTCAAAATATGTGTCACAACTGTCAATGTGCAACATCCGCCAGCACACAATTTATTGAGCTTTTCAACCCTTGGTAGGCCAACCATGGATAAATCCAGGAAAAGAAAAGTTTCAGAAGAAAATAGATCATTTAATTCAACTACATATGCTATGTAGTTAATTCTGTGGTTGCTCAGAAAATAGTCAGGCACGGGAAAGGTTTTATGGCTCCCGGTGTTTTCTTTTCTGTGGGAAACGGTCCAAGTGGCTCTTTGAGTGTTTAAGGTTGCAGACTCCTGGTATATATGAACAACTGGACTACTTGCAATTTGAGCTGGGCTTCCTCCAAACTTGATGGTCTTGAATTGAGTTGAGTCAGGATGGTATTTCCCCAAATCCCAGCCTACATCCTTGCAGAGGATTCTGAGAATTGTAGTACAAAAGTCTGATTACCACATGTCGAATACCACATCCAGTTCTGGCCACCATAATACAAAAAAAGACGTTGAGACACTGGAAAGAGTGCAGAGAAGAGCAACAAAATTGATTAAAGCGCTGGAGGCTAAAACATACAATGAATGATTGAGGGAACTTGGTATGTCTAGTTCCGTGATGTCGAACCTATGGCATGCATGCCACAGGTGGCACATGGAGCCATATCTGTGGGCACGCGAGTGTTGCCCTAGCTCAGCTCCAGCATGCATGCGTGCAACGGCTAGCTGATTTCCAGGCCTTCTGTTTTCCACCGGAAGTTGGGAAACCGGCCGTTTCCAGTCTCCAGGGGGTGGGGAAGGCCGTTTTTGCCCTCCCCAGGCTCCAAGAAAGGCTCTGGAGCCTGGGGAGGGCAAAAAACAGGCCTACCTGGTCCACATGTTCCAAAAGCAGGGAAAGCACAGTGGGGTTTTACACACATGCGCGAGGGGGGGGTGCATTGAATTGTGGGTGTGGGCACGCACACGCACATTCCCCTCGTGCTCCCCCCACTTTTGGCATGTGACAGCAAAAAGATTAGCCATCACTGGTCTAGTTTAATGAAGAGAAGGACTAGGGGTGACATAATAGCAGTGTTCCAATATCTCAGAGGCTGCCACAAAGAAGAGGAAGTCAAGCTATTCTCCAAAGCACCTGAAGCAGTGGTGGGTTGCCCCTGGTTCAGACCGGTTCGCAAGAACCGGTAGTAAAACCAGCTAGAGGTCCCACCCACTGCCCCGGATGACGTCATTAGCGATCTGCGCATGCACAGATCCCATTGCAAACCGGTAGTAAAGGTAAGTAGAACCCACCCCTGACCTGAAGGCAGAACAAGAAACACTAGATGGAAGCTTATCAAAGAGAGATCCAAGTTAGAATTAAGGAGAAATTTCTTGTCAATGAGAACAACTAATCAGTGGAACAGCTTGCCTCCAGATGTTGTGGGTGCGCCATCACTGAAGGTTTTCAAGAAGAGACTGGATAGCCATTTGTCTACAGAATGAAATAACTCTGTGATGGCGAATCTATTGTATGCATGCCAGAGGTGGCACTCAGAGCCTTCTCTGTGGGTATGCACACCGTCGCCAGCTGCTCTCCTGGTTTCTGGTCCTCAGCTTTCCGGTGCTCAGGCGCACGCAAAGACCAGTTGGGTGGTGCATATGTGCATGCCAGAAACACAAAGACAAGGTCTTCGACAGCTGGCCTTCGGTTTTCTGGTGCTCCGGTGCATGCGTGTATTCACGTTTCAGTTTGGGTACTCAGTGCTGAGAAGGTTTGCCATCAATGGTATAAAGTCTCCTGCTCAAGGTGTTAGTTTGACCCGAAGACCTCCAAGGTCCCTTCCATCTCTGTTATTCTGTATTTTGGTATAAACACATTAGGAACCAATATTTATTTCGATTTATTTATTTTTTTTATTTTCGAATTTATATACCGCCCTTCTCCCAAGAGGGACTCAGGGCAGTGAACAGCCAGAATTAAAATACATATAAATCAAAAATTATAAAAAACTAAAATGAATTAAATCCTCGGCTTCCCAATTTAAAACCCCAAATCCATAAAATCCCAATTTTAAAATCCCAAATCTATAAATATCTCAGTCTCGGCAATATTAAGATGTGTGGGTTTCAACTCCCAGAATTTCCCAACCAACAACAATCAAGATATGAACAATGGAGATGATCCAAATATCCAAGGAATCCACATTTAGGAAAGAAAAACAAAATCCATCCAAAATCCATATGTGGTACCTTGCTCAATAGTAGTAACTGTGAAAGGGATCTTGGAGTCCTAGTGAACAACCATTTAGATATGAGCCAGCCGTGTGCAGCAGCTGCCAAAAAAGCCAACACAGTTCTAGGCTGCATAAACAGAGGGATAGAATCAAGATCACGTGAAGTGTTAATACCACTTTATAATGCCTTGGTAAGGCCACACTTGGAATATTGCGTTCAGTTTTGGTCATCACAATGTTAAAAAAGATGTGGAGACTCTAAAAAGAATGCAGAGAAGAGCAACATAGATGATTAGGGGACTGGAGGCTAAAACATATGAAGAACAGTTGCAGGAACTAGGTATGTCTAGCTTGATGAAGAGAAGGACCAGGGGAGACATGATAGCAGTCTTCCAATATCTCAGGAGTTGCCACAAAGAAGTGGGAGTCAAGCTATTCTCCAAAGCACCTGAAGGCAGGACAAGAAGCAATGGGTGGAAACTAATCAAGGAGGGAAGCAACTTAAAACTAAGGAGAAATTTCCTGACCGTGAGAACAATTAATCAGTGGAACAACTTGCCTCCAGAAGTTGTGAATGCTCCAACACTGGAAATTTTTAAGAAGATATTGGATAACCATTTGTCTGAAGTGGTGTAGGGTTTCCTGCCTAAGCAGGGGGTTGGACTAGCAGACCTCCAAGGTCCCTTCCAACTCTGTTATTCTATTTCGAAGTAACTGTTGTGGCCTGTCAGCCGCCGGCCCTATCAACAGCCAAATCAACGGTGGAGGAGGTGTGAGAGTCAGGGTCAGGCAATCTGAGAGCTCCGAGGGGGAAGAGGGATGGAGCTGGAAGAGAGAGAGAGAGAGAGAGACAGAGGCAGAGTCTGGGCCGTACATCAGCCCTCAGATGGAGAGTCAACAGCCCCCAGGTCTGGAAGTGGCTGATGAGGAAGAGGAGGAACAGCTGGGTCCGATTCCTGACTCGTGGATGCACAGAAGGCAGAGGAGAGGAGAACAGTGGAAATCCGTGGGCTGATCCTTGGGAAGGAAGAACCACCGCTGCTAGTGAAGCCCCATTCTAGCTCTGGGGACAAAAGGCAGGTGGGTGGAGATGAATAGGTGTGGCAGACAACTATTAATCTTCCAGCCGGACAGACTTGTTAGCCTGCAGTGAGAGAGAAACTTTTTGCCAGGGCTGCCGGCACTCCTAATAAAGGAATCTTTGAGTTAACTTCAGAGGGTTTGTCATGTTTGGAGAGCTGGGTCAGAACAGTAACATATAATCCAATTAGAAGCGACTAATGATAAGAAGTAGTACTGCTGTGTAAGTTTATTCATATTGAGGATCGACTGTAGAGAGCGTTTCATTAATTCTCCTCTGAAACAGGGCATCTCCTATGGGAAAGTTCTGAAGCCAAGGACATTCTCAGTTGAGGCATTTCACTTTCCTCCTAAGAGGGAAAATGGAAAGCTGGCAAAAAAGGAAGCAGAACGAATGCATTTCCCCACTTATTGTATTGCTGGAAATAAAGGGCTATGAATAATGGATCCTTTTTCGGATTTAGAGAACTGAAAATGAGTAGAGTAGAGTAGAGTAGAAATAGAATAGAATAGAATAGAATAGAATAGAATAGAATAGAATAGAATAGAATAGAATAGAATAGAATAGAATAGAATAGTTGGAAGGGACCTTGGAGGTCTTCTAGCCCAACCCCCTGCTGAGGCAGGAAACCCTATGATTTCAGACAAATGGTTATCCAACATCTTCTTAAAAACTTCCAGTGTTGGAGTGTTGTAAATCAGAGGTCCAGGCTTTTGCTCTGTTTCAAGATGTCTCCAAGATGTCTCTAAGATGTCTCTCCAGACTTCGTAGAGAACTTTATTTTTATACAGTTTTACACAAGCAGACAAAAGGTAGCACAGTAACAGTATTCTGATTGGATAGAAGTTATTCACCCCCCTCTCAAGTTGCCATCTTCTCTAGGTGAGCTTATATTAGATCATCCACATCCGAGCCAATTATGAAGTAATGCAGTAAGCAGGAAAGACCCACGGATCACAAGCCGGCAGTGTGCTGCTACAGCCTGGTACCGTGACCCTTGACCCACTGGCCTACATTCCATTCTGTTTTGTTTTATTTGTGAAGCCATCCTCTTACGAGGGGCCAGAAAAAGGGTCATTGTCGGGAGAGGAATATCCCTGCAGCTGTTTATACAAGGCATAAACCTGACCCTTAGGCAACGTAAGAGGTGGTTTTGGGCGAAATGCAGAAATACATATGTTACAAAAGGAAGGAAGACACTGAACAAAACAACACCCACCAATTAAAATAGTACAAATGATGACTGAATAACATAGGATGTTTTCCAATAAGCCTGCCGGTAACCAAGACCAAAGGCTTTCTTTCCCACCAAGATCCTAAAGTATCAATTTTTACATCAGAGGCCAAATTATGTAAAATGTTAAGTTGATGTTGAATGTTCCGTGACTCATCTGAAATGTTAAAGCAACAAAGTTACATTTTCAGGAACTGATACAAATCAATTGCGTTAGGGGGTGGATAATATACAGCTTCCCCCCAATGAGCTATATTCTTCTAATCAAAGTTCCCTTTGAACAAATACTCAAATCAGTAAAGTTTTGAATTACAGTAGTAGGGATACATACAGGGATTAAACATGTAGAAAGCAAATTTTCCATATATAAACTTTAGACAAACAAAAGGCATCAGTTCGGGTGATGTTTGCAAGCTGCACCCATAAGTCTTGTGTCATGTGTTGTTCAAGCGAATGTTTGGGTGTTATGACAGCTGCTGATGCCAAAGTACAGTTATTAACAATTAAACATAAACAAATTATGGTTACAGAATTGGCAGTTAAAACTGCAAAAATGGCAGCGCACAAATTCTCGGGTGTGTGTTCCACTTGCTGCTGCAGCACTGCCTGCGCTTTGGTGGTCAAATTCTTCATATCTCCCTATGTCACTGGATGACTGGCATGACAGGATCGGGTTGGTCGCCGCACTCTGTAGAGTCACCTATGCCATCTCTGGGATAGGGTTCAGGGGTTGGTGCCACGACATCCTTGGCTGGATGAACACAACGTGCTGGTACCCACAAAGGTCCTGTAGATGTAAACACAGCAGCCTAGCCCCACCCCCAAGTAATCAAAGGAATCGGTCCTAAACATGTTTTGTCTGGTAATGCTCTATAATATACCAGAGGAGGAGGCAAACTTGTTTTTTGTTGAAAATGCCTCTGATAAGTGGTCAAATTAGAAATTGAAAAATTCAATTGATTCAAAGTAAACAAAACTTTTGTAACCTGTCGTGTTACCCATGACAAATTTGAGGCCCAAGACCCCTCCTTTTTTATTTGTTTGTGAAGGCAGTCCTTAAAGGACCTATTAGCACGTTCCACAATAGCTAGACCTGTGGAATTATAGGGAAGACCATGAGTAACAATAATATTCCAGGTAGTACAAAATTGCAAAAAAGTTTGTGAAGAATAGGGAGGCCCATTATCTGTTTTTAAAGAAGAGGGCTTACCCAGAGCTGTAATGGCTGAAAAAAGATGAGAAATAACATGATTAGCTGTTTCCCCTCGTTGAGGGGTAGCCCAAATTGCTCCAGAATAAGTATCAATAGATAAATGAATATATTTCCAAGGAGCTAAAGAAGGAATATGGGTAACATCCATTTGCCATAATTGATTAGAGGTGAGACCATGGGGATTAACTCCCGTGTCTCCTGAAGGGGATGCCCCAGAACATTGGGGACAGGATGAAACAATTTGCTTAGCTTGCTCTAGTGGAATGTGGCAAGCTTGTGCCAGTCCCCTGGCATTTTGATGGAAAAAAGAATGGCTAAAAAATTGATCTGTAAACAAAATAGGTAAAACATGAACAGCAGCATCAGCATGACTGTTGCCTTCAGAAAGAGGCCCAGGAAGGGATGAATGACTACGTATGTGAGAGACAAAATACAAATGCTTCTGGTCTTGTAGTAATTGCTGTAAAGTGAGAAATAAAGCCATAAGGTTGGAGTCAATCCTGGGCGTGATATGAGCACCTGGAAGATTAAAAATAAGTTGACACATACTAAGAGTCAGAGATCAGATTAAAAGATTGTTGAGAAAAAGTGTGGAAAGCTAAGATAACAATAGACAATTCTGAACGTTGAGAGGAAACTTTCCAGATGTCGTCATGAGGATCCTTGTAAGCAATAGCTCCTCTCGTTCGTCCTCCATCAGAAACCGTAAGAGCTTGTGGTAGTGGAGAAGAAGAAAGTAATGAGTGAATAGGAAAAGAAGAAGTCATTAAGCAAGCAAACCTAGGATTTTTAGGCAAGATATGAAATACAGCCTACATAGTCAGTTAGAGCACACTGAAGAGATAAATTATTCTGAAAATAAAAGTGAAAGATTTTGAAATAGGAAGAACAATATTTATTAAGTCAGTTCCATTTCTTCGACAGGCTCAACTATGCCCAAAGGTTATAATTTCAGCAGTAGCTTGGATAAAGGGTAAAACATTTTTAGATGGTAATAAGGAAAATTAAGCTATTCAATACAATATACTTTTTGCTGTTCTAAAACTCCCAATATTCCTGTGTAGTTTACTAGTAGAAAATATTAACAGAGATAACTGACAATCTCTATGAGGAATTTGATCCACTAACTGAGTACTCAAGATGTTATTTTTTCAACTGTAGCAAATACTACAGATGGAACTATAATTAAATCTCCTGGCTTTTTTCCTTTAGTCAATAACTCAAATAATGGACTAAGTAAATGCGTAGGTAACGAAAAATATGGGCAGACCCAATTAATAGTACCTAGCAATTGTTGCAAATTTACTAAGGAAATAACTTTGGGTAACTTTAAACAAGGAAAAGCCGGAGCAGAAAAAGACTACAATAGTTTATGCCCTAAATACAGATAAGGAGCATACAGCTGTATTTTTTCTGGGGAAATTTACAATCCATAGACACACAAATCATTTTGTATTTCAGAAAGCCAATTAGGTTGTATTTTTTTGCATTCCAATTAAAATGTCATCCATGTGATGATATACCAGGGTTTTGATCCCTGATGAAAGAGAGGGCGAGATGTTACGGACATGCCCCCCCTTGGACTTTTACAGTCTCTTTTAAAATAACCAGGTTTTCCACAATCCTTGGGGTTTGCTGCCTGGTGATAAAGCAGCTGCTAACAAATTAGTCTTATAAGATGATGTTCCTATATCATGACATGCTTTAATCATATCTGCCAAATCAGGATCTTTTCCCAGCCCAACAACTGCTTTTTGGCATTCAGAAGTGGCGTTGTCTTTTGTCTTTTGCCTGATGTTAGAGAAGGCTTGTTGATGTTTGCCAGAAACAGGCACTTTTCCGAAGGCTTGATAAGCACATTCAGAAGAAACTTGCAAAGTTGCAGCCGGTAGACAAACAGAAAACATACCAGCAATTTCTTTTATATTCCCCCCTTTTTTGTCTAACTGTTTCTTTAAATTCTGCTTAATGGGGGTGTAACTAGCTCCTTCAGAAGGAGGTGATGGTTCAATTAAAGATAGTTTTGGGGTGACAATTTTAACTTTATAATCAGGTGGAGGGCTTGTAGTTAATTGTTGCCCTTCCAAAGCATCAGAGCCATATATTTCTATTCCTTGATGACATTAATACCATTGATGTAATATTTGCACTGAAACCTTAGGTTCAAGATGTAAAGCTTGCCCTATCTTTATTATATCTCTCAAACAAGGCGCCCCCTGTTCTGGAGAAAAGGGATGTTTCCCTGTCTCAACTATCAGTTTCCTTTTGTCAGTCTGCACATCGTCATGCCAGACTTGTGCAATAGGAATCTAAGTTCCCGCACATGCATTTGCTGATATTGAGACAGATTGCAACCAACACTCACCATTAGGGATCCACATAGGATGAAGGTACCAGGGGGTCTATATTTCCAGACGATGATGAGTATCTTAAGGCTGTTGCTTCCTGCGAAGGGCTGTCCCAGCCCGAGGTTACCAGGGACAGTGTTTCCCTATTTCAACTACCAGTCGCTGCTGATATTGAGATAGATTGCAGCCCATAACTTACCACTAGGGATCCCAAAGGATGAAAGGTCTATTCCAGACGATGATAAGTATGTTAAGAATGCTGCTCCCCATGGAGGGTGTCCCTGCTTCGAGCGCCAGATGTTGTAAATCAGAGGTCCAGGCTTTTGCTCTGTTTCAAGATGTCTCCAAGATGTCTCTAAGATGTCTCTCCAGACTTTGTAGAGAACTTTATTTTTATACAGTTTTACACAAGCAGACAAAAGGTAGCACAGTAACAGTATTCTGATTGGATAGAAGTTATTCACCCCCCTCTCAAGTTGCCATCTTCTCTAGGTGAGCTTATATTAGATCATCCACATCCGAGCCAATTATGAAGTAATGCAGTAAGCAGGAAAGACCCACGGATCACAAGCCGGCAGTGTGCTGCTACAGCCTGGTACCGTGACCCTTGACCCACTGGCCTACATTGGAGCATTCACAACTTCTGGAGGCAAGTTGTTCCACTGATTAATTGTTCTCACGGTCAGGAAATTTCTCCTTAGTTCTAGGTTGCTTCTCTCCTTGATTAGTTTCTACCCATTGCTTCTTGTTCTACCCTCAGGTGCTTTGGAGAATAGTTTGATTCCCTCTTCTTTGTGGCAGCCCCTGAGATATTGGAAGACTGCTATCATGTCTCCCCTGGTCCTTCTCTTCATCAAGCTAGACATACCCAGTTCCTGCAACTGTTCTTCATATGTTTTAGTCTCCAGTCCCCTAATCATCTTTGTGGCTCTTCTCTGCACTCTTTAGAAAGAGTCTCAACATCTTTTTTACATCGTGGTGACCAAAACTGGATGCAATATTCCAAGGGTGGCCTTACCAAGGCATTATAAAGTGGTATTAATACTTCATGTTGAGAACAATTCATCAATGAAATGACTTGCCTCCAGAAGTTGTGGGTGCTCCATCACTGGAGATCTTCAAGAAGAAATTGAACAGCTGTTTGTATAGAATGGTATAGGCTCTCCTGCTTGATCAGGGGGATAGATTAAAAGACCTCCAAGGTTGCTTCCAACTCTGTTATTTTATATTTTATTCTGTATTCTGATTCTTTTTCACCCTCTTGGAGTACAAAACCAACAGCTAGGAGTTGACAACTTCTCAACCTCCTTTATAGAGGTTGGGAGACCACAGAAAATGCTACTGTCCAAATGACTAAGCGGTCTTGATACAGCACTGCTGACATGAGGGAATTGGTCATGACAGCTCATGACCAAAACGGTCAATCAAAAAGCCATAAAGATATTATTTTGACTCATTCTGTAAAGTCACATTTTAGATGATGGAAATGGATACGATTACTTGTTTTCTCATGTCATCAAAAAAGGGCTCAGACAGAGTCAGGGTCCAAAGTAGATCATGTGTTCAAGCAGAACTGGGCCACCTGTGAACTGGCTTGAACATGTTATGATTTTTGTATAATAAATAGAAATGCTACTTAGAACATAGAACATAGAATCATAGGGCTGGAAGGTACCTTGGAGGTCTTCTGGTCCAACCTCCTGTTCAAGGTGAAAAACTGTATTCTATCCCAGTCAAATGGCTGCCGAGTCTATTCTTGAAAACCTCCATTGATGGAGCATTCACAACTTCTGGAGGTAAGTTATTCCACTGATTAATTGTTCCCACTGTCAGAAAAATTCTCCTCAATTCTAGGTTGGATCTGTCCCTGACAAGCTTCCACCTGTTACTTCTTTTTCCTGCCCTCTGGTGCTTTAGAGAATACGTCAATCCTCTCTTCTGTGTGATGGTCCTCAAGAACTGGAAGATTGTTATTCTAAGATGTTCTGCTGATTTCTCTTATGTTCTTTTTTTTTTTCCAGAATGAAGTGTCTCATTATTTCTCCTTGGCCCATCTATTAATTTATTTCTGTCCCACAAAATCCTTTCTGCTGAAGACCAAAATTTCAGCCTTCAACCACAAGGATCCAAGCCAGTTTGAGGAAGGACAAGAGAAAGAGAGAGAGAACATCTGAGAACATCAACTGGCCCCGTTTGATAGAAATGTCTCACAAGATGGTGGGAGAAAATGGCTTCCACTGCACCCACAAACTTATTTTCTCCAGCACGCCCAATTCTGAGGAGAACAGCCTTCCTTTTGACAGCCCCAGTCCCCAGGAATCCTGTCCCACTCCTTTGAGCAATGGGACCTTCTACTCCAACACAAACAGTCCTTCGGATTCTTGCATGAAGCCTCTCTGTGAGGCGACGTCCCCCAACGAAAACGGGTTCAACGGCAGCATTAAATACATCTCCACTGATCTGGAGGTCCTGGTGTGCGGGTGGGGAGGCTTCACCCCAAGTTGTCTACAGTTTTTCAACACCCCCAAAGGGGTTCTCTTCTTTTTGTGTGTGGCTTCCTTCTTGCAAGGCATGACCGTCAATGGCTTTGTTAACACCGTCATTACGTCGATCGAGCGGCGCTTTGACCTCCAGAGCTACCAGAGTGGATTGATTGCCAGTTCATATGACATTGCGGCCTGCGTGTGTTTGACGTTCGTCAGTTACTTTGGGGGCAACGGGCATAAACCACGGTGGCTGGGCTGGGGAGTTTTGATCATGGGGATTGGCTCCCTCATTTTTGCCCTGCCTCACTTCACCACCAGCCAATATGAAGTCCATTTTTCGGAGGAGATTGGCACGTGCTCCTCCAATCAGAGCGCGTGGTGCTCAGAAAGTGTCTCCACCCTCTCTAATTATCAGTTTGTCTTCATGCTTGGTCAGTTTCTGCATGGGATTGGAGCAACGCCACTTTACACACTTGGGGTGACCTACCTGGATGAAAATGTCAAGTCCAACTATTCTCCTGTGTATATCGGTAAGTCCTGTGGTCTACAGAATGATGGAATGGGTAGGAGGATGCCATCCAATACATTTTATTTACTATCTATCTATCTATCTATCTATCTATCTATCTATCTACCTACCTACCTACCTACCTACCACGATGATGCAGCAATTAGAGTGCAGTACTGCAAGCTATTTCTGTTGATCACTGGCTGCCAGCAGTTTGGCAAATTGAATCTCACTAGGCTCAAGGTTGACTCAGCCTTCCATCCTTCAGAGGTGGGTAAATTGAAGACCCAAATTGTTGAGGACAACAAGCTGACTCTGTAAACCACTTACAGAGGGCTGTAAAGCACTGTAAAGCGGTATATGAGTCTATTGCTATTGCTATCTATCTATTTTGTTGTTGTTAGTTGCGAAGTCGTGTCCGACCCATCACAACCTCATGGACAATGTTCCTCCAGGCTTTCCTGTCCTCTACCATCCTCTGGAGTCCATTTAAGCTCACGCCTACTGCTTCAGTGACTCCATTCAGCCACCTCATTCTCTATTGTCCCCTCCTTCTTTTGCCCTTAGTCTTTCCCAGCATTAGCCTCTTCTCCTGTGTGTCCTTCCTTCTCATTAGGTGGTCAAAATATTTGACTAGCTAGCTAGCTAGCTAGCTAGCTTTCATCTATCTAAGGCAGCTTATAGACATTGAATGAAATAGCATAGCACCTACTTATATACCCCTTTGCTGCCCTCTCTGAGCAGTTTACAGAGTCAGCCTCTTGCCCCCAACCATCTGGGTCCTCATTTGACCCACCTCGGAAGGATGGAAGGCTGAGTCAACCTTGTGCAAGTAGTCCTTGATTACTGGTGAGATTAAATGGTAGGAGTGGATCTGACCTTGAAGGGCAAGATGTTCCAGAGGATGGGAGTCACAGCCAAAAGGTCTCCTCTCTTGGAGCCCACTAGCTACAGGGGTCTTGCCGGATATAAAGATACAAGGTTAGAATGGTAACTTACATGTTTTAAAACATAATTCCCTTGCTTGTAAGGTAATGAAATGTCTACAAGAAAGCCACCAAGCTCAGAGAGCAGCAAGGACCCACAGTTCAGCCCTGAGTTATGAATTTATTTTGATTGATTGATTGATTGATTGATTGATACATACATACATACATACATACATACATACATACATACATACATACATACATTGTATTGGCCGCCCATCTTACCATAGGGTAACTCTGGGTGGCTTACAGTTACCTCTTAGTTAAAACAAAAAATGTTAAAATAAAACCAAAAACACATGGAGAAGACTAGGGGCGGAATAGGGAGGAAGTGGGACCTGTTATTACTCAATCAACCACCTCCATTATACAGATTCCCCCACTGGGATCCCAAGCCAATTGGCAGAGCCAGAGTTTTAGGCCGCCACAGAAGGGTAAGGAAGGTTGGGGTCAACCACAAGATGTTCCAGAGTGTTGTAGCCCGCCGGCAGTCAATGGAGCTGGCAGCAGAGTCAGACAGTGAGGAGGTTGGGGAGAAACGTGGGCCAGTCCTGGGGGCTGGGGAAAGCTCGGATGAGGGCTCTACATTGGAGGCAGAGAGGGAGATAGATAGCAGCGAGGCAGAGGAACAGCTGGAGCCCTTTCCCAGTGTGCGCATACGCAGAGCTTCCAGAAGACAAGAACAACTCAGAAAGCAGGGTCGACTTGGGAGTAAAGCCACACCTTGGAGATGATTGTCCCCTCCCATAGGAAACAAAAGAAGAGCGAACAGGGAGTGGGCTTTTGCAGGAAGCAATTCATTCGTTTGGTATTTTCAAGAGTGAAAAGTTCTGTTTGTGACTTTAAGAGAGTAAGGCCAAGTTTTGCCTTACTCTGCATTTGGAAACAAGTTATGTGACAACTTGCCAAGTGAGATAAGGTGCGTCGATAAATATTCCTTTGAAAAACTGTTTGGACAAACCTTGCTGACTGTGAATGAAAGGAATTCATAGTCGTGTAAATAAAAGAGGTTTTGCCGGGACCAATTCCTGCCTCCTGCTTGTTAAGGGAGCCTAGGTGAGAACACAAGAGCCTTAGTGGCACAGCAGACTAAAGTGCTGTTAAGTAGCACCAGCTGCCTGCAATTACTGCAAGTTCGAATCTCACCAGGCTCAAGGTTGACTCAGCCTTCCATCCTTCCGAGGTAGGTAAAATGAGGACCCAGATTGTGGGGGCAATAAGCTGACTTTGTATAAAATAGAACACCGCTTGGGGGGGCCAAAAGCCCTACTAAGCAGGTATATACAAAAGTATGAAGGCTATTGCTTAACGCATTGTAAGCCGCCCTGAGTCTCCAGAGAAGGGTGGTATAGAAATCGAACCAATAAATAAATAAGTAAACACAGAGGGCAGGAGCCACGACAGAGAAGGCCCTCTTCCTGGACCCCGTCAGCTGGAGTTATCAGGCTGACGGGACCCACAACATGTCTCTTTTGCCAGCATGAGTGGTACAGGCCAATCCCAGTGTGGTGAGATGGTCCTTCAAGCTACCTGGACCCATGCTATGATGGGCTTTAAAGGGCTTCATGGCAGGGCTTTAAGATTGATTGATTGATTGATTGATTGATTGATTGATTATTTTAATTCAATTTATATACCGCCCTTCTTCCCAGGGGGACTTAGGGCAGTGGACAGCCAGACTTAAAACACATATAGTACAAAAGTTAAGAAAAAACTAAAATAAATTAAATCATCGGCATTACCAATTTAAAATCCTAAATCTGCAGAATCGAAAAATTCCCAATTTAAAACCCAAAATCAATAAAATTTAAAATTTAAAATCCCCATTAAAAACCATTTAAGCTAGGCAAGCTTGTTGGAATAAATAAGTCTTCAGAGCCTTTCGGAAAGCACAGAGGTCCGGGATCAGTCGTATTCCAGGAGGTAGCTCATTCCACAGGTTGGGTGCCCCCACTATTGGTGCAGCAGTCCAAAAGGCTGTCACAGGTCAATGGGAGCAGGCCTGCTTGCTGAAACCAATGGCACACTCAAAACCAGTCAGTTGAAATGAAAAAGCAATTCAGAATAAGCTGGTTACTGTATTTTTCGGTATATAAGATGCACCTACTTTTTTTGGTGAGGAAAAGAAGAAAAAGAAATCTCTCTCTGCCTCTGCAATTTTGCCTCGTTGCAGCAAACAGCAAACAGCCTGCTTTACTTTCAGTTTCATTTTCAGCATAGCTTGATTAGCACAAGAAAAAAAATCTGCTCCAGCAATTTACCTCTTTGCAGCAAGCAGCAGAGCCCTGCGCAAAACAGCTGAGAACAAATCAGCTGAGAGTCAAGAGGCTGATCCAATGAACTTGTGCTAATTAGCCTGTGCTGAAGCTGAAAGCTGTTTTTTCTTGCTGTTTGCTTGCAAGGAGGTAACTGCTGCAAGGCAGAAGCCAAAGGGTGGGGGCCAGTGGGCGGCTGGGCTACATTCGGTGTATAAGACGCACCTAAATTTTCACCCCTTTTTAGGGGGGAAAATGTGTATCTCATACTCAGAAAAATATGGTAATCAGCAAAATAGTCCAAGAGAAGAAACCATGGCAGAAGTTCTCCAGTTGATGGCCACCTATTGGGAATGAATCCTCTGGGTCACGTAGTCCAATCCTTACATTGTCCAAGAGGTTGGATTAGAGCAAAGGTCTCCAAACCTGACAACTTTCAGACTTGTGGACTTCAACTCCCAGAAATCCCCAGTCAGCCATGATGCCTGCAGAATTCTGGGAGTTGAAGTCCACAAGTCTTAAAGTTGCCAGGTTTGGAGACTCCTGAATTAGAGGACCAGTTGAATCCCTTTCAACTCAATGACTGAACGAAACTTGGAGAAGGTTATAGGCTCCTGCGGTGGCCTTCTTTGTCCTAATTTGAGCCTAAGCAAACACCAAAATCTTCCATGTTGAACTTTGCCCAATATCATAGTTGTGTCTTTCTCTTTTCAGCTGTTTTCTACACCGCTGCCATATTGGGCCCAGCAGCTGGCTACTTGGTTGGAGGCATCTTTCTCAATATTTACACTGAAATTGGGAGACAGTAAGTTCCCCCTTTCTCTTTCCTTCCATCAGCCCTTCCAAAATTCCCAGGGAACCTTCTGCTCCCGTCTCAATATACTTCCATCAAGTAGAACCAAAGTCAGTATCAGCAGGGATTTAGCGTCAATAAATGTCAGCGTTTTCAGACACGTATTTCAAGTAAGATATTTCAGTGTAAATCTGGATGTCCGGACATTCATTATGCAAGTCCAAACATCTTCTAGGCCAGTGATGGCTAACCTTTATGGCACCAAGTGCCAAAAAGAGAGCACTTGTCCGCATGCTTTGCACGCACATGTACTTCAGGGGTGGATTCTACTTATCTTTACTACCGGTTTGCAACGGGGCTGTGCAGAAGCTTCCTGATGATGTCAGGGTTGGTGGGAGGAGCCTCCCGCCAGTTTTACTACCGGTTCTTGCAAACCGGTCTGAACCAGAAGCAACCCACCACTGGTGCACTTGTCAGGACTGTGACCAGAAAGAAGAGCTGCCCAGGAGGCATGCGCATGCCAGATAAGGTACTTCTGGTTTCCGGAGCACGCGTGTGCGCCGGCCAACAAGTCATCCGTGCATGCACACACACCTATCAGCTGGCCAGTGTGCATGCTCACATCGGAAAATGGAAGACCAGCTTTTCCAGTTTCCAGCACTGCCACATGCACAAAGGCCAGCTGATTGTCGCATTTGCATGTACACCAGAAACCTGGAAGAGGAACCGGTGACTCTACGGATGCCCGGCAACATGGCTCTGCATGCCACTTTGGGCACGCGTGCCATAGGTTCATCATCATCAGTTCTAGGCCAGTGATAGCGAACCTTTTCAGCACCAAGTGCTCAAACCACATGCTTGTACGTGCACTGGAGTGCTGGAAACCCGAAGACCAGCTGGCTGGTGCATATGCCAGTTGGTCTTCAGGTTTCTGGCACGTACATATGCACCAGCCAACTGGTCTTCGCACCGTGCCAGAGCACCGGAAACCCGAAGACCAACTGGCTGGCGCATGCATGTCTGCTTTTGGGCTGCTTTCCGCCGTTCCAGCACCCACAAAGAACAGCTGACTGGAAACCAGAAGAGCAGATGGTGATGGTATGCGTGCCCACAGAGAGGACTCTGCGTGCTACTTCTGGCACACGTGTCATAGGTTCGCCATCACAGTTCTAGGCAGTGTTTTTCAACACTAACATTTGAAGATGAGTGGACTTCAACTCCCAGAAATCCCTAACCAGCAGGGTTGGCTAGGGAATCCTGGGAGTTGAAGTCCACTCATCTAGAATTCAGTTGTCAAGGGAAAAACACCAATCTAGGGATGGCAGTTGGCAGCAACTCACTCATCCCCTACTTAGAAGACCTTTGAGCTCCTAAAATTCTATGCTTAATTCTTAGTTAAAATATAATGGGGTGGGGGGGGGTGTGGACCCGTAATTCTCCAAGCCTCATTCTTTTATATATTTTTTAAAAGCATGTCCACTTCTGGCTTGGTCCCTGCCTATTACTGTTGCCATGAGAAATTCGTAGCCTTGATATTAATTCTTCATCACCAGGTGGATAGTTTGTGTTAAAAGGAAAAGGGCACCATTTGAACTGTAATGGTAGCTATGGTAATAACTCCTGGGCAAGGTTTAATTTAGAATACAATAAAGGTATCCTATGGTGATGTGAGTCAGCATAATGTTACAAGAGAGTTAAACCATTCCATTCAATTCTTCAGCCGATTCACTGGTTAGAACTCTGTTGGCATTTACGCAGCGTTATCCAGAATGACATTCATTCATTCATTCATTCATGACACTAGTCCTCGACTTACGACTGCAATTCAGACCAGAACTTCTGTTGCTAAGCAAGGCAGTTGGGAAATGAGTCACGCCCAATTTCATTGTCCTTTTTGCTGCATTCATTAAACGAATCACTATAGATGTTAAGTGAATTACAGCTGTTTACTGAATCTGTTTCCCACTGATTGTCAGAGACTAGCTAGGAAAATCACAAATGGCAATTACCTGACCCCAGTATACCTCAGCTGTCATAAATACACGCCAGTTGCCAAGCCCCCAAATTTTGATCATGTGACCATGGGAGCAGTGCAACGATAATAAAGTGCAAGGACTGGTTATAAGTCACTTTTTTCAGTGCAGGTGTAACTTCAAACAATCACTAAACAAATGGTCATAATTTGAGGATTACCTGTAAATTTAAAGTTCTCCAGTTAGCCTTAGGAGCTTTCCCTGTTTGTCATCTTTCACTTTCCTTTTTTATATATATATATACTTTGTCACTCTCACTTCCCTACAGAGTAGCCACTTGAGTTGTTTATTGGATGTCATTTAAAGATCTCATCTGTTTCTCCCACTTAAGATCCAGCAAGAAGATCTTTACAGTGATCAGTTTAGTACTAGATGCCCATCTGAGCGGCATGGTGGCCTAGCGGTGAAGACGCTTGCCTCCCACTTGGAAGGTTGATCAGGTGGCGGCAGATATTTCTCTCTTTGGGCACAAAGAAAAAAATATCTGCTGTGAACTCCACATAGGCGTCGGGAAGGGCATCCGGCCAGAAAATGCTCAGCTCCATCCAGTCACCCTGACTCTATGCCAGATTAAGGGAGCCCTAGATGTCCATCTGGAAACTTTACCCAGCTAGTTCTCTTTTTTGCTTATCCTTGGAACTGTGATTTTCATTAACACAATTGTTATTTCTGTCTCAGTTTGTCAAATCCAGTCCCAAGAAACCAGAAAGTCTCAGACTGGGTGGGAAAAGCTACTCTGAGACTCACTCTCATTTTGTTTGTGGGCATGTGTGTGTGCACACTTAATTGTTGTTATTGTCATTATCCTTTAACCCTGCCTAAAGCAAAGTACAATGACTGATTTATTTTTTCTGGTGGTGCCTGGTTTGTTACCCTTACAAAAGCATGTCCCTCTTGAAAAATTTCTCCCAAGCAATTAAGGAAGTAATATATCTTTGAAGGAAAAAAAAATGGCTACGTTTCACGCTTGTGTGAATTAGCATTGTCTCAAAGCCAGAGAGACCGATTTGATTAGATTTCTGAAAGTTTTCAGCTTTTTTTCCTGGTTTTATTCCCAGAATTGATCTTATACCCGATAATTCCCTGTGGGTCGGGGCATGGTGGATTGGATTCTTAGGCGCTGGCGCCGGTTCCCTCTTGATTTCGGTACCCATTTTGGGGTACCCTCATCGTCTCCCAGGTATGTGAACTGAATCCCAACCAAATTCTTTGAGCTTCTTTTCAGGATTTTGGAAACCTGTCAAAGTAGCCACTTCTCCTCCGTTGACTTCCCATCAAGGGTACAAGGTACTATAATAGTTTTCCTTTATTTAAAATTGCAGTCTTGATGCATTGTAGTATTCAATGCAGATTTTAATGCAATACTATTTATGTCATGGAGTTAAACCTTATGGACATTCTGTTATTTAGAAAGGTTAGAGTATGGAGGAGGAGGAGGAGGGGAGGAGGAGAAGAAGAAGAAGAGGGGGAGGAGGAGGATAAGAAGAAGAGGAGGAGGAGAAGGAGAAGAGGGGGAGGAGGAGCAGAAGAAGAACAGGGGGAGGAGAAGAGGAGGAGGAGGAGAAGAGGGGGGAGGAGGAGGGGAGGAGGAGAAGAAGAGGAGGAGGAGGAGGAGGAGATGGGGAGGGGGAGGAGAAGAGGGGGAGGAGGAGAAGAAGAGGGTGGAGGAGGAGGAGAAGAGGAGGAGGAGGAGGGGAGGAGAAGGAGAAGAGGAGGAGGTGGAGAAGAAGAGGAGAGGAGGAGAAGAGGAGGAGGAGGAGGAGGAGGAGGAGGAGGAGGAGAAGAAGAAGAAGAAGAAGAAGAAGAAGAAGAAGAAGAAGAAGAAGAAGAAGAAGAAGAAGAAGAAGAAGAAGAAGAAGAAGAAGAAGAAGAAGAAGAAGAAGAAGAAGAATAATTCTATCAATTGTATTTTAAGGATGTTAATATAGATGTTCCTCAACTTACGACCACAATTAAGACTGGAACTTCCATCACCAAATAATGTGGTTGCTAAGTTTAATTTCTCCTTGATTTCACAGCCTTTTTTCATGCCTGTTAGAAGCCAGCTGGGAAGGTCACAAATGACAATCATATGACCCAAGGATGTTGCAATCATTGTAAATACTTGTTGGTTGTCAAGCTCTTGAATTTTGATCACGTGTGCGTGGGGACACCGAGACAGTCGTAATCCTGAGCATCGATCATAAGACACTTTTTTCAACACCATCATAACCTTTGAACGATGGGTGCTCCATTTCTGGAGTTTTTAAGAAGAGATTGGAAGACACTTGTCTGAAATGGTAAAGGGTCTCCTGGTTGAGCGAGGGGTTGGACAAGAAGACCTTCCTTCCCGCTCCATTCTATTCTATCTTCTATTCTGTTCTCCAAAGCATCAGAAGGCAGGACAAGGAACAATGGATGGGAACTAATCAAGGAGAGAAGCAACTTAGAATTAAGGAGAAATTCCCTGGCAGTGAGAACAGTTAATCAGTGGATCACCTTGCCTCCAGAAATTGTGGGTGGTCCATCATTGGCAGTTTTAAAGAAGAGATTGGATAGCCATTTGTCTGGAATGGTATAAGGTTAGCAGTGATGGCTAACCTTTTTACCGTCGCGTGCCAAAAGTGTGGGGAGCATGGGGTGGTCTCTTTTGCGTATGCCCACACCCATAATTCAATGCATCCCCCCCCCCCGTGCATGTGCGATCCCCCTCCCCACGCTTCCCATGATTTTGGCATGAAAATGGCACAGTGGGCCAGGTAGGCCTGTTTTTCTCCCTCCCCAGGCTCCACAGGCTTTTTAGGAGCCTGGGGAAGGCGAAAACAGCCTTCTCCATTCCCCCACCCCCAAAGGCCTTCCAGAGGCTGGAAACGGCCCATTTCCCGACTTCTGGTGGGCCCAGAAGGCCCGAAAATCAGGTGGCTGATGTGCAGATGCACACTGGAGCTGAGCTGAGCAACACTTGCGTGCCCACAGACATGGCTCCACATGCCACTTGTGCCATAGGTTCGCCATCACGGGTATGAGGTCTCCTGCTTGAGCAGAGAGTTGGACTAGGATTTCCAAGGTCCCTTCCAACTATGTTATTCTGTTCTATTCTATTCTGTTCTGTTCCAATCGAATGCATTCCATTCTATTCTACTTTTTTTGCCGTGGTCATACAGTAGGTCGAGGACTATCTCTACTGCCAGCGTAAAATTAATTAACATTTTTGTCCAAAATTGAGTGTAACGTTCAAAAAAGGACTGCTGCACAAGATTATAACTTTTGCTTGCCAAGGATTGTAAGTTTGTTCCTGAGCTCTTCAGTTAAAAGTTCTCAAGAAGATAAAATTGAAAAAGGCATAAATATTTATAGCTGGACTACTTTAGGGGGATAACGTTGGCATAAGTTTGCGGGAGTATAGTACCCTTACAAATGATCAGCCTTTACCCTGAGTAAAAACAGATGGTATATAGCTCACTTTGCTAAGTCCTTTGTGCATCAGAATGCAACATAGACCATGTTGGACTATACAGGTTGCAATAAATAGTTCTAATTACAAGCATAATTTGCTGAATAAATCACCAGAGAAAGTTTTATTTACTGAGCATACTAAGCTATATGTCAGCATTCCAGAAAAAAACCCTCTTCCAAGTAAAGACTCTGAACCAAGCATTTTCAAAGTTCTATTTACTAGAATAGGTAAATTGGCACATCTGGGAAAACCCGATTCTGAGAGGTCCGGGTTTTCCCTCAGTAAATCAAACCCCCCAATATCATTCCCTCACTCCTCAGACGATCACAGCTCCAATCACCATCTGTCCCATCTCAAGACATCACTCCGACCACTCCTCCTCCAGATGCAGGATTGCCCTGACCTTAACCGATAGGAAGAATGCTATTATGTCTACAGATAACCCCTCTACTAAATCCCACCTCCTACTTTCCCACACATGAGAAGGTGGCAGCATGGAAGCTTCCGGCCTAATATGGCTTCCAAAGCTGACACTAAAAATCAAATTTTGCAAAACACATTAGCTTGACTCATAACCTTATAGGAGCCTGGATAGCTCAACAGACTAAATAGCCTGTTATTAACATTCAGCTGTCTGCAATTATTGCAAGTTTGAGGCTCAAGGTTGGCTCAGCCTTCCATCCTTTCTAAGGTAGGTAAATTGAGGACCCAGTTTGTGGGAGCAATCAGCTGACTTTGTATAAAAATATACAAAAGTATGAAGGCTATTGCTTAATGCATTGTAAACCGCCCTGAGTCTCCGGAGAAGGGTGGCATATAAATCTAATTTTAAAAAAACTGCTAAAACAAATTACACAAAATACTTGGGGTGTTTGACTGTTGGTAAATTGTGACTGGCTAAAGTCCAAATACTGATATAGCTCTTTCTTTTTTTCCTTTTTTTAAAAAAAGTTTTTTTTAATTTTTATTAAAACAAACAAAAATACAGACAATACATCCTTAATCATTCAGTGTTTCATCTGAGTACATATTTTGTGTCTTCTACTTCCTCCTCCATCATTTTCATATTATATTTCTATCCTACCTTTATATTTTCATTTAGATTGTTACATCATTCTCCCCAAATTTCTTATGTTTATATTAATTCATCAATTATCTAAATTTTTATATATATCTCTTCTCTAACCATTGATATAATTGCCCCCATACTTTAAATTCTCCAATTCTTCCATTTCTTAAATTACCGATGTTAATCTATTCATTTCTGCACATTCTGTTTTCCAATTTTGCACAAATACAGTTCTTGCTGCAGTTACAATATGTATAATCAAATAAGTATTCTCTTTACTGTATTTCTCTGGTAAGATACCCAATAGGAACAGTTCAGGTTTTAAATCAACGTTTACGTTGTTGTATCATTTCCTCTAGCCATGTTATAAGGATCGTATTATCATATGTGGTGGAAGTGTCCAGAAACGAGGAACTACTGATATAGCTCTTTCAAAGGGATTACTCTTAAATGATTAAAGTCGAAGTTTAGCTAAGAAATCCAAATAATAAGAAATAAATAATCATTGTTAAAGAGTTGACAACCTTATTTTAAGAGAAGGCATAGCAGGAACCTCAGGATGTTGGTTGTTGATGGGAGCATTGATATGTTCAGATGATCCAACTGATAAGTCACAAATCAATGATCTTATTGAAGCATTTCCTGTCCTAGGATCACAGCGTTATACAGTCACGCGAGTTTCAGAAACCCATCAATCAAAAGATGGCAGCCATAAAACAGCCTCGGATCCTGATTTCGGAAAGACGGTCAAAGATCTGCCACAGTAAGAACTTCCCTTTTTAATCATTTATAAACATTTGAATTGACTGTGACTTTGGGGTGTGGGGAAAATTACTCCAACGCTGTCTTTGTTCCTTTAAGCAAGTGTATTCATAAGCCAGATATGGTATTCAGACAACCCGTGAGCCCGTGAGTTCTAGTCCTGCATTAGGCACAAAAGCTAGCTGGATAACTTTGGCTAATCACCGGAGATTGTGAGTTCTAGTCCCACGTTAGGCATGAAAACCGGATGTGTGACTTTGGGCCAGTCACCAGGACACTGTGAGTTCTAGTTCAGCCTTAAGCATGAAAGCCAGCTGGGTGACTTTAGGTTAATCGCCAGGAAACTGTGACTTCTAGTTCCGCCTTTGATCGCGTAAAATATTAGTGCCGTTTTATAAAACCCTAGTAAGATCACACCTGGAATACTGCAACCAATTTTGGTCACCAGACTACAAAAAACGATGTTGAGACTTTGGAAAAAGTTCAAAGAAGAGCAAGTAAAATGATCAAAGGCCTGGAGACTAAACCATATATAGAATGGCTGCTGGGTTTGGGTCTGACTAGTCTTAGAGAAAAGAAGAATTGGGGGTGACATGATAGCAGTATTCCAGTATTTGAGGGGCTGCTACAAAGAGGAGAGGATCAAATTGTTCTCCAAAGCACCAGAAGGCAGGACAAGAAACAATAGAAACTAATCAAAGAGAGAAGCAATCTGGAATTAAGGAGAAACTTCTTAACAGTGAGGACAATGAACCAGTGGAGCAGCTTGCCTTCAGAAGTTGTGGCTGCTCCATCACTGGAGGTTTTAAGAAGAGGCTAGACAGTCACTTGTCTGAAATGGTATAGGACCATGATGACGAACCTATGGCACGGGTGCCACAGGTGGCACACCGAGCCATATTGGTGGGCATGCGAGGGTTGCCCTAGCTCAGCTCCAGCGCGTATGCGCGCACCAGCCAACTGATTTTCAGGCCTTCTGGTCCCACCGGAAGTCGGGAAACTGGCTGTTTCCGGCCTCCAGAATGCCTCTGAGGGGGGATAGGGAAGGCTGTTTTTGCCTTCCCCAAGCTCCTAGAAAGCCTCTGGAGCCTGGGGAGGGGGAAAAACGGGCCTACCGGGCCCACCGTGCCATCGCGTGCGAAAGCAGGGGGAAGTGTGAGGGGGTCATATGCACATGCGTGGGAGGGCGGGGTGCATTGAATTATGGATGTGGGCACAGGCACCTGCGACCCCCCCACGCTCCCCCCGCTTTTGGCATGCGACAGCAAAAAGGTTAGCCATCACTGGTATAGGTTCTCCTGCTTGAGCAAAGGGGCTGGACTAGAAGACCTCCACGGTCCCTTCCAGCTTCTATTCTATTCTATTCTATTCTATTCTATTCTATTCTATTCTATTCTATTCTATTCTATTCTATTCTATTCTATTCTATTCTTAGGCCTTCTGGTTGGGTGACTTTGGGCCATTCAGTTAAGCAGGAAAGTTGGCTGTGACATTGGCTGTGACATTGGACATTGGTGACATTGGATCAGTCACTCTCTCTCTCTCTCTCTCAGTCCAATGCACCTCACAGGGTTGCTCTTGTGAGGAAAATAGGAGGAGGAAGGAATATTATGTATGTTAACTGTCAGTTATTTATAAAAGTAATAAAGGCAGGATAAAAATCGAATGAATAAATAAATACAGGAAATCCAAGCTATCAAAATGCAACTACTACAATATGTTATTATAACATATTATGTTCCCAGAATAAATCACAGAGTTTATGTTTAATAACCTTGATTTCCAGTTGTTATGACTCTAAAATGTTTAGCCAGATCACTTACAAACCAGAGTTAGCAGGAATACAACATGTTGTGCGACAAAGAGCCATGGGGGTGCAGTGGTTAGAATGCAGTATTGCCGTCTAAATCTGCCAAATGCCGGCAGTTTGATCCTGACAGGCTCAAGGTTGACTCAGCCTTCCATTCTTCCGAGGTCGATAAAATGAGGATCCTGATCGTGTGGGGCAATATGCTGACTCTGTAAACTGCTTAGAGAGGGTTGTAAAGCACCATGAAGTGGTATATAAGTCTAATTGCTATTGCTATGCTGACACCGATCAGTTTAAATCATGAACAAATGTACAGTAGTTTAATGACAAGTAAACTCAACTGATCTGATAAGAATCAGTCCCTTCTTAAAAAAAAACCCCAAAAGGGGTGACAAGCTTATTCATTTATTGAACGTCTACAGTTGTATAAGCATAGCCAGTGGTTGGGTTCCTTCAACATGCTGAGTTATGATGTCCCTTTAAAGGTAAAGGTAAAGGTTCCCCTCGCACATATGTGCTAATCGTTCCTGACTCTAGGGGGCGGTGCTCATCTCCATTTCAAAGCTGAAGAGCCAGCCCTGCCCAAAGACATTTCCGTGGTCATGTGGCCGACATGACTAAATGCCAAAGATTCACGGAACGCTGTTACCTTCCCAGCAAAGGTGGTCCCTATTTTTCTACTTGCATTTTTTACGTGCTTTCGAACTGCTAGGTTGGCAGAAGCTGGGACCAATAACAGGAGTTCACCCCATTATGTGGCACTCAGGGTTTGAACCGCTGAACTGCCAACCTTTCGATTGACAAGCTCAGCGTCTTAGCCACTGAGCCACCGTGTCCCTCTTTGACGTCCCTTTAGTCTAGTCTAATTGGCTGTTTTATTCCTTTGATGAGTCTGCTACCAAATCGAAAACAGCATTGAATTGTCTTCTAAAGAAGATCCAAACAAATGCATCCTTCATTTCGGAGGCCCTTGTGCTGCCTTCAAAACAGACTGATATAATGCAGTATTGTATTTTCATTGTACACAAGTTGTTAGCTGCTGTTCCTAAAGACAGAGAAGCAACAGTATTTTAATTTTTGGAGGGGCAAAATAGGCTACCCCAGAAATCTGTACTGAGCTAAACTCAGAAACATAGAGGAGGAACAGTAGTTAATGCTAGAGTTAACCTGTTGGTAATCGTGAAGTTGAATCTATTATACTTACAGTAGTATATAGTTGTGATGGCAAACCTACGGCATGAATGCTACAGGTGGCAAACAGAGCCCTCTCTGCGGGCACGCCAACTGATGCCCCAGCTCAGCTCCACCGAAAATGTGTGTGTGCCTCCCACTGGCCAGCTAGTCTTCGGGTCTCTGCCGTGCATGCGTGGGGGGCACATGTGGGGGGTTCATGAGCGCAAGCATGGCAGGCGGGGCACATATGCGGGGGCACTCGCATTGCATTTTGGGGGTTCATGCATGCATGTCCCCGTGCACCCCATTGTGAGCCTGGAAGGCCTCCTGCACCAACCTGGGAGCCAAAACAGGGTGGGGAGGCACCATGCAAGGGCCCCCATGCCCGATTTTGGCTCTGGAAAGCCTCCTGCACCAACCTGGAAGTCAAAACGGGGCACGAGAGGGCTGGGGCACATGCTCAGTGGATGCATGCACATGTGGGGGGGCATGCACGGGGGGGCACTTGCATTACATTTTGGGGGTTCGGGCACGCGTGCATGCATTTGCATGCGCACATACGCGTTTTGGGCACTCGGCACCAAAAAAGTTAACCATCACTGGTATATAGTATAACTTTATTGTAATTGTACGTGTATACCTTGGAGCCTTGGTGGAGCAGTGGACTAAAACACTGTTAAATAGCACTTAGCTGCCAGTTGCCTGCAATTACTGTGAGTTCAAATCTCACCAGGCTCAGCCTTCCATCCTTCCGAGGTAGGTAAAATGAGGACCTGGATTCTGGGGGCAATAAGCTGACTTTGTATAAAAAGAACACCGCTTAGAGGGGCCCGAAAGCCCTACTAAGCAGGTATATACAAAAGTATGAAGGCTATTGCTTAATGCATTGTAAGCCGCCCTGAGTCTCCGGAGAAGGGCGACATATAAATCGAACCAATAATATACACAGTATACCCATACAACGAAATTCACATAACACCCAAAGACCAGGCCCAACACACATAACAATCCCCAAACACACTCCCACCCACCACAATTCCCCACCCCTAAACCACCCAAACATCCACACAACAGATCAAGTAATGCTGTCCAACAGCTCACTGATGGTTCATTCTTTAGTTCATTATTGAGTGCAATTATAGCTCTGGGATAAAAACTATTCAGAAGACGTGTGGTCCGAGTTCTAATTGTTCTGAACTCATCTTTGCAAAGAAAATGGCATTTTCTCTGAGGTCTCTTGATAAAAGGAAGTACACAGCAGCCATTGTTAATCTAAGAACTGTTAACAGTAAAATATATATGGAAAGTAAAAAAAAAAAAGACCATATGCCACTTTTCAAGACCATGACACAGTTATTCTTCATAAGACAATTAAATTCAGAAATAACATTTAAAAGCCAGGCAGAGTGTGACCAACTCAGCAAACAAAAATGAAATAAAAGCAGAAGTTTAAACTATGTTGTGACTTTAACCTCCTTTTCCTCCAAATATTAACCCAAAATTTTATTGAATGGATGAAACTGAGATCTTTGCATTAAGTAACCATCTGCAAAAACACTCTAAATTATTTCCTTATGCCAATACTAACTATGCAGTTGGGTTTATACATCATGTTTAAACTTAACTATATACAGTTTTATTCCTTTCACATGATGTCCATAAACAAATATACCTCACTGTGGTTTAATATGGCCTGATCCCCACAAGATGCTAAGATAGTCGCTTTTTTCCCACAATCTGTATACATAAAAGCCAAATACCACTCGCTCATCATGAAATCTCCAGAAAGGTAAAGCCTACAAACTTGAAATTTGGCATTTACATTCCTCTTGGCTTCTAGGTGCTCGCTAAAAAAGGATTTTTCGAAATGACCATCAGATCATTAGTATTTCATATACAGTATTATATTTACATGCTCTGATGCTAAGGAGCTAGACATTCTACTCCCCCTCCCCACCTGAAAAGAACTCTGTTCCAACTGCCAGTTGCCTTATATTAACATGCTCTGATGCTACCCCTTCGCTAAACTGGGCGTGGGCGTGGCCAGCGCGTGACTCATCCATCCTGCGGGCTGGGACATTCTACTCCCCCTTCCCCCTCTGTTCCAACTGCCAGTTGCCTTATTCTACATTAAGTTTCAGGCTTTAAGTGTCAATTTATCACGCCCGATCACATAGTTTCGTAGGGCATCCAGCTAGTATCGAATATACACAAAATAGGTTTAGCTGGCATGAACTCAACCACATTTCCTTCTAATAGCTCACATTCTAGCACTGAAAATATTACCTAGTTTGGGTAATAAAATGTCTGCAAGAAAGAAAAAAAAAAAACAAGCTCAGAGAGCACCAAAAATACCCCTCAGTTAAAGTTGCCCCTTTCCTGATACCCTTGACTATTCAGACAGAAAGAGCTATTGTGTGCCATACATTGCCTGGTTAATTTTGTTCTCTTTCTAATTTCCTAGTAGTGAACAGGGGAGGGGGGTGTGGAACCATAAGTAAAGCAGAAGAAATTACCACAAATTGCATTTTAGATAGTTTTTTTTTCTCCTTTCTTCACCAGATTTAACTGTCTAGAAATATAAACACCTTACCAACTGGTGGGTTCCTAGATCATTCTCACTTCTGGGAAAGTGCCTGTGTGAGAAAACACACAGGCACAGGCACAGGCATTGCTAAGCAGCTGCTACAGCATATCACAAGGGGAGTTGGTGTTCAAATTATTGTCTCTAATAGATTTTTTTTTTTAGGAAACAATTTTCTCTAAGGAACATTTCTCTGTTCCCAGGACTGTGTTTTTTTTCCCTTAACACTTCAATAATAAAGACTATTTATTCCTTCCTTCCTTCCTTCCTTCCTTCCTTCCTTCCTTCCTTCCTTCCTTCCTTCCTTCCTTCCTTCCTTCCTTCCTTCTTTTTATTTAGTTATTGAGTTATTATTGAGTTATTTAGTTACTTATTGTACAGTCCACCTCATCCAGAGATGATTTTTGGAGGGGCATTTTTCTTGGATTTAAGGATTTTTCTTGGAGCTAATGATTTTTGATGATGGAGGAGGAGGAGGAGGAGGAGGCACAATAATACACTCTGGAAAAAAAAGAGGTAGATTTTGTACAACACACAAACTAAAATACAGTTGCTGTACTATGTTCAAGCTAATACATCCATTATTAGGCTTCGATGTTTGCAACTCCCTAGGACAGTGATGGTTAACCTTTTTGGTGCCGAGTGCCCTAAGTGCGCATGTGCGCATGCGAATGCGCACATGCATGCCCAAACCCCCAAACTGCAATGCAAGTGCCCCCTGCGCATGCGCCCCGCCCCATACATGTGCATGCATCCACTGCGCATGTGTCCCGGCCCCCTTGTGCCCCGTTTTGGCTTCCAGGTTGGTGCAGGAGGCTTTCCAGGTCCAAAATGGGGTGCAGCGGGGCATGCATGAATGAACTCCCAAAATGCAATGCGAGAGCCCCCGCGTATGCACACACACACACACGCGCACGTGACCCCCACACACACTTTCCCCGCTTTTGGCACGTGATGGCCCGGTGGGCCCAGTAGGCCCATTTTTCACCCTCCCCAGGCTCCAGAGGCTTTCTTGGAGCCTGGGGAGGGCAAAAACAGCCTTCCCCACTCCCCCGGAGACCCTCCAGAAGCCGAAAACAGCCTGTTTTCCAACTTCCAGTGGGCCCAGAAGGCCCGAAAATCAGCTTGCTGGCGTGCACATGTGCGCTAGAGCTGAGCTAGGGCAACACTCGCGTGCCCACTGATATGGCTCTGTGTGCCACCTGTGGCACGCGTACCATAGGTTCACCATCACGGACCTAGAATATGCGCAAATAATTCCCAGATGTGAGATTTGTTGGAATTTCTTTTGCTCTCCATCTCTTTCAGAATTCCTTCCTGCCTCCTATCAGTGTTTTCCAATCGGGCAATCATAAATATTTTGGGACTGCAATTTTTAGGATTCTCAATGAAATTTTGTTAACTCTTAAATTTTGTAATCTCAACTCGAAAGTTGTAAAAATCTGTCCTACTTTGCCTGGATTCTATTTCATTCTTTGTTCTAATATTCTTTTAGAACAGGGTTGTCCAATTTTAGCAAGTTTATGATTTGAGGGCTTCAATTTCCAGAATTCCACAACCAGCCATGATGATGGCTGGAGAATTCTGGGAGTTGAAGTCCACAAGTCTTCACGCGGCCAGGGTTGACCATCCCTGTACTAGCTCTTGATGTCCATCTACAATAGAGTAGAATAATAGAATAATAACTTTATTGCCACTTTGAATGTACACTAACCAGCATACATTAAAGTGAAATTTCGTGGCATACAGCTCTCAAGGGGACACCACCTCCAATATACACTACATAATATAACTGAATAAATAAATAAATAAATGCAGAGAAACACTAATCACACTGGAGAGATAACAGTCTTTTGAAAGATAATGATCATTTCGCTTTAATTAGAAGAATTAAATGAGTGATGAGGGATATGGGATTAGAACCCTCAGAAAAACCTTGCTAAAAAAAGGAAAAAGAATTAACTAAAATAAAAGGAAATCGCCTTATTAATGCTTGCACACCTGGGTTGGAACAGAGCCTGGATAGCTCAGCAGACTAATGCATTGTAATTTAACTCCAGCTGTCTGCAATTAGTAAGTTCGAATCTCACCAGGCTCGAGGTTGATTCAGCCTTCCATCCTTTCTAAGGTAGGTAAATTGAAGACCCAGTTTGTGGGGGCAATAAGCTGACTTTGTATAAATATACAAAAGTATGAAGGCTATTGCTTAACACATTGTAAGCCGCCCTGAGTCTCCGGAGAAGGGCGGCATATAAATCAATTAAAAAAAAAAAAATAATAGGATCTACACTAAATAATTTGTTCCCCTTTTGTTTTTTGGGATCCTAAAGGTCACTTTGGCTGTTACTGAAGAACCCAACTTTCATCTTCCTTTGCTTAGCTGGAGCTACAGAAGCTACCTTGATTGCTGGGATGTCAACTTTTGGGCCCAAATTCCTTGAATCCCAATTCAGCTTAAGTGCCTCTGAAGCAGCAACTTTGTTTGGTAAGGAAAAAGAAAAAAGCCGTTGAATGAAGCTTAATTAGGGGGTTTTAATCCCCATTAGCTGAGCTCAGGTCTCGATGGCTTCATGGCCACATCCATATACACCTAGTCAGTGGTGGGATTCAGCTGGTTCGGCCCTGAATTTAACTGGTAGTTAAATTGCTTTGTGGCCCTACCTCACCCCTTCCAGGAGCCCCCACGTGCCCCATTTTGGCTCCCAAGTAAGTGCAGGGCAGCCTACTAGGCCCAAAACAAGGCACGGGGAGAGTAGTGTCCCCCCGCCCAGCCTGTTTTCGCTCCCAGGAGGATGCAGGGAGGCCCACAACGGGGCACGGGAGGAGGGGCGACATGTCCCCCCCACGGTCCGTTTTTGCTTCCAAGGGAGTGTAGGAGGCTGAGTGCTGCCTGTCACACACCCCTGGCCACGCCCACCCAGCGGGTCATTAGGGTAGAGAACCGGTTGCTAAATTATCTGAATCCCAGCACTCGATTTATGAGTACCACTGAGCCCAAAATATCTGTTGTTAAGTGAAACATTTGTTAGGTGGATTTTGCCCCATTTTATGACCTTTCTCACCATTGTTAAATGAATCACTGCCGTTGATAAGCTACTGACCTGAATCTGTCTCCCCGACCGACTTTGCTTGTCAGAAGGGAATCGCCTAACCCTGGGACACTGCAACCGTCATAAGTACATGCCAGTTGCCAAGCGTCTGAATTTTTATCACGTGACCATGGGGATGTTGCAGCGGTTGTCACTGCGACTGTCACTGTGACAAGAGCGGTTGTCACTGTCCCTTTTTTTCAGTGCCGTTATAATTTTGAACGGCCACTAAAGGAATTGCTGTAAATCGAGGACTACCTGTCGTGTCCTAGGCACAAAAATTGATTTATAAAATGTATTGGCCATCTTACCACAGGGTAACTGTGGGAGTCTTTCGGTTGCAAAAATGTATTTATGCAGAACATTAAGACTGACATAAATTAAAATGAAAGCATTAAAATCTGATGACAAGTGGGGAGGATGGGGATGGAGTAGAGGGAGGTGGGATTACAGATTACAGATGAACAGAGTTGAAAGGGACCTCGTGGGTCATCTAGTCCAACCCCGCCTGCCCAAGTAGGAGACCCCACACCATTTCTGACAGATGGCAGCACAGTCTCTTCTTGAAAGCTTCCAGTGGTGAAGCTCCCAAAATTTCTTTTTTGGAAAAAAAAATATTTATACATTTTTCTTTAACATACATAAGTGCTTAGTAAACAGTGTATTGTCTGGGTCAATTTACTTATACATAATAATAGTAATAATAATATTATTTACTTGTACATAGTGGTATTCTTCCAGCTTCTAATTTCTACCTCTATTAAGTAACCATTGGTAAAACAAATCCCAGGTTAAAACATATTCTGTATTTTCTTTATCTTTAATGTTAACCTATCTATTTTCACACGTTTTGATATTTTTTAAATTATATTTTCATCTGTAGGAGTTTCCTCATTTTTCCAGTGTTGTGCAAATACAATTCTTACAACAATTGTTGTGCAATAAAGAGCCTTGTGGTGCAGTGGACTAAGTGCTGTTAAAGTAGCACTTAGCTGCCAGCTGCCTGCAATTATTGCAAATTCAAATCTCATCAGGCTCAAGGTTGACTCAGCCTTCCATCCTTCCGAGGTAGGTAAAATGAGGACCCAGATTGTGGGGGCAATAAGCTGACTTTGTATAAAAAAGAACACCGCTTGGGGGGGGGGGGCAAAAGCCCTACTAAGCAGGTATATACAAAAATGATATATTTTTGTATATACAATATGAAGGCTATTGCTTAATGCATTGTAAGCCGCCCGAGTCTTCGGAGAAGGGCTGCATATAAATCAAACAAATAGATAAATTCTCGCTGCTGTCAAAACATGTAATATTAAATATATGTTCCATTTGTCATATTTTTCTGGTATTATACCTAACAAAAATATTTCTAAGCTCCCACAATTTTGAAGGCAAGCTGTTCCATTGGTTGATTGCTCTCACTGTCAGAAAATTTCTCCTTATTTACAGGTTGAATCTCTCCTTGGTCAGTTTCCATCCATTATTCCTTGTCTGGCCTTTGGGTGCTTTGGAAAATAGCTTGACCCCCTTCCTCTCTGTGGCAGCCCCTCAAATATTGGAACACTGCTATCTATGGTTACTCAGTCAATCCCCTCCATTGGATTGTTCCCAGATTAAGGTCTTTAGGCTCTGACAGAAGGATAGGAGGGTTGGGTCTAGGGGTGAGCTTCAAATATTTTAGCAAGAGGTTCTCTGCCTGATTGCTGGGTGGGCGTGGCCATGGTAGGTGTGGCTTAGTCAGCCTCCTGCACCATGGGGGGGGTGTTTTTGCCCTCCCTGGGCTTCGCAGGCTTTTTTCGAGCCTCCTGGAGGGTGAAAAAGCCTCCCCAGGCTCCAGAGGCCCTTTGGAGGGCACAAATGGGCCCAAGCCTCTGTGCATGCCCTGCACTTACTTGCATCCAAAACGGGCCGCTCGGAGACTCCTGGGAGGAGAGGAGCAGAGTGGGCAGGGCCAGCCAGGAGTGGAATTTGGGGGTTCTCCAAATTGCAGAGAATCTTAGCTAGAGGTTCCCTCAAACCCCTGCAAACCCCCAGCAGCCCACCCCTGGTTGGGTCCAACTTCACATCAGTGTCAAGACATTCCAGAGGTCAAGAGCAACAGCAAAGAGAAGGCTCTCCTCCTGGGCCCCATCCGCCAAAATAATTCGGATAACGGGACCCACAGCATTCCTTCTCTGCCAGCATGAGTACTATGGGCCAATCCCAGTGGGAAGAGACAGTCCGTCAAGTAATCTGGACCAGGGATGGGTTTTTCTGACCTTTACTACCAGTTCACATCGTTGTTCTGCCCCAGCCACGGACCCCAAAGAACACAGCTCACACAAAGTCTGTACAAACCTTAGTTTACTAAATTAAATCAGTTTTTTTTCAAATAAAGGCTGTTAATTAACTTTATTAACAGCCTACAAGAATCCAAAGAATAAATAATCGTAATCTTACTAGCGTTGGCAGAAAGCCCAGAAGCAATTTGCAGGAAACTGATAAGAGAACTAAGATCAGGACGCGAAGGAGAGTGAACGAAGTTGTTTCCTGGAAATTGCCTCAGTCGTCATCCTTCCTTAAATAGGCTAAGGGAGTGGCCAATTAGCCCCAAACCTTACTCTTGAGGAGACCTCCTCCTGAGGAACCACTCCTGCCTTTTGGCAGCTCTGCGTGCCCGTGCATCGAGAAGAGGCTCCTCCTCCTCTTCTTCTTCACTTATGGGAGCTTCTGGAGGTTCTGAAGGCCCTGGCTGAATCCCTGCCTCTGGCACCACATCTTCTCCAGCCTCCTCACTGTCCGACTCAAGCGCCAGCTGTACAGGCACAACACCACACCAGCCTCCTCACTGTCGGAATCAGCTACTAACTGCACAGGCCACTGACAGGCCACAACAATCGTGCCCAGGTGTGCACGTGCTCTTCTGCGCATGCGCAGAAGCTTTTGTCCATGTGCAGATCACATCTGACGACGTCCGGGTCAGTGGGCAGAGCCTCCTGTCGCTTTTACTACTGGTTCTTGCGAACTGGCCCGAACTGGGGACAACCCACCACTGATCTGGACCCATGGCACCAAGGGCTTTAAAGGTGATCACTAACACCTTGAATTGCAACCGGAAGCAGACCCACAACCAATGCAGGTCATGGAGAAGTGGTGTTAAAGGGGCCATTCTTGGGGCCCCCAAACCTGCCCCTGTATATCGGTTTGCTATTGCAAGTGTTCTAATAAGCTCTTTTCAATTTACAAATTTAGTCCAGAGTCTTGGCTTCCTGGTTCCCTCCCAATGCTAACCAGATTCAACTTGGCCGACTCACAGCTGGCCAGATGCTGCCCCCTGCTGAAAGTGTCGCTTGTTCATTTGTTCAGCATTGTTGAACTCTTAAAATATTTTCCCCCCAGAATTTTCTAAGTACTGTCAGGCCAAGTACAGGTAGTACTCGACTTACAACAGTTCATTTTTTTTTTTTTAAATTTGATTTATATGCCGCCCTTCTCCGAAGACTCAGGGCGGCTTACAGTGCGTTAAGCAATAGCCTTCATACTTTTGTATATTTATACAAAGTCAGCTTATTGCCCCCACAAACTGGGTCCTCAATTTAGCTACCTTAGAAAGGATGGAAGGCTGAGTCGACCTTGAGCCTGGCTAGAATTGAACTCAGAGAAATTACAGGCAGCTGGTGTTAATTGCTGCCTTTAGTAGGAGGCATTAGCCCCCTACGCTACACAGGCTCCTAGTGACCGAAGTGACAACAGCACTGTAAAAAGGGACTTATGACCATTTTTTTCACACTTACGGCCATTGCAGCAACCCTATGGTCACATGGTCAAAATTCAGATGCTTGACAACTGACTCATACTTATGATGGTTGCAGTGTCCCAGGGTCATGGGATTCCGGTTTGCGACCTTCTGACAAACAACGTCAGTGGGGGAGCCAGATTCATTTAACAACCATGTTGTTAAGTTAGCAACTGCAGTGATTCACTCAATGACTGTGGCAAGAAAGGGCATGCAATGGGGCAAAACTCACTTAACAACTGTCTTGCTTAGCAGCAGAAATTTGGGGTGCAATTGAAGTCATAAGTTGAGTCAGTTGTCAACCATCCAAATGCTAAATCACGTGGTCATGGGGATGCTGCAATGGTCATCAATGTGAAAAATAGTCCTAAGTCAAGTCACTTTTCTCAGTGCTGCTGTAACTCTGAATGGCCACTAAGTGAACTGTTGTAAGTCGAGGACTACCTGTAGAGATTTGTCTACAATTCTTTGCAGTTCTTAACCATCCTTGCATTTTGATTGGGATCCTAATGAATGGCAGTTTAATACGATGGCTTAAATTTTAATTTAATAATAAGCTCCTAAAGGAAATTGAATATGATTTAAATCACAAAGAATTAGATTGGAAAAACGACAGACCTGTTTCCTCTCCTTTGGAAGGCTACCTTGTGGTTCCGGCAGGAGGAGGAGGCACTTTCCTCGGAGGGTTCATCGTGAACAAGTTTAAGCTGCGCTGCTCAGGGATCATCAAGTTTTGTTTTATGTGCACCATGTCGAGTCTGCTGGCAATTTTCATCTTTTTTATTGATTGCCCCAATATGCCCATGGCTGGAGTAACCCAGATGCACGATGGAAGGTAAGCTGGGGAAGAGCAATCTCTTTGCAAAGGAGGCTACTCCAAAAGAAAGCTACAAAAGAATAATATCACATTGCCTGTCTGTCTGTCTATCATCTATCACCCGCCTTATCTACTAAAATTATATCCATCTAGCTGTGTTATTGGTATCTTTCTTTCCATCCATCCATCCACAGTATCCATCCATCCATCATCCACAGTATCCATCTATCCATCCATCCATAGTATCCATCCATCCATCCATCCACAATATCCAGCCAGCCAGCCAGCCAGCCACAGTATCCATCCATCCATCCACCCAACAGTATCTATCTATTCATCCATCCATCCATAATATCCATCCATCCATCCACAGTATCCATCCATATATCTATCCAGTCATCCATAGTATCCATCCACCCACCCATCCCTGCCCTATCTACAGAATCTATGTCCATCAATCTGTGTTGTCTGTCTGTATCCATCAGTCTTCTATCTGTTTTTCTATCATTTGTTTTACCTGCTGTAACTATGGTATATTCAGCTGGCTGTGCTGGATATAGATATTACCTATATCTATCTGTCCATTCATCTGTCTATCCGTCCATCCATCCTATCCACAATATCTATGTCCATCTATCATTGTTGTCTGTCTGTCTGTCTATCTAGCTATCTACTTATCCTTTATCATCTACTGCATATAAGGTACTATATCTATCCATCGCCTACTCCCTGTCATCCACTTTATCAACCTTTCCATTTATCGATCCATCCATCTCCTGTTCTATGGAAAAGTGGCAGCCAGAGAAGATCAACCATGTAACAGACATTAGATTTTAAATAAATAATCCACAAATACTATAATATTTGGATTTTCCTTACAGTCTTCCAGAGAGGTTAGGGTTATATTTTCGGAAGTATACAGACACTGCTTTACGCTCAATTCTGACCACTAAAATAAATGTATGGGATGGGGGAGGGGGCATCCCTCCCCCATCCCATACATTTATTTGGGATAAATAAATGTATGGGATTTATACTGTAAATTGATACAATAGGTGCCCAAGGATGCTATACACTCATGGCTGACATGAATAAACTTACATACTGCTTCATAGTGCTTTACAGCCCTCTCTAAGCGGTTTACAAAGTCAGCCATCTTGCCCACAACAATCTGGGTCCTCATTTTACCAACCTCAGAAGGATGGTTCGATCCTGACCAACCTTGAGTTGGTCAGGATCGAACTGCTGGCAATGGGCAGAGTCAGCCTGCAATACTGCATTCTAACCACTGCGCCACCACAGCTCAAGAATGCCACTTCTTGCTGGTCTCAAACTAGCATTGAATGACTATTGAGATATATCCGTAACCCTTCGCTGGGTAAATCTCCTTCTTGCCTTGCATGTTGTTTTCAAGCATCCCCAACTGATGATGCTAGAAAGAAAAGATATTGACCAATGATCTGTTTTGTTTAGCATCCTCCTGCAAGGTCACCTCAACCTGTCTGACCCCTGCAACATGGACTGCCACTGCCTGCGTGAGACCTACAGTCCCGTGTGTGGGAACGATGGCATCACTTATTACTCGCCCTGCCATGCTGGTTGCAAGAAAGCATCAATAAACCACGATAGCGGGGAAAAGGTGTGTGGGGGATGTCAGTCTTCACTTGCTCTCCAAGTCCTTCTCATATCTAAACCCTGTTGATGTGTAACCAAATAACTGAGGTTGAGTCTGTGTGTTTATATCTATGGAGATGGGATGGGATGGGATGGGATGGAATGGGATGGGATGGGATGAACTGGGACTAGGACTAGAACTAGAACTAGAACTAGAACTAGAACTAGAACTAGAACTAGAACTTGGAAGGGACCTTGGAGGTCTTATAGTCCAACCTCCTGCTTAGGCAGGAAACCACTCTACCATTTTAGACAAATGGTTATCCAATATCTTAGAAACTTCCAGTGTTGGAGCATTCACAACTTCTGGAGGAAAGTTGTTCCACTGATTAATTGTCCTCACTGTCAGGAAATGTCTCCTTAGTTCTAAGTTGCTTCTCTCCTTGATTAGTTTCCACCCGTTGCTTCTTGTCCTGAAGCTTTGGAGAATAGGTTGACCCCCCCCACACACACACTTTTCTTCGTGGCAGCCCCTTAAATACTGGAACACTGCTATGAGCAACCTGGAATTAAGGAGAAACTTCCTAACAGTGAGGACAATTAACCAGTGGAACAGCCTGCCTGGGTGCTTCATCACTGGAGGTTTTTAAGAAGCGACCGGACAGCCACTTGTCTGAAATGGTATAGGGTCTCCTGCTTGAGCAGAGGGCTGGACTAGGAGATCTCTAAGGTCCCTTCCAGCTCTCTTCTGATTGATTGATTGATTGATCGATCATCCCTGTTCTTTCTCTTTGTTAGACTAGACCAGGGGTCAGCAACCTGTGGCTCTGGAGCCGCATGTGGCTCTTTCATCCCTCTGCTGTGGCTCCCTGTCGCTGGTCAGCTCCACAATTGATAGGGCTTTAGGTTAGGACAAGTAGAGGAAAAAGGATGCTGCTCTAGGAAGAGACTCTATGGTGGGGGAACCGGACTTCTGGTCGGCTCCAGAATTGAACAGGGGCTCCTGGTTAGGACCTTTGTGACTCTTTTGTGTATTTAAGGTTGCCTACCCCTGAACTAGACATAACAGTTCCCTCAGTCATGTACAGACCAGATGCTGTACATGTATAACCGGATATTGTGGGCTGAATTTTGGAATATTTGCACGCAAAATATGAGCTGTGCTGCTCACCTGTGGTTTGTTTCCCCTGAGTAACATTGGCCAGACAAGAGAAATAGACACCACTGTGTTACAATGTGTAGTGGCTGTTCTAAACTACTATCAGGTGAAATGCTACCGGTTCACTCCAGTTCGGGTGAACCGGTAGTGATAAAAACTACCAGTTCGGGTGAATCGGTAGTTTAAAAAAGCTATGAGTTCAGGCGAACTGGTATTTCTGATGATCAGCTGTGCCGCGTGGTTTAGCTTTGCTAAAAAGCAGGAAATCTTGTTTTCTAGCGAAGCTAAATCGTGCAGCACAGCTGATCCCCCTCTCACTGTTTTACTTACCCAAGCCTCCTTTTGGCGTGTAGTGTGCATGCACGTGCAGCGTGCATTTGGCACGCACTGCACATGTGCACACAGCATGCACTTGGCGCACAGCGCATATACACAGGCAGCAAACCAATAGGAAACCAGTTCAGATTTCACACTGACTATTCTCCTTGTTTCCCAAGATTTATCATGAATGCAGTTGCATCTTTGGATCCAACACTCCGGTCTCCAGCCTGGCTATGGCAGGAAAGTGTACATCTTCATGTGAAAGAAGGACTCTTCTCTTGGTTTTCATGTTTGTTATCATTCTCTTCACATTCCTAAGTAGCATTCCTGCGTTAACAGCTACATTGCGGTAAGCTACAGGGAAATAAGACTTATTTTCTCAAAGCTGAGCCAAAAAGAATGTTTTTTAAGCCATCTAAATCAGGGGTCTCCAAACGTGGCCACTTTAAGACTTGTGGACTTCAAGTCCCAGAATTCCCCAGCCTGCATGGCTAAGTGAGGAATTCTGGGAGTTGAAGTCCATAAGTCTTTTTTTTAAAAATCAAATTTTATTGATCCCCCCCCCCCACTTTCACCCGCATATTTTACGAACAGAGTATTGGCCATATCATATCATATCCTCCCGAGAAGCTGCTCCTGCCTTTTGGCAGCCCTGCGCACCCATTCATCGAGAAGAGGCTCCTCCTCTTCTTCCTCTTCTTTTATGGGAACTTCTGAAGGTTCAGAAGTTCCTAGCTGAATCCCCGCCTCTGGCACCACATCTTCTCCAGCCTCCTCATTATCTGACTCAGCTACTAGCTGCACAGGCTGCGTACGGGCCACAACACCTTGCTTGCCTTAGTTGTTAAGTGAATCACTGTAGTTGTTAAGTTAGTAACACGGTTGTTAAGTGAATTTGCCTTCCCCCATTGACTTTGCTTGTTGGAAGGTTGCAAAGGAGGATCACATGACCCCCAGGACATTGCAACCATCATAAATGGGAGTCAGTTGCCAAATGTCTGAATTTTGATCATGTGCCCATTGGGCTGCTGCAACGGTTGTAAGTGTGAAAAATTGTCATTTTTTTCAGTGCCATTGTAACTTTGAACCATCACTAAATGAACTGTTTTAAGTTGAGGACTACCTGTACATAAGAAATGGCATTTGCGTTACAACACACATTTGTCATTTTCTGCTTGTCCCCTCTCCAAGAGATGCCTGGCTTTTGTCCGTTACGTTTTACTTAGTGGTGAAATCTAAAATTTGTTACTATCGGTTCTGTGGGTGTGGCTTGGTGGGGGAGTGGGTAATGTGACTGGGTGGGCATGGCCATTTTTTATATATATATATATTTAAAACCATTTTTTCTATAACCTCTTTGGCGACCTCTTCATTTAAAAGAAAAAGAATTTCATTTAAAAGAAAAAAAGCCTCTGCCGATCAGGCGACTCAGCTGCGATCGTCAGAGCCTTTTGAAAGCATTTTTTACAACCTCTTTGCTCTGAAGAGGTTGTAGAAAAAATGCTTTTAAAAACCTTTGACGATCTCAGCTGAGCCGTGAGATCATCAGAGGCTTTTTTTTTAACTTTTAAAAGCATTTTTTCGGTCGAAGAGGTTGTAGAAAAAATGCTTTTAAAAGTTAAAAAAAAAAGCCTCTGATGATTGTGCGGTTCAACTGGGCAAGGCGGGGGGGAGGCAGGGATTTTTGCTACCGGTTCTCTGAACCACCCGCCTCCATCGCTACCGGATCAGGCGATCCGGTCCAAACCGGGAGCATTTCACCCCTGGTTTTACTCATCCTTTGTATGGTTAATTCACTCTCACACTTAATGTTATGGGGAAAAATACAGAATAGTTGTGTTCGAATCACTATTTAACTGATCCTGCTTGCCTTTGTTTTTAAATGTTGGTTTTATGTCTCCTAGGTGTGTTTCCGACAGACAGCGGTCATTTGCACTAGGAATCCAATGGATTGTTGTGAGAACGCTAGGTATAGTATCCAGACAAAATCTGTAGACTTCTCCATGTTTTGTCTTAATTAGGATACTCTAAACCAGGGGTGAAATCTACTTACTTTCTCAACCATTTTGGAAGTGCACATGCAGCCTTTCACTCGCGCGCGGATGCACATCATGTGCGCACTTAGACCCTCTGTGCATGTGCAAACCCTTCTGCGCATGCACAAAGGGTAAAAAATAGGTTACTTCCTGATTAAAACCAGGAAGTCATGACGACTGGACGGGTGGGCAGAGCTTCGCACCACCATTGCTACTGGTTCTCTGAACCGCCGGCTGCCATCACTACCAGTTTGGCTGAACCGGTCTGAACTGGGAGCATTTCACCCCTGTGTCAAACTCAATTTCATTGAGGGTTGCATTAGGGTTGTGTTTGACCTCAGGGGGCCAAAGTGGGCATGGCCAGTGGTCACTTGTGTCGGGGGGCGCCTGTGGCAGCCTGAGTGCTTTGCCAGCAAAAACGGGCTCCCGAACTGCATTTTTGGCTGCAACTGCTTCTTGCAACCCTCTGCCAGTGAAAATGGAGCTCAGGAGGGCCACGTAAGGCCCTCGCAAGCTGCGTTTTCGGCTGTGACAGTCCTCCTTCAACTCTCTGCCAGCAAAAATGGAGCTTGGGAGGGACATTTTCACTGGTAGAGGCACCGTGTGTCAACTTGCAAAGCATCCCTGGCCTGTTCTCAATTTTCCATAAGCAAAGGGGGATAAAACGGCACGGCAGCCAAAGACAGATGCACAGTCCAGATTTATCTCTCTCAAGGTTGTATCCCAGGGTTACCCACAGCGGCCAGAGAGGAATGGTCTCTACAACCTGCAAAATTGCTCCGTTGGAGATTGTGATTAATGACATACCCTGGGGGGAGGGGAGAAACAGGGCCATGATTGGGGCGTAAATTACGTAGGGTCAGAGCTGGCTTCACTTAGGAACATGCAAACATGAATCTCCTAATAAATAACTGGATTTTTTTTGAAGCTTGGCTCGAGGCTCATGATTTAATTAGGGCATCTGTTGGAACCTTGACACCGTGGGCTGGTCCTTTGCTGTTTCCAGGTTGGCCCTGTAGGCCAGATCCAGCCCATGGGCCTTGAGTTTGACATCTCTGCTCTAAACCAATGGCTCCCAATTTTTTGGGCACCAAGGACCAGTTTCATGGAAAAAGGTTTTTCCATGGACCTGCGGGGTTTAGTGTGCTGCCTGCCTCCCATGGATGGGGCTTGTTTGCACAGCCCAGTTGCTGGCATGCCATGGACTGGTGCCAGTCCAACGGACCTGGAGTTGGGGACCCCTGCTCTAAATTGCTGAAATTTTTGCATGTCAGAATATGGTCCAGGTAGTCCTTGACTTACAACCATTCGTTTAGTGACCATTTGAAGTTGCAACGACACTGTGGCTATGACCATTTTTCACACGTATGGCCATTGCAGCATCCTTATGGTCAGGTGGTCAAAATTTGGATGCTTGGCCCTGAGTCCTCCCCAGGACAAAAAAAAATCCTGGGGGCTCCTCAGGGGGCTCTATCCATCTCGCCGGCTCTAGCTGTCCTTCCCTATGGAATGCAGCCTCTTCGAGCCGCCTCACAGCTGTTGGGGCGGCTCTTTACAAACAGCGAAGCCGGCGGTCATGAGAAGACCGTCCGACAACGGCGGAGACGCCGACCGGAAGCACCTGCTGTGATTCGCTTCAGAATTGTGGCCAAAAGGCCGTAAAATGGGGCATAACTCACTTACTTTACAGTGGAAATTTGGAGCTCCATTGTAGTCGTAAGTCGAGGACTGCCTGTATAGGCGCTGAGCTAGAAATGCTCATTTTGTGCAGGGTGACACTTTTGTTGTTATGCTATCACTGGGATCATATATAAGGTTGATCTTGGAATTGGTATTTTTTTGAAAGAGGTTGTGAACCGTTCTGAGTTAATATTGTCTTACCGCTTATTCTTTCGGAGTCATTTTTTCCCATTTATGAAGTTGGCCAGTGGAAACTTTCAAAATAAATCCGGTTCCAACAAAGACAAGATGAAATATGATTGACACCGTGGAGTCGTACACTCCAGCTATTCCAGAAGTAATTTGTGTAATATGAAATGCTCAAGATATACGACACCTCTCGTTTCTTGTCCTTTGATAGGGAGCATCCCGGGCCCCATTGCTTTTGGGTCGATGATTGACAAGTCGTGTCTTCTGTGGCAGAGTCAATGTGGCGAACAAGGATCTTGTTATGTCTATCAAAACTCCTCCATGAGTCGATATACCCTGATCGCTGGTCTGATATTCAAGGTAATTCCAGATTATAGCAACAATAGCAGACTTCTACTGTATAGATTTATATACCGCTTCATAGTGCTTTTCAAATGAGACACGGTGGCCCAGTGGCTAAGCTTGTTGATCAAAAGGTCGGGAGTTCAGCGGTTCGAATCCCTAGCGCCACGTAACGGGGTGAGCTCCCGTGACTAGTCCCAGCTTCTGCCAACCTAGCAGTTCGAAAGCACGTGAAAAAAAATGCAAGTAGAAAAATAGGGACCACCTTTGGTGGGAAGGTAACAGCATTCCATGCATCTTTGGCATTTAGTCCTGCCGGCCACATGACCACGGAGACGTCTTTGGACAGCACTGGCACTTCAGCTTTGAAACGGAGATGAGCACCGCCCCCTAGAGTTGGGAACGACTAGCACATATGTGCGAGGGGAATCTTTATCTTTACCTTAGTGCTTTACAAAAGGGGTCCCTAACCTTTGTGGGTTGGCGGCCTGGCTGGGGGGAAAGAGGGGCCCTCCACTCAAGCCTGATTGTGAATAGGCCACGGCCCGATAATGGCCCATGGCCCACATGTTGGACACCCCTGCTTCAACACCCTCTCGACTCGTTTTATAAAGTCAGCATATTTCCCCCGAAAATCTGGGTCCTCATTTTACTAACCTTGGCAAGATGGAAGGCTGAGTCAACCATGAGCCAGTCAGGATCGAACTCCTGGCTGCGGGCAGATGTTAGCCTGCAATACTGCATTCTAATCACCGCAGATCCTAATTCTGCTCATATATCTCCATAGCTAAATTCATGTTAAATAAAATGTCCCTTGAGCTGAGCTGCAGATTATGTAGATTATGGCGGCTCATTTAAGGAGACCTCGATACAAAACTCTTCTAAAGGGTAGTCTTTGACTTGCAACCATTCGTTTAGTGACCATTTGAAGTTAGGATGAGCACTGGGGGGGGGAAAGCGGCTTATGAGCATGTTTCACTTATGACCGTTGCAGCATCCCCCAGAGTCACGTGAGCAAAATTCGGAGGCATGGCAGCTGACAGTTGCAGTGTCTTGTCATCTTCACCTTTTGCAACCCGACAAGTGAAGTCAAAGGGGGAAAGCCCACTTCATTTAACAACGTGTGTTACTAAGGTAGCAACGGGAGTGATTCACTTAAGAACTGTGGCAAGAAAAGTCAGACAATGGGGCAAAACTTACTTAAAAACCGTCCTGTTTAGCAGAGGAAAGTTTGGACTCAGTTGTGGCTGGCAAGTCAAAGACTACCTGTAGTTCAGTCAATCAGAAGAGAGCTGGAAGGGGCCTTGGTGATCTTCAAGCAAACTGACAGCAAACAGCACTCCGTACTAGCCCTGATGATGTTATCTAGTTGGGTAATGAAATGTCTGCAACAAAACAAGCAAGCTCAGAGAGCACCAAGGACCCTTCATCTCTATCTATCTATCTATCGTCTGTCTGTCTGTCTCTCTCGCTCTCTATCTATCGATCTCTCTCTCTCTCTCTCTCTATCTATCTATCTATCTATCTGTCTGTCTATCTCTACAATCTATCTATCATCTATCTGTCATCTATTTAATCATCTATCATCTGTCTAATCATCTAATTATCTAGCTATGTCTAGCTATATATTTCTGTATCATCTATCTGTACCTTCTATCTATCTATCATCTATCTATCATTTATTTAATCATCTATCATCTATCGAATCATTTCATTATCTAGCTGTCTAGCTATACATTTCTGTATCATCTATCTATCTCTACCTTCTATCTATCATCTATTTAATCATCTATCATCTAACTAATCATCTAATTAGCTATGTCTAGCTATATATTTCTGTATCATCTATCTATCTCTACCTTCTATCTATCATCTATTTAATCAACTATCATCTGTCTAATCATCTAATTATCTAGCTATGTCTAGCTATATATTTCTGTATCATCTATCTCTACCTTCTATCTATCATCTATTTAATCATCTATCATCTAACTAATCATCTAATTAGCTATGTCTAGCTATATATTTCTGTATCATCTATCTATCTCTACCTTCTATCTATCATCTATTTAATCAACTATCATCTGTCTAATCATCTAATTATCTAGCTATGTCTAGCTATATATTTCTGTATCATCTATCTCTACCTTCTATCTATCATCTATTTAATCATCTAACTAATCATCTAATTAGCTATGTCTAGCTATATATTTCTGTATCATCTATCTCTACCTTCTATCTATCATCTATTTAATCATCTAACTAATCATCTAATTAGCTATGTCTAGCTATATATTTCTGTATCATCTATCATCTATTTAATCATCTATCATCTAACTAATCATCTAATTATCTAGCTATGTCTAGCTATATATTTCTGTATCATTATCTATCTATCTATCTATCTCTATCTATCTATCTATCTATCTATCATCTTATCATCTAGCTAGCTAGTACTAGCTTTGATGATGTTACCTAGTTGGTAATAAAATGTCTGCAGGAAAACAAGCACGCTCAAAGAGCACCAAGGACCACTCATGTTGAGGACTAACTGTACTTTGAAATCTGGGGAATCATTGTGCTAATGTTTTAGACTCGCTTAGTTCATCCAAGGAGACAATCACTTCCAGCTCCTATTATCTTTTTGTTTCTTTGTTTTTTGTATTCTGAGAAATTGGGGACACGTAGGAACAGCGTTCTTGCTGAAAGATTAAAAACCAAAATTTGGATGTCTTACAGGTGATTGGCTCATGTTTCTTCCTATTGGCCTGCATGGTCTACAAAGCCCCTTCCCTAGAATCTCTCCACAACAGCTCAGCTGTCTCCGAAAATGGCACCTCTGATCTCCAGGAAAGTAAATCTTCACATGGGCCTTCTGACGGCGACGTATAGCCTTTGGGTTACCACAAACAACTTTCTCATAATTGCCCAGAAACTGTGGCAAAAGAATGTCTTACTCGTCTCTTCTTGCAGATTTGACTTCTTTTCCTCCTTTTGCAAGAAAAAGCAATTTCGTGAAGAATTTTGTGTTGTTGATTTTTTTTTTTTTCACAAGCAGCAAAAGCACACGGCAAAACTTGAATCCTTGCCTTTCCACTGTGAAAAGAGGGAGCTAAGGATCTTGAAGAGATGAGTAATTTCATTTTCTCCTGGATCTGGACTTCAATTCCGAGATGATCTTGGAATATTAAAAAAAGAAAACAAAAGAAAACAAAATGGAAAGCAACAATTTTTGCAGGATGCAGGAAGGTTTTTTTTTTTTTCTGTTTTTACTTGCTCGGTGAAAGACCCTCGCTTTATGGAGTGTTTTGATCTTGTATTTAGACACCAGATCTGACCTCAAGATTTGTGCTATCCGTTCTCTCCACTTCTTACAGTATTAATTTATTTAAAGAAGTGCTAAACATAACTTTATACCATTCCTTTACAAAGCACTAAAGAAGCCAACCATCACCATGGACCACATATTCAAGCTGGTGTAAAATCTTTGGTATAAATGAGGTATAAATATTGTCTAGCCAATCTATTGTTTGCTGATTAAAAATGTGAAATCTTTCTTAGGTAATTTTTTTTTTGTCTGTCATTGCTTGATGGTTGCAATGTTGCAGTAACTTGTGGGAGTAAATCTGCTTGTCATAGATGACCTATCTAACACAGCTTTGACGTTGCACACAATACCTCAAACACTACCATTACTGCTGGAAACCTTTCAATCAATGAGTGATGAACAGGTGATCAATTTTTTTTTATTAAAAAATTTTAACAAACATTTTTACATATATTTCCCCTTCCCCCCACCCATTTCCCCCAATCCCTCTCTAACCCCACCCCACCCCAACCCTCCCTTCCCAAAGCAAAATACAGAGTATCGCATTAAACAATCATAAACTAATTTAAGCTAGTAATCTCTAGTTTCTCATCACCCTCTTAAACTTTTAACTCCCCTTAACTAATCTAACCTAATATACTTTATAACACTCTATAACCCATTCCCCATTCAAAAAACTAATTGTAATTTTCTAGTCTTATATTTGCCTTGAATGTATTCTATCCATCTTTTCCATTTTAACCTAAATTTCTCATTTGAATGGTCTTTTAAATATGCCGAAATTTTTGCCATTTCTGCTAAGTTCATTACTTTTAATGTTCATTCTTCAATAGATGGTATCAATTTTGTGACCATCAGTGAAGACTTGATCATCACACCAGACATGGTTGATTTGTTAAAGCTTGTCTACGGTAGTGGCCAAAATTGTGGAAACCTTTTGGGAAAAGTGTATTTTTGAAGTTTGATGGATAATAACACCACTTTTTTTTTTTTTTTGTGAGTTTCATGATAATCCTATTTCACTGCTGGAATGGCTTGGGAATAGCCCAGACCTTAACCCAATTGAAAATCAATGGAGCCGACTCAAGAAACTTGTTAGTTAGAAGCAACCCAACAATAAAACCCAGTTAATAGAAGCCATCATTCAATCTTGGTTTCACATTATAACAGCTGCAGAACTAAATGACTTGGTTCCCTCCATGGGAAGATGTTGCAAGGCCGTAATTCATGCTAAAGGTTACCCAACTAAGTATTAACTGACTTGGAGATAAGTTTTGTATATCTCGTTTTTTCCTGTGGGGATAATTTTTGTATACCTCGTTTCACTTCTTTATAACTGCTATTCTAATAGCAAATCCTTCATAAAAGTTATTGCATTGCATTCTTGATTTTTTTAAAAAATTTGATTTATATGCCGCCCTTCTCCGGAGACTCAGGGTGGCTTACAATGCATTAAGCAATAGCCTTCATACTTTTGTATATTTATACAAAGTCAGCTTATTGCCCCCCACAAACTGGGTCCTCATTTTACCTACCTTAGAAAGGATGGAAGGCTGAGTCAACCTTGAGCCTGGTGAGATTCGAACTTACAGTAATTGCAGATTGATTATATTATCTTTCCATTAATATATCATTTTATGGTATTACTCCAAAAAAAAAAAGTTGTGTTATTAGCTAGTGTTAGAAAATACACTTTTTCCAAAGGGTTTCCACAATTTTGGCCACTACTGTATATTTAACCTAAAAATGTCTATTCACTTCCCAAAAATCCATACAATGAACAATTGAGGGAACCAGGTATACCTAGTCTAAGAAAGAGAAGGAAATAGAGGTGACATGATAGCAGCACTATCAGTACTTGAGGGGCTGTCACAGAGAAGACGGGGACAACCAGAGGTGAGTTTCAGCAGGTTCTGACCAGTTCTGGAGAACCACTAGCGGAAATTCTGACTGGACCCCGCCCCCATCTATTCTCTGTCTCCCAAGTCCCAGCTGATCGGGAGGAAATGGGGATTTTGCAGTATCCTTTCCCTGGAGTGGGATGGGAATGGAGATTTTACAGTATCCTTCCCTGCCACGCCCACCAAGCTACACCCACAGAACCGGTAGTAAAAAATATTGAAACCCACTACTGGAGACAATCTATTCTCTAAAGGACCTGAGGGCAAGACAAGAAATGATGAGTAACGATCTTCAAAGACAGAGTCAACCTAAAAGTAAGGAGAAATTTCCTGACAATGAGAACAATTAATCAGTGGAATGATATTGCCTTCAGAAGTTGTAGGTCACTGGAGGTTTTCAAGAAGAGATTGTACAGCCATTTGTCTGCAATGGTATAAGATCTCCTGCTCAACCAGGGATTGGGCTAGAAGATGGAGGAGGAGAAGGAGGAGATTTCAGTGATGGTAAAAAGAGAGAAAAATTATTTCTTACTGGTTATGTCTAAAATCTCCTGAAATCAACCTACATTACAAAATACACAGAATCGGTTAGCAAACTTTTTCTCAAACAGTCGGTTTGTATTTGTTCAAAATGCATAATGAGAACAAATAGCAATAGTGCTTAGACTTATATACCGCTTACAGCCCGCTCTAAGCGGTTTACAGAGTCAGCCTATTTCCCCCAGTAATCAGGGGTCCTCATTTTACCCACCTCGGAAGGACGGAATGCTGAGTCAACCTTGAGCCTGGTGAGATTCGATCTGCCAAACTGCTGGCAGCCGGTGATCAGCAGAAATAGCCTGCAGTACTGCATTCTAACCACTGTGGCACCATGGAAATGTTTGAATTCTTGTATTTTTGTTTTTTTAAAAAAAAAATATTTTTAATGGCTTAAAATGGGTAGGCCCATCCCCCCCCTTTTTTTTTTTTTGCTGGAGGTAAATGATTTTTTTTCTCTTTGTATTTTTAAATTTGAATTCTTAAGCCCCCAAGCATATTTAGCACAAAGGCTAGGAAACTAACATTCATTTGTGTCGTTAAAGGGGAGATGGTGAAAATGAGGTGTTGGTTCCTGGGGCTGGCGATATATCACATGTTTTTTTTTAAAAAAAGTAACGTGCTAATAATAAAAATGCACACGGAGCCTTTTTCCATTGGCGAGAGATTTTTTTTTTTTTTTCCCATCTGCAAGGAAGAGTTTTGCTTCTATTTCCATTTGGAGGTGGAACAAAACGCTCGTGCTTTTTATTTGCATGTAGAAAAAGAATTTATTCATTGGATGAATCCAGTGGTGGGATTCAAATAATTTAACAACCGGATCTCTGCCCTAATGATCGGCTGGGTGGGCGTGGCCACAGGGCGTGACAGGCAGCACTCAGCCTCCTGCATCCCCCTAGGAGCAAAAATGGGCCTGTTTTGGGTCTAGTAGGCCTCTCTGCAGCCTCATGCGAGCAAAAACAAGCTGTGTGTGTGTGGGGGGGGGGGGTGCACCGTACCCCCTGTGCCCCATTTTGGGCCTAGGATGCCTTTCTGCACCTGCCTGGGAGCCAAAATGAGGCATATGAGGACTCCTGAAAGGGGCGGGCAGAGCAGCCATCAATTTAACTACCGGTTTGCCCAAACCAGCTGAATCCTACCTCTGGATGAGTCCAAATTCAATATTTAACAATGTTTCCAGTTAAAAAAAAGCCAGAGAGCAAGAAATAGGGAGAAAATACAGGTAGTCCTTAACTTTCAACAGTTGGTTTAGTGACCAAAGTTACAACAGTACTGAAAAAGTGACTTACGATTGTTTTTCATATTTACGTCCTTGGCATTCCCATAGTCACGTGATCAAATTTCAGATGCTTGGCAACTAATTCGTGTTTATGACATTTGCAGTGTCCCGGGGTCACGTGATACCCTTTTGCGACCTTCGGACCAGCAAAATCAGTGGGGAAGGCAGATTCACTTAACAACAATGTTACTAATTTAACAAGTGCAAGTGATTCACTTAACTGAAAGGTCGTAAAATGGGGCAAAGCTTGCTTAACAAATGTCTCGCTTAGCAACAGAAATGTTGGGCTCGTTTGTAGTGGTAAGGACTACCTCTACTGTGGGACACATTCAAATACATTTTAGTACATGCCACAATTTTTAAGTCAATTTAAATCTCTCTGTTCTGATGGGTAATAGACTCCTATGTAGTTACCCAAAGAAAAGGCATTTTTATCTCACTTTGGGTAATTTATCCAGGTTTGAGCAACACTGTTATAGATCAGGGGTCTCCAAACTTGGCAACTTTCTTGTGGACTTCAACTCCCAGAATTCCCCAGCCAGCATGTTGACGGAAGGATTCTGCGAGTTGAAGTTCCCAAATTTTAAAGTTGCCAAATTTGGAGACTTCGGCTATATATACAGGTGAAACTCGAAAAATTAGAATATTGTGCAAAAGTTCATTTATTTCAGTAACACAACTTAAAAGGTGAAACTAATATATGAGATAGACTCATTATATGCAAAGTGAGATAGTTCAAGCCTTGATTTGTCATAATTTTGATGATTATGGCTTACAGTTCATGAAAATCCCAAATTCACAATCTCAGAAAATTAGAATATTATATGAAATCAATAAAACAAGGATTGTACATAGAACAATATCGGACCTCTGAAAAGTATAAGCATGCATATGTACTCAGTACTTGGTTTGGGCCCCTTTTGCATCAATTACTGGCATGGATGCTATCAGCCTGTTGCACTGCTTAGATGTTATGGAAGACCAGGATGATTCAATAGCCGCCTTCAGCTCTTCTGCACTGTTCGGTCTCATGTCTCTCATCTTTCTCTTGGCAATGCCCCATAGATTCTCTATGGCGTTCAGGTCAGGCAAGTTTGCTGGCCGATCAAGCACAGTAATCCCATGGTCATTGAACCAGGTTTTGGTACTTTTGGCAGTGTGGGCAGGTGCCAAGTCCTGCTGGAAAATGAAGTCAGCATCTCCATAAAACTCATCTGCAGAAGGAAGCATGAAGTGCTCCAAAATCTCCTGGTACATGGCTGCATTGACCCTGGACTTAATGAAGCACAGTGGACCAACACCAGCAGATGACATGGCTTCCCAAACCAACACAGACTGTGGAAACTTCACACTGGACTTCAAGCATTTTGCAGTGTGTGCCTCTCCATTTTTCCTCCAGACTCTGGGTCCTTGGTTTCCAAATGAGATGCAAAAGTTGCTCTCATCAGAAAAGAGGACTTTGGACCACTGAGCAACGGACCAATTCTTTTTGTCTTTAGCCCTGGTAAGACGCTTCTGACGTTGTTCAGGAGCGGCTTGACAAGAGGAATATGACATTTGAAGCCCATTCCAGGATCCGTCTGTGTGTGGTGGCTCTTGATGCACTGACTCCAGCCTCAGTCCACTCCTTGTGAAAGTCCCCAACAGTTTTGAATGGCCTTTTCCTGACAATCCTCTCCAGGCTGCGGTCATCCCTGATGCTTGTGCACCTTTTTTTCCCACACTTTCCTCTTTCACATAACTTTCTATTAATGTGCTTTGATACAGCACTTTGGGAACATCCAACTTCTTCTGCAATTACCTTTTGAGGCTTTCCCTCCTTATGGAGGGTGTCAATGATGGTATTCTGCACGACTGTCAGGTCAGCAGTCTTTCCCATGATTGTGATTCCTACTGAACCAGACTGAGAGACCATTTAAAGGCTCAGGAACCCTTTGCAGGTGTTATGGCTTAATTAGCTGATTAGAGTGGGACACTTTGAACCTAGAATATTGAACCTTTTCACAATATTCTAATTTTCTGAGATTGTGAATTTGGGGTTTTCATGAACTGTAAGCCATAATCATCAAAATTATGACAAATCAAGGCTTGTACTATCTCGCTTTGCATGTAATGAGTCTATCTCATATTAGTTTCACCTTTTAAGTTGCATTACTGAAATAAATGAACTTTTGCACAATATTCTAATTTTTTGAGTTTCACCTGTATATATCATTTTCATCTGTGGTAAAGGTACCATGCTAGAGAGCAGGAGGCTGTGAGTTCTAGTCCTGCCTTAGCCATGAAAACCACCTGGGCCAGTCATTCTCTCTCAGCCCAACCTACCTCACAGGATTGTTGTTGTAGGGAAAATAAGAGGAAGAGAGCATTACTATATTTGCCGCCTTGAGTTATTTGTAAAAATAATAAAGCCAGGATGCGAACAAACAAAAAGACGTATCTATCGTATACATTTGAATTGCAAAGCGGTTTCCCAGAATTTCTCCCACCAATATACAAAGCGATGAATAAAATTAACCTGCTAACGGATGGGAAAGTCTTACTCAACGTTGCTATTTTCAAACTTGACTAGGGAACGTTGTTTTTATTCTTTGCTTGTTTTCAAAGGGCATTCGAAGGATGGCTATCTCTGAATTCTATTCTTTTGCAGGATTTTGAGAAAAAAACATGGCCATATCTCCCTTTGGTCCTACGTTTATTTAAAACAAAATATTTTTTTCTCTCTCACACTGTACTGTAATGTAACAAAGATTTGTCTTATTGCTTGTGAATTGTAGTACTGTCCCCTGGCCATTTTGACGTGGAGCTTATGTAAAAAAATAGAGGATCTATGCAAAGTTACGCTTTGTTAGCTCTGCAAAGCGACTGTTTTCAGATATATGAAAAAAAAATTGCTTATGGATTTCATTTGCCTGTCATTGGATATTAAGCAACATAGAAATATGGAAATATACCCTCTTTCCCAGCACAATTACAATTTAAAAAATATTTAAAAATATGCATAAGCAATAAAATGAGGACCCAGTTTGTTGGGAGCAATAAGCTGACTTTGTATAAATATAAATATACAAAAGTATGAAGGCTATTGCTTAACGCATTGTAAGCCGCCCTGAGTCTCCGGAGAAGGGCGGCATATAAATCAAATTAAAAAAAAAATCAGTTACAAGTAATCCTTGACTTACAACCCCAACTGAACCCAAAGTTTCTGTTGCTAAGCAAGACAATTAAGTGACCTTTGCCCCATTTCATGACCTTTCTTGTTAAGTGAACCGCTGCAGTTAAGTGAGTAACGCAGTTGTTAAGTGAATCTGCCTTCCCCATTGAAGTCACAAAAAGGTCACAAAAGGTGATCACATCACCCTGGGACACTGCAACTGTCGTAAGTACAGGCCGGTTGCCAAGCATTTGAGTTTTGATCACCTAACCATGAGGATTCTGCAACGGTCATAAGTGCGAAAATAGTCATAAGTCACTTTTTTCAGTGTTGTTGTTGTAGTTTCAAATGGTCAAAATGAATGGCTGTATGTCAAGGACTCCCTGTATACATTAAGGTGTATTACAGTCAGAGTACAAATAAAACTTATGCAGCCGTACTGTGGCTTTCTAACTTTGTTAGATATACCACAAAGCACAGGTGGGCTACTGACGGTTCACACCGGTTCAAGTGAACTGGTAATTAAGATTCTGCATAGTTCGGCAAACCGGCAAATCCCAGCACTGGCTGACCCCCATCCCTGCTCATTTTTTGGCCTGTTTTCTGGGCCAAAAATGGCTTGAAAAACAGCCTGAAAATGGCCCGAAAAACAGCCAAAAACTGTCCCCAAAACAGTCTGAAAATGGCCCAAAAATGGCCAGTAAACCGGTCGAAAAAAAGGTGGGGGCAGGGCCAGCCAGTAGTGGGATTAGCCTCAACCGGCTGAATCCTGCCCTTTTTTTTTCAAATAATTTTTTATTTTTAAACAAAGTAAAACATAAAAACATCATTCCATACAATTATGGAAATGGATTGCCAAGCCTCAGCTGTTCCAAAATGCAATGTTTATTGCAGCTTGGCGTGTGCGCAAATGAAGTGAGCATGCATGCGCAAAGCATGTGCGTGAAACAAACCAGTGGTAACATCGGTTGAAACCCACCACTGCAGAAACGGTAAATGATCTCTGAGCTACCCCCTCCCTTGTCCCCAGAAACGTACCTAAAGGTTATAAGAACCTACAGCAGGGCTGTCAAACTCCTGGCCTGCATCTGGTTTAGCATCTGGTCATGCCCACATCTGGTTTAGCGAAGGGAGGGAAAGTCCTGATACGTCATGTGACACTGCTGTGGTGACATAAGTTTGACACCCCTGACCTACAGCAACAGTAAAGGTTTCCCTGTCCAGTTGTGTCTGACTCTAGAGTGTGTGCTCATCTCCATTTCTTGGCTGAAGGAACCAGCGTTGTCTTGAAGACATTTTCCGTGGTCATTTGGCCAGCATGACTCTACACTGAGGCATACGGAATGCTGTTATCTTCCCACCGAAATGGTACCTATTTATCTACTTGCATTTGCATGCTTTCATACTGCTAGGTGGGCAGGAGCTGGAGCAAGGAACAAGAGCTCACTCCATCTCGCGACACTTGGGTCTCGAACTCAGGCTGCCAGTTTTTCTGGCTGACAAGCTCAGCATCTTTAACTGCTGAGCCATCAGGACCCCATAAGTACCTATATCTCTTCCTTATCATTCCTAGTCAAGCTTGGCTGACTTCAAGAACTCAGCAGAATCAAAACTGAAATAATGCTGAATAAAGACAGGGATTCAATTATTGCCTAATTGCAAAATTGAAAATAGTGATGAGTTCCACTACGTTGTCAATAAAACTTTCTGGATGTCTCCAGGAAGCTGCTAGGAATTGGAGTACTGGAGTTTAAGTTGAAGGAGATGTTTAAAATCTTTTCAGATGTGTCGAAACACAGCGCATAAAGTTCCACATTAAAGCCCCCCAAAAACAAACCGTTAGGGAATTACAGGGAAATGTTTTTTTTTAAATTGTGCATGTTCACATCACCATCAGGCCTATAATTTCTGGCTGTTGAAGCAGGAAATGGAAACCCTATTTTCAGAAAGGTAATATAATCTTTTAGCAGTGATTTCATATGCCCACAAGATGGCAGTCGTGGTCATGTTTTCACCATCTTCCATACATCAGAATCCTTTCTATGGCTGTTCAAAGCATGGGGCTCTTTCCTGGGTAGGTCCTATTAAGAGCTATGGATGGAGGTTGCAGAGTTTCATTGGTTGGCTCAAGTTAGAAAAGCAAACAAAAGAGGGTTTCTGTAGGACTTTCATCAAGGCAGTACAGCCTTTTGAAGATTTTCATAATCCTAACACCTTTCACTTATTGGAATCAGAAGTCAGGTCATACAAATCAAATTAAAGACTTCATATCACTTTATAACTTCATGCATTGATAGATTCATGCATCCTGTTAGTGTTGCTTACAATCCAATATGGTGTCTCTTACCGTGTTTCCCCGAAAATAAGACTGGGACTTATTTTCTTTTGGGTCCCAAATTAGGCACTAGGGCTTATTTTCAAGAGGTATCTTATTTTTTCCCCCATGAACAGGAGGCTCACTTATTCTGCTTGCTCACAGTGGATCAGGAGGCTGGCTGTGCAGACTCTTAAGTAGGGCTTATTTTGGGGGTAGGGTTTAGATTAGGCACATACATCTCCCGTCTGGACTACTGTAATGCTCTCTACATGGGGCTCCCCTTGAAGATCTCCCAGAGGCTCCAATTGGTCCAGAATGCGGCCACAAGGGTGATTATGGGCGCAGCTCGTTGCGCCCATGTAACACCTCTCCTGCGCGAACTGCACTGGCTCCCAGTGGTCTTCCGGGTGCGATTCAAGGTGTTGGTTACCACCTTTAAAGCGTTCCATGGCTTAGGACCTGGGTACCTACAAGACCGCCTTCTGCCACCAATAGCCTCCCACCGACCAGTTCGCTCTCACAGAGAGGGACTCCTCATGTCACTGTCAGTCAAATTATGCCGACGGGTGACCCCCAGGGGGAGAGCCTTCTCTATGAGCGCCAAAGGGCTCCTGCCCTTTGGAATGAATTGCCCCCAGAAATACGTAACATCCCTGACCTTCGTATTTTCCGCCATGCCCTCAAGACCCTGATGTTCCAACAGGTGGGGCTTACCATTTAAATGATTTTTAATTAGCTATTTTAATTTTGGGTTTTTAATTCAATTAGGCCAAATTGTTTAATAATTTTAAATTTCAATTTTATGATGTTCGTGTGTTTGTGTTTTTACCTTGGCTGTACACCGCCCTGAGTCCTACAGGAGAAGGGCAGTATAGAAATATAATTAATAAATAAAATAAATAAATAAATAAATAAAAACCATGGTAGGTCTTATTTCCAGGATAGGTCTTATTTTCAGGCTGAGATCAGACCAAGATCAGAATAATAAAATAACAGAATAACAGAATAACAGAGTTGGAAAGGACCTTGAAGGTCTTCTAGACCAGGGGTGTCAGACTCGCAGCCCGTCGCCTGGATGTGTCACATGCTGGCCCCACCCCTGCCCAGTTTAGCGAAGGAGGAAAAAGTCCCGATACGTCGCACCGTGATGATGTGAGTTTGACACCCTTGTTCTAGACCAGTGATGGCTAACCTTTTTGCCGTTGCATGCCAGAAGCAGGGGGAGCGTGGTGAGGTCACCCATGTGTGTGCCTACACCTATATTTCAATGCAGCCCACCCCTGCGCGTGTGACCCCCCACACACACTTTTAGCACGTGATGGCAGAGTGGGCCCAGTAGGCCTGTTTTTCACACTCCCCAGGCTTCAGAGGCTTTCTAGGAGCCTGAGGAGGGCGAAAACAGCCTTCCCTACACCCCCGGAGGCCCTCCGGAGGCCGGAAACAGCCCATTTCCCGACTTCCGGTGGGACCAAAAGGCCCAAAAATCATCATTCTTCTTTTAGTTATTTCTCCTGTCCTAATTCTCATCGAATCAATTACAACAATTCATCACTAACAAAATATTCTGATTATGGCATTTTTATATATAACTATTAATTTACTTATTTATATCTCTTTTTTAACCAATAGTAAAATTGATTCCATATCGTGAAGTATTCTGAATCTTCTCTTTCTTCAACTTCTGAAAGGAAACCATTCCACCGATGAATTGTTCTCCCTGTCAGGAAATTTCTTTTTAGTTCTAGGTGGAGGTCACTCCTTGATAAGTTTTCCCTCTGAAGTTCACGGTCATTGGTTAAACTAGAATTTAAAAAAAAATCTTGGGAAAAAAAGCAATGGCAAATCACGTCCATTTCATGCTGAGCTAAATATGGATGATGAGCACAATTTACAGGGGACTTTTTTTTTTTTAACAGTGAAAACCAAGCTGCCTGGCCAAGAACTGATGCTAGCCACTCAGAATGTTCAGTTAGAGATTAACAGAGTTGGAAGGGACCTTGTAGGTCCCCTGCCCAAGCAGACCCTACATCATTTTTGACAGATGGAAGTCCAGTCTCTTCTTGAAAGCCTCCAGTGATGAAGCTCTCACAACTTCTGAAGGCAACTTCTGTTCCACTGGTTGATTGTTCTCCCCGGCAGAAAATTTCTCCCTATTTCCAGGTTGAATCTCTCCTTATTCAGTTTCTATCCATTATCCCTTGTCTGGCCTTCAGGTGCTTTGGAAAATAGCTTGACCCCTTCCTTTCTGTGGCAGCCCCTCAAATATTGGAACACTGTTATCATGTCTTCCCTAGTCCTTCTCTTCACTAGACTAGCCAGGCCCAGTTCCAACCGTTTATAGCATATTTTAGCCTCCAGTCCCCTAATCATCTTAGTTGCTCTTCCCTGCACTCTTTCTAGAGTCTCAACATCTTTTTTATACTGTGGTGTTCCTACAACTATTTGTTGCACCATGTTGACTTCTAAAGCAAAAGGACCACTGGAGAAACTGGCAGTCTTCTGCTGAATGGTGCCGATAATTGAATAGACTTGTAGAATGACAGCTGCAATTGTTTGTCTAATTAGATCAATTGACTGCAAACATTCTCTCTTTTTTTCCGTCTCCAGATATTCAGTCCATCTGGTTTTTAAATTTTCTCCGGAGAGAGCTTTGCTCCTCTTATACCAGGGGATGTCTAGAAATTAGCTGAGAATATTTAACAACGATCCTTATATAGGTAGTCCTCGACTTACGTTTGTTTAGTGACCATTTCAAAGTTACAACAGCACCGAAAAATGTGACTTATGACCATATTTCACTCTTATGACCGTTGCAGTATCTCCGTGGTCACGTGGTCAAAATTCAGACACTTGGCAACTCACTCATATTTATGACAGTTGCAGTCACGGGTCTTGGGGTCACGTGATCAAACTTTTGTGACCTTCTGACAAGCAAAGTCAATGGGGAAGCCTGATTCACTTAACAACCAGGTTACTAACTTAATTGCAGTGATTCCATTAATCATGGTGGTAAGACAGGTCATAAAAAGGGGTAAAAACTCTCTTAACAATTGTCTTGCTTAATAATGGAAATTTGGGGCTCATTTGTGGTCGTAAATCAGGGACATGAGCTGGAAGAGCAAAAGTTCTCCTGTGAAGACATAGTGTCAACTCACAAAGCGTCCCCGGCCTGCTCTTGAATTGCCATAGGCAAGGGGAATGGAAAAACTGACAAAGCAGCCAGCAGCCAAAGACAGGAGTGCATTCCAGACATATCCTTCTCAAGGCTATCTCCCAGGGTCACCCACAGCAGGCAGAGGGGAGTGATCTCTACAACCTGCAAAATTGCTCCGTTGGCGAATGTGATTGATGACACACCCTGGTGGGAGGGGGGAAACAGGGTCATGATTAGGGTCGTAAATTATGTGGGGTCAGAGTTGGCTGTTGGAACCCTGACACATAGCTCAGGGTCAAATACAAGTTTAGGAACAACTTTCATGGGCAAATTGAAAATCTTTGCAATCGGACAGGAAGGAGACTAGACTATTTTATTTTATTTTTTACCAACTTTTATGACCTCTCAGGGCCGTGGAGGAGGGTGCCGCCAACATGGTTAAGGGAGGGCAAGAAGAATATCTTCCAGTCTTCTTTGTGTAAGGTAGGTAATGTGGATTAGTGATGAAGGTGCTGGGTTGAGACTGAACAAATCCACATTCCAATCCATCCTGTATATTTATTTACTCGCAACCTTTTCTAATGTTTTATAAATAACTCAAGGTGATGTATATTTCTTCCTCATCCTATTTTCCCCACAACAACAATCCTGTGAGGTGTGTTGAGAGAAAGCAACTGGCCCAAAGTCACCTAGCAGCTTTGATGCCTAAAGTGGGACTAGAACTCACAGTCTCCTGGCAATTGTCTATGGAGATTCTCAGTCATCCAGGACATGATTGTCCCAATGTTCTTTTTCAAGAAGCAACTAGACTTTCCGGTTTTTCTTTGAACAACGTTTCACTTCTCATCCAAGACGTTTCTTCAGCTGCCAGTCTGCTGGCAATTGGACCAAAATCACCCAGCTGGCTTTCATGCCTACGGTGGGACTAGAACTCACAGTCTCCTGTTGATTGGCCCAAACTCACCCAGCCAGCTTTCAAGCCTAAGGTGAGACTAGAATTCAGTTTTCTGGTTTCTAGCCTGGTGCCTTAACCACTAGCCCAAAATTGGCAGCTGTATATGAATGTCTCCATAAATACAGTAGAAATGAGCTTAAGTTTTTCAGGCAATTCACATGTGGGAGATGCAAATCGGAAGAATGAATCCCATCCCTAAAAATATAGGAGCCGTCCAATAATTTCAGCTTTTGATGTTTTTTTCCTAACAGCAGGAAGGCATCCATGAATAAGTGTGAGGAAGAGGAGGAAGAGGGGGGGAGGAGGAGAGGAAGAAGAAATATAAACCATATACTTGGAAATGCTACAAATGCTGCAGAGACAGAAAATGCTTGCTCTAGGAAGAAAACCAGCCAAGGTTTTTAAATCACAGGTAGCTACATTTGATCTTAGCCAAAAGGCTGAGCTGGCATCCAAGCAGCATTTTAGCAGTTCTTTGATAAATGGAGCTAGCTCTGTTCTTCTTTTTAAAAAAAAAAAAAAGCAAAAACTGAAAACAAAAACAAAAACTAGCTGAGTTTTACCCAGCACACTGAATCTCACACTCCCTGATTTCTCATTTGCATAAACATAAAGAAATTTGCAGACTCTTTGCAAGCCCATGACAATAATCCACCTTTTCCCAACTCAATTCTTTATTCCCGTCAGGTTTCTGGATCAGTTAGAATCGTGTCATAAACATATGATTTCCCATGGGAGGCCTCTCCTTTTATTGTGTCAATTGCCTTAGTTAATGCAGTGCTTCAGAACATAACAGAATAACAGAGTCAGAAGGGATTTTGGAGATCCATTCCAGACAAATGCTTGTTCAATCTCTTCTTTAAAATCTCCAGTGTTGAAACATCCACAAGTTGTGGAGCAGGGGTGGGTTCCAAAATTTTTTACTACCGATTCTGTGGGCGTGGCTTATTTGTGGGCATGGCTTGATGGTCATGTGACAATTATTTAGGATTTAGCAGAGGAACTGGTCTACCAGGCTTTTAACTGCTTACAGAGCTGTACCGATCTACCCATTTATTTTTTTGCAGGCACTGATCTATTCGTGTATTTTTGCAGGCACAGGTCTACTCATATGTTTTCTTTTAATACTGATCAGCTGTAGGGCGGCCCTTTGAAGCCCCGCGGCAAAAGTTTAAACAGTTTTTTTCCCTCTAGCCATCAGCTGGGACTCAGGAGGCAGCAACAGATTGGGGGTGGGGCCAAATAAAAGGTAAGAATAATGCTGGGGATGGGGGGCACGGGGGGTGGGGGTGGGGGGCAGAACCGGTTCAGTGATGTCATATCACCACAGCTACCGGCTCGGGAAAACCGGGCCGAACCGGAAGGAACCCACCACTGTTGTTGAGGCAAACTATTCCACTGATAAATTGTTCTATCTGTCAGGAAATTTCTCCTTACTTCTAGGTTGCTTTCAAAGGTAAAGTGCAGTTACCATATTTTTCAGAGTATAAGACTCACCGGACTATAAGACGCAACTACCTTTTTTGGTGAGGAAAACAAGAAAAAGAAATCTGCCTCTGCCTCCCAGTAATTATGCCTCATTGCAGCAAACAGCAAATAGCCTGCTTTACTTTCATTTTCCTTTTCAGCATAGCTGGATTAGCACAAGAAAAAAAAAACCTCCTCCCAGCAATTTACCTCCTTGCAGCAAGCAGCAGAGGCCAGTGCAAAACAGCTGAGAGCAAAACAGCTGAGAGTCGGGAGACTGATCAAATCAACTTGGGCTAATTAGGCTGTAGTGAAGCAGCCTAATTAGCAAGGAGGTAACTCCTGGGAGGCAGAGGCCAAAGAGTGGGGGCCAATGGGTGGGCAGGGCTATATTTGGTGTATAAGACGCACCTAAATTTTCACCCCCTTTTATGGGGGGGAAGATACGTCTTATACTCCGAAAAAATACAGTACTTTCGCTACTGGATCGCAAATGTGAGTGTGTGCATGCGTGCGTTCTCTACGCTCATGCGTGCCTCCTCCATGCCTGCGCAGAACCTTCTGCACATGCATAGAGAGTCAAAAATGGGACATGATGACATTCGGGCAGGCAGGTGGAGCCTCCCTCCACCGGCCCTACCGGATCGCGTGAGCTGGATAGATCCGTCTGAATTTCACCACTGGTTGCTTCTCTTCGTGATTCGTTTTGGCCCCCTCTTCTTTGTGGCAGCCCCTCAAATATTGGAAGACTGCTCTCATGTCACCCCTCGTCCTTCTTTTCATTAAACTAGACATACCCAATTCTTGAAACGATTCTTGTTGGAATTCATTGTTGGAATGTAATTCTATGCAACAACTACAGTAGAATTCAGCCAGTAGCTGGCCATATTTACAAATTCGGATCTATGCTATATACTCTATACTCTTTTGTTCTGAGTAGAGTTTCCTGATTCCTCTTACAGTTCTATAGTTGAGCAGTAAAGCACATGGTGACTGTATTTTTTGTTTGCTCTGTGTGGTGCTTTATATAAACAGAATTTCTAACAATTCAATTTTAGCCGCCAGTTGCCATTTTGTCCTATCAATTTAAAAGATAAATTAGCACTCTACAACTGGAAAGACAAAGTCCACAGAATATTAGTGCTCTCTAAGCTTGGTTGTTTTGTTCCAGGTGTTTCATTACCAAAATAGGTGACATCATCATATACTTAGTGATGTCCAGGGAGACCTTTAAACTTTGGGGTTGTGTCAGGCCCAGCCTAAGAATGATATAGAACAATCCACCCAAAGTTCAGTTCTTATAGACAGAGGAAACCTTTACTGAGGGGTCCTTCGTGTTTTCCGAGCTTGGCGCTTTTCTCACAGACATTTCACTACCCAACTAGAAAACATCATCAGTGCCAGAAGATAATGCTGTTACCCAGTTTGGTAATGAAGCATCTGCAAGAAAACCACCAAGCTCAGAGATCACCAAGGACTGCATAAACACTCCATAGTCGCCCTCCTCCTCCTCCTCCCAACAGACACCTCTCCCTTCTACCACTGATAATGTTATCTAGTTGGGTAATGAAACATCTGCAAGAAATAGAATAAAGTAGAATTTTTTTTATTGGCCAAGTGTGATTGGACACACAAGGAATTTGTCCTGGTGCATATGGTCTCAGTGCACACAAAATAAAAAATATGTTCATCAAGAATCATAAGGTACAGCACTTAATGATAGTCATAGGTTACAAATAAGCAACCAGGAAACAATATCAATATAAATTGTAAGGATACCAGCAACAAGGTTACAGTCATACAGTCATAAGTGGGAGGAGATGGGTGGTGGGAACAATGAGAAGATTAATAGTAGTGCAGACTTAGTAACTAGTTTGACAGTGTTGAGGGAATTATTTGTTTAGCAGAGTGATGGCGTTCGGGAAAAAACTCCTTGTGTCTCGTTGTTCTGGTGTGCAGGGCTCTATAGCGTCGTTTTGAGGGCAGGAGTTGAAACAGTTTATGTCCAGGATGCGAGGGGTCTGTAAATATTTTCCCAGCCCTCTTTTTGACTCGTGCAGTATACAGGCCCTCCATGGAAGGCAGGTTGGTAGCCGTTGTTTTTTCTGCACTTCTAATGATCCTCTGAAGTCTGTGTCCATCTTGTTGGGTTGCAGAGCCAAACCAGACAGTTATGGAGGTGCAGATGACAGACTCAATCATTCCTCTGTAGGACTGGATCAGCAGCTCCTTGGGCAGTTTGAGCTTTCTGAGTTGGCGCAGAAAGAACATTCTTTGTTCAACCAAACTTAGAGATCACCAAGGGCTCCATAGTCGCTCTCCTCCTCCTCCTCCTCCTCCTCCTCCTCCTCCTCCTCCTCCTCCTCCTCCTCCTCCTCCTCCTCCTCCTCACAGACACCTTTCCCTTCTAGCACTGATGCTGTTACCTAGTTGGGTAATGAAACATCTGCAAGAAAACAGAGATCACCGAGGACCCCACAGTTCACCCCGAGCTACAAATATTCTCTTCCATCGGTACATTTAAGTCTATTTGTGATGTGCCCTACAAAATCAAATCCCCTTGAGTTTGATGCATGTAGAAAACTTTTAAAAGAAACTTAAGGGCAGACCCGGAGAGGTTTCATGCTATAAAAATATCCTCTTTTACTTACAAAGCTGGTGAATTCCAAGTGCAACACTTATAACGAAGTGTTGTCAAAACCGCATTGCAATTTCTCAGAAGATTTCTCTTCTTTGGCGCCAGAAGCCGTTTTTATTTTTCAACTTTGTCCTCAGGGTCCTTGAGGTTCTTTTCAAATTTCTCTTGATAGTTTCCTGAGGTTTCTTTATTCCTGGAGGTGACAGACGGACTTCTGCACTTTAGTACATCTGCCTGAGAAGAGTCCCCTCTGTATACAGCTTTTAAGACTTCCCTGTCTTAAAACGTAGACGTTCCTCAGCAAATGGTCCTTCAGGATTGAATGGTCAACCGGGTGGGTCAGAGAGAAAGAGAGAGAGAGAGGTTGTCCAGTAAAAGATAAATGCCATATCCAGCTGTGGGCAAGATCAAAGCAGTAAAAACTACACCAATTTCACCACCTAGTTTTTAATGCTCGGGTAGAGTAATACAGAGTCTTGAAGCAGTAGGGGGAATTTTCTGTTGCTGTAATTAGTTCCTTAAGAAAGTGAGGGATTCCTGATTTTCTCCCCATCTGGACTATGTTGCTGTTTATGAAAGAAACTGCCAATTGAACTTGCCTTCTTTCCTTTGATAGGTTTTGATAGTGCTTATTTGTACATTGATGGAATGTATTATTCACAGGAATAGGGAAATTGTTTTTTTTGTTTTGTTGTTGTTGTTACTAGGCGAATTCTCAGAGTTCTATTATTTCCCCTTTTCGCCGAAAAATAGCAAAATGATGAAATGGTATTATCCTCCTTTCCTCATATTTTCTTCCCCTTCCCCTCCTTCCTTCCTTCCTTCCTTCCTTCCTTCCTTCCTTCCTTCCCTCCTTCCTTTTCTTCCCCTTACTTCCTTTCCTTTCCTTCCCTTCCCTTCCCTTCCCTTCCTTTCCTTTCCTTTCCTTCCCTTCCCTTCCCTCCCTTCCCTTCCCTTCCCTTCCTTCCCTCCCTACCTTTCCTTTCCTTCCCTTCTCTTTCCTTCCCTTTCTTCCCTTCCTTTCCTTCCCTTCCCTTCCGCTCCTTCCTTCCTTTGTTCCTTCCTTCCTTCCTTCCTTCCTTCTCTCCTTCCTTTTCTTCCCCTTCCTTCCCTTCCCTTCCCTTCCCTCCCTTCCCTTCTCTTTCCTTTCCTTTCTTCCCTTCCTTTCCTTTCCTTTCCTTTCCTTCCCTTCCCTTCCCTTTCCTTTCCTTTCCTTTCTTCCCTTCCTTCCCTCCCTACCTTTCCTTTCCTTCCCTTCTCTTTCCTTCCCTTTCTTCCCTTCCTTTCCCTTCCCTTCCCTTCCCTCCCTTCCCTTTCCTTCCCTTCTCTTTCCTTTCCTTTCTTCCCTTCCCTTCCCTTCTCTTTCCTTTTCTTTCTTCCCTTCCCTTCCCTTCCTTTCCTTTCTTTTCCTTTCCTTTCCTTTCCTTCCCTTCCCTTCCCCTTCCTTCCTTCCTTCCTTCCTTCCTTCCTTCCTTCCCTTCCTTCCCTCCCTCCTCTTCCTTTCCTTTCCTTTCCTTTCCTTTCCTTTCCTTTCCTTTCCTTTCAGGGAAGAAAACAAACCTGTGACAGAATCAGAGGACCACAGGGACTAGTAACATAGGAAATTGAGGCAGCAAGCGAAGAATGCCATTGACTTCTAACTTGGGGCTTGAGATGGAAGACTTCAATTAAGCCATGGGAAAGATCCTATTGATGGCACAATTTGGAGTGTTTGAAGAAAGGCATAATATCCAGCAGTGTCTGGAACATGGCCACTGTGTCACATAGCCAAGAAGTGTCATCCACAGTACCCTTTTGCTGCAAACTTACAAAATTACTATGTTCATTTGTAGACAGGAAAATCAACCAAGAAGATTAGGGGGCTAGAGGCTGAAACATGACGAGCAGTTGCAGGAACTGGGTATGTCTAGTTTAATGCAAAGAAGGACTAGGGGAGACATGATAGCAGTCTTCCGATATCTCAGGGGCTGCCACAAAGAAGAGGGAGTCAAGCTATTCTCCAAAGCATCTGAAGGCAGGACAAGAAACAATGGGTGGAAACTAATCAAGGAGAGAAGCAACTTAGAAATAAGGAGAAATTTCCTGACGGTCAGAACAATTTATCAGTGCAATGAATTGCCACCAGATGTTGTCGGTTCTCCATCAATTGAGGTTTTTAAGAAGAGATGGGACAACTTTTGTCTGAAATAGTATAGGATCTCCGGCTTGAGCAGGGGGTTGGACTAAAAGACCTCCAAGGTCCCTTCCAACTCTGTTATTCTGTTAAATCTAAGATCACATGGAGGCAGCACTTTCAAAGCCCCACTTCCAATCATGTTTAAATTGTAAATGTAGTTTTACGTGTGCTGAATAAAACACGAAGATGTGTCAAAAAGGAAAGGAAAAAAAATACTTTAGCACCGACAAGAGTGTTGCCAACTGAAGATAAGTGAAATCTAATTATGCAGAAGGCTGGTGAGAATATCCAATGACTACAATGGATTAAGCTTGAAGCCCTTGTTAAAAATCAGTGCAATTGCAATTGTAGCTTTAATATCCTGTTTGGGAAGATACCCCTGTGCTTAAATTGGGAGAATTTGCTCCCCGCTTCCCCCTCGCTCTGATCTGAGATGCTGCTTGAGGGCTAAACCTAATTAAGGGGAGGAACAGCTCTTGATAAGGGAGAAAAATAAATTTATCATGTAGCCTGCTAATACGTTAAGGAGGCCCTTAGCAAAAGGCTGCTGTGATATTCATCATTTAAGCTGCTTCTTCTTATAAAAAAAGAACAGCAATATTAAAGGATTGCAGTGTATGGCTGTGAAAGTTGGACCATAAGAAAGGCTGAGTGCCAAAGAATTGAGGCCTTTGAACTATGGTGCTGGAGAAGACTCCTGCAAGTCCCTTGGACTGCAAGGCCATCAAACCGGTCAGTCCTAGAGGAGATCAACCAAGGGTGAAATGCTCCCGGTTTGGACTGGTTCGGGCGAGTAGGTAACGATGATGGCCAGTGGTTCAGAGAACCGGTAGCAACGGCAGCTGGGGGTTCCACCCACCCACTCCATTCCCTGGAGTCGGGGAATGCACCATTCCCCGATTCCGCCCTTGCCGCGGAGCTGCTGCCTGCTTGCCTTCCCTAACAGCCAGCCACGGGAGAAAGGTGAGCAGTAGGAGTCAGGGAATGGTGCATTCCCCGACACCGGAGAATGGGGCGGGTGGGCAAAGCTACGTGGAGAAGGGCGAGCAGGCAGCGGCTCCACAACAAGGCCGGAGTCAGGGAATGGTGCATTCCCCGACTCCAAGGAATGGGGCGGGTGGGTGGAGCCATGGGAGAAAAGTATGGACACACCGGCAGAATAGAAATTTAAAAAATTTTCCCTACTGAGTTCTGTGGGCGTGGCTTGGTGGGAGGGGTCTTGTGACTGAGTGGGTGTGGCTGTGAGTGACATCAAGTTGGTCACACCCACTCAGTCACAAGACAACCCCCCTCCCGCACCAAGCCACGCCCACAGAACCGGTAGGGAAAAATTTTAGATTTCACCCCTGAGATCAACCCTGACTGCTCTTTAGAAGGCCAGATTCTGAAGAGGAAACTCAAATTCTAATGAGAAGGAAGGACTCTCTGGAGAAGAGGCTAATGCTGAGAAAGATTGAGGGCAAAAGAAAAAGGGGACGGCAGAGAACGAGGTAGTTGGATGGAGTCACTGAAGCTGTTGGCGTGAGCTTAAATGGACTCCAGAGGATGGTAGAGGACAGCAAGGCTTAAAGGAACACTAACACTAGCTTAATGGGAAATTTCTTCAACAGACTCTACCTTTTCAAGTTGAGTTGAGATCCTGATTTGGAGAGTCAAGAAAAAATAAACTAAAATTAAAAGGCTACCTTTGTAACGGCTGAAAAGTAAACTATATAGGCAAAACCATCTTAGGCCCAAATCCAAAACCCTGTGATAACATCCCAAAGGTGCATTTTTTCAAGAAGCAACTGGACTTTCTGGTTTTTCTTTGAAGATATTTTGCTTCTCATCCAAGAAGCTTCTTCAGCTCTTAAAGCTTTCTTGGAGCTTTCCTGGAGCTGAAGAAGCTTCTTGGATGAGAAGCGAAATGTCTTCAAAGAAAAACCAGAAAGTCCAGTTGCCTCTTGAAAAAATGCACCTTTGGGACAACCATGACCTGGATGACTGAGAATTTCCATAGACCTGTAACGACATGTTTTGATTTGAAGTTTCAACTTGAAGCTCACTTAGTCAAATCTCTGACACTGATATTTCTAATTCACTCTGTGATTTGTAATGAATCAGTTTGGTCTAGTGGTTAAGGTACCAGGCTGGAAACCAGGAAACTGTGAGTTCTAGTCCTCCGTTAAGCATGAAGACCAGCTGGGTGACTTTGGGCCAATCACCAGGAGACTGTGAGTTCTAGTCCTCCGTTAGGCATAAAGGCTAGCTGGGTGACTTTGGGCCAATCACCAGGAGACTGTGAGTTCTAGTCCTCCATTAGGCATGAAGGCCAGCTGGGTGACTTTGGGCCAATCACCAGGAGACTGTGAGTTCTAGTCCTCCATTAGGCATGAAGGCCAGCTGGATGATTTGGGGCCAATCACCAGGAGACTGTGAGTTCTAGTCCCAGCTAGGCATGAGAGCCGGCTGGGTGACTTTGAGCCAATTACTCTCTTTCAGCCTAACCCACCTCACAGGGTTGTTGTGGGAAAAATATCAGGATGAAAGTGTGCTAGATAGGTTAGGTGCCTTGAATTCTTTATAAAAATAATAAAGGCAGGATATAGAATGGAATGGAATGGAATGGAATGGAATAGAAGGGAATAGAATAGAATAGAATAGAATAGAATAGAATAGAATAGAATAGAATAGAATAGAATAGAATAGAATAGAATAGAATAGAATTCTTTATTGGCCAAGTGTGGTTGGACACACAAGGAATTTGTCTTTGGTGCATATGCTCTCATGTGCATAACAAGAAAAGATACATTCATCAAGAATCATAAGGTACAACACTTAATGATAGTCATAGGGAACAAATAAGCAATCAAATCATATTAGGAAACAGTCAATATAAATCGTAAGGATACCAACAACAATATATGAATAAAATAAATAAATAAATCTCCACAGAATACTTCTCAGAATAATTTGTTATGCTGGTGTCATACGTTGCAAAGTCACAGCCGGTCCCATATATGGGTGGGGAAGAGAATAGATAAGTCAGGATTTTTTGTAGGGCAAATGCCAACACAAATCCTAGAAGTGTATTTTTCTCTCTTTGTTACAGACGGTAATTAGATTTTGTTGCCATAACTCTGTGTGATATCTAAATGTTAATTTAAAGTTTAATTGCTGTGATTTTGGGGTTCGTTTGATACCATGATCTGTACGTGGCATCAAAGCACCAACAGGCTGTTGGCTTCTGGCATAGAATTAATAAACCAAGGAGAGCTCATTGTGTATTGAGGGTGTGTAATAATTCTTATTGTAGCACAAACACACACACACACACGTCATAGTCACATGACTACATGTCTGGCTTTTGGAAACTCACCGATCGTTATGATTTATGATATTTGTTTTGCCAGAAAGTGGCTTTTTCGGTGGGCTTCCGGCAAGAAACATTCATAAGAATGCATCAACTCACTCTCTACTTGGAAACCATTTCTGGACTTGGTGCTTGAGGTGGAAAAAAATGAAACTTTGATTTTGGGTTTTACTGATTATATCAGGGGTTTTCGGCCCACGGGGTGCTTAGATCTGGCCCGCAGGGCCACCCTGGAAACAGTGAAGGACCAGCCCATGGTGCCTCTGCCAGCGAAAACGGAGCCCAGGAGGGCCGCATGCAACCCTCCCAGGCTCCATTTTCGGCTGTGACGGCCTCCTGCAGCTCTCTGCCAGCAAAAACTGAGCACATGTGCAGCCTCCCTGAGCTCCGTTTTAGCTGGCAGAGGGCTGCAGGAGTCTGTCACAGCCGAAAAAGGCCTCGACAAATGACAACGAAGTGGCCACGGCCATCCCCACCCCCTGGCCATGCCCATCCTTAGCCCCCCCCCCGCCCCGAGGTCAAACACAACCCTGATGCAACCCTCAATTTTAATCCCTTAATCCAGGGGTATCAAATAGAGTTTGATACCTCTGGATTAGATAGATTTGTTGTCATGGAAATGGCTAGTTTATATCGGTGGTGAAATCCAAATTTTTTTACTACCAGTTCTGTAGGCATGGCTTGGTGGGCATGGTGTGGCTTGGTGTGTGTGGCTTGGTGGGCATGGCAGGGGAAGGATATTGCAAAATCTCCATTCCCACCCCACTCCTGGGGGAAGGACATTGCAAAATCTCCATTCCCACACCACTCCTGGGGAAGGTACATTGCAAAATCTCCATTCCCTCCCCGCTCTGGGGCCAGCCAGAGGTGGTATTTGCCGGTTCTCTGAACTGCTCAAAATTTCTGCTACCGGTTCTCCAGAACCTGTCAAAATCTGCTGGATTTCACCTCTGGTTTATACCAGGGGTGAAATGTTCCCAGTTCGGACCTGATCACCCGATCCAGTAGCGATGGAGGCAGGTGATTCGGAGAAGCAAAAATCTTTGCCCCCCACCCAATACCCAGCTGAGCTGCACAATCATCAGAGGCTTTTTTTTTTTTTTACTTTTAAAAGCATTTTTTCTATAACCTCTTTGGCCAAAAAAATGCTTTTAAAAGTAAAAAAAAATAAACCTCTGATGATCACAGGGCTCAGCTGGGATCCTCAAAGGCTTTTAAAAGCATTTTTTCTACAACCTCTTCAGAGGTTGTAGAGAAAATGCTTTAAAAGCCTCTAATGATCCCAGCTGAGTTGCCTGATCGGCAGAGGCTTTTTTCTTTTAAATGCCTCTGACGATACAAGCTGAGTTGCCTAATCGGAAGAGGCATTTAAAAGAAAAAAAGCCTCTGCCGATCAGGCAACTCAGCTGGGATCATCAGAGCCTTTTGAAAGTATTTTTTTTACACCCTCTTCGCTTGAAGAGGTTGTAGAAAAATTGGTTTTAAAAGTTTTAAAAAAATGGCCACACTCACCCAGTTACATTACTCCAAGCTTTACTTGGTGGGCGTGGTATGGCTTGGTGGGCATGGCATGGCTTGGTGGGCATGGCAGGGGAGGATACTGTAAAATCTCCATTCCCACCCCACTCCAGGGAAAGGTTACTGCAAAATCCCCATTTCTTCCTGATCAGCTGGGACTCAGGAGGCAGAGAATAGATGGCCACTGGCTCCTCCACATGTGCAGGAGGCGTGAGAGTCACATTCAGCATCAAGGAAACCTGAGAGCTCCAAGGGGGAAGAGGGAACGGAGCTGGCAGAGAGAAAGAGAGAGAGAGAGGAGGAGGAGGAGCCTGGGCCATCCATCAGCCCTCAGAAGGAGAGTTAACAGCCTCCAGGTCTGGAGGTGGCTGATGAGGAAGAGGAAGAACAGCTGGGTCCAGTGCCTGATGCAGGGCTGTGCAGAAGGCAGAAGAGAGGAGAGCAGTGGAAATCTGTGGGCTGGTCCTTGGGACGGAAGACCCACCACTGCTAGGGAAGCCCCACCCTAGCTCTAGGAATAAAAGGCAGGGGGTGGAGATGAATAGATGTGGCAGACAACTATTCATTTCCCCTGCTGGATAGACTTGTTAATCTGGTGCTCCTAATAAAGGAATAATTGATTTAAGGGTTTGTCATATTTGGGGAGCGGAATCAGAACAGTGGAGGCAAACAAAGAGAGAGTTTGCAGTCAATTGATCTAATAAGACAAACAATTGCAGCTGTGAAAAACATCACTTTTTTTTGGTAACTTTGAATGGTCATTAAATGAACTGTTGTAAATCGAGGTGTTAGGAAATGATAATTACCTAACTTGTTGGGTTAGCAATATATAAACCAGCATTATAGCTTTAAGATTGTATTGCTGTATTGCATCATACTGTGTCCTGATTGGTTTGCTCTGTAGCCAATGTCCTTAAGAGGGAGCTTGAAACAGGGTTTGTTTCTCTTTGATGCTCTTTGCTGATCGTTACTGCTCTTTACTGCTCTGTGCTGTGTTTGCTACTGTTTGCAACTGTTTATTGTGTATGACTACGATGACTGGTAAGAAGACTTTGTTATTGGAATTCCCCTGGACTATTGTTTTACTATCTACTGCTTTATCTGTGTACGACCTGGACTGTTTATTGGACTGTGCCTTATTACTATTTTTCCTGAAAGTAATCACAACTCAGCGTATCTGTGTGTTGGCTATGTTATTTTGCAACTGCTCTCAATCGCTTTCATGTGCATACCCTTGCTACTCAAGGGTTGCTCTGCGAATTCCTCAACACGAGGAACACCTGTAAAGGAAACCAGAGCTGGAGAAATTCTTAATAAAATCCATCGAGAGCAGTGTCTTTTCCGGGGGCAGCTGCATGCTAGGAATATCTGAACTGTATTAGATTGGTAGCTTAGCGAAGGTTTTACTTTTATTTGTTCTGTGGTGACATCTCATTTAAAACTCCAGGAGGCCATTCATCACTTTCATAAAATCACAATCAGCAGGAGCCAACCCTGGGGCACGGTAAGAGAAGCACACGGTGAGTTCTTCTAGGTTGACGGCAATCTGGAAAAAAATCAGAAAAGTGCTTAAGAAACATTCAGCCTCTTCAGTATGGCCCAGCTAGCACCTATCAAGCCAGCTACTGTCACTGCAAGTCTTACCTCACTGTGCCTTAAAAGAAACAACAAAGCTACAGGCATTGCTTTAAAAAAACAAGAAGAATTTAAAGCAGCATGTGGAAACTCCTTATCAACGACAGGGGTTGCATGTCAAAAGGGTAGAGCTTCTTCTCTACCATCACGGCCGCCATCTTGACTTTTCTCACCTCCTCATGGTGAGCACCTCCAAGTGGGTCCCCTCCTTGCAGTTGCCGGTTGGGATTATCATGATTATTTTTCCTCCATGGGATAGGGAAGTTTTATGAAGGCGGTAGGACGTTTAGTTTAACGAAGAGATGTATAATAAAGTTTCTCTTAACGAAGAGAAATATAAAATGGGTGTGATTCCAGTGGTAGGATTCTAATTTTTTAATTACCGGTTCTGTGGGCGTCGCTTGGTGGTCATGTGACTGGGAGGGCATGGCCAACTCAATGTCACTCATGTCGAGGGGCACTTTGCCTCACCTGGCCTCTCGTGACCAAGGGGATGCTGCAACGGTCGTAAGTGTGAAAAACAGTCACACCGGTAGAATCCCTCCTTGATAGTTCCTTGATCGGTGTATTGTTTTCTGCATGATTGTTTGTCTGGTGCTAATCCCTGCTTATCTACACATGGGCATCTGGAGAGAGTGTGTTCTCATTGTTTTGTTTCCTTCCTAGGTTTCTTATTTATTATATTTGCCCCAAACTGGTATTTACTTCCAGTTTTCATCCAAAATGCCCTGTAGCAAACACTGGGCTCACTTAACAGCCATAGTAATTTGCTTAATGACTACCACAATAAAAAGGCCATGAAATCAGTTTGGTCACATGAGTGACTGTCATGACATATGACCATAAAGGGCTGGCTCCATTACATAAGTGGAGGACTAGCTGTATAGGCATCACTGGTTATTTATATACAGTAATTTGCTCACCTAGCTTGGGTGAGGGTGCGATTCCCTCCTTGATAGTTCCTTGATTAGTGTATTGTTTTCTGCCTGATTGTTTGTCTGGTGGTAATCCCTGCTTATCTGCATATGGGCGGCTGGAGGGAATGTGTTCTCATCTTTATGTTTCCTTCCTAGGTTTCTGATTGTCTCTTTTGAATAATGTTTAAACCTAGTTTATCTCCATGAGTTAAAACAATACCTTAATCAAGGAACTATCAAGAAGGAACTTACACCCCCATAAAATTAGGAGGGGAAGCTACTATACAGTATATAAGCAGGCAGCATTGATGATGCTACCTAGTTATATAATGTTACACAATCTCCTCTCCTTCCCATTCTGAAAAAAGTTCAACAAGAGAAGAAGTTTTTTTCCTATAAGAGGTTGTAGGAAAAAAAATGCCTGTAAAAGCCTCTGTCAATTCCAGCTGAGTTGCCTGATCATTAGAGGCTTTTAAAAGCATTTTTTTCTGCAACCCCTTCAGCCGAAGAGGTTGTAGGAAAAAAAATGCCTGTAAAAGCCTCTGGCGATCCCAGCTGAGTTGCCTGATCGTCAGAGGCTTCTAAAAGCATTTTTTTTCTGTAACCTCTTAAGGTTGTAGAAAAATGCTTTTAAAAGCCTCTGACGATCAAAGCTGAGCTGCTTGATCATCAGAGGCTTCTTTTTTAAAGCATTTTTTCGGCCAAAGAGGTTGTAAAAAAATGCTTTTAAAAGTAAAAAAAAAAAAGCCTCAGATGAGGTGGGCGGGGTAAGCGAGCGGCAACCGTGCCAGGGATCGGTTCAGGGGCATGGCCAGCCAATGTTATTACTGGTTCTCCGAACTACTACAAATTTTTACAACCCACCACTGATACTCTCCTCTCTCTCCTCCACTGCCATTGTCATCTCTGCCAACCTGCCGAGCCAGAAAGGTTGGGGAACTCTGGCTTAGAGCAAAACATGGCTTTATCTTTCCCTAATAAATCTATATTTTACATCTGGTAGTCTTCATTTGTAGCTTGGTTAACCATATACTCTACCTCCAAAATGTTGGAAGAAAAATCCATCTGGTTCAGTTCCAATCAGGGAGAAAGGCACAGGAGACAAAATGGAGGCTGGAGGCTGATTGGAAAGATGGTCCATTTATTGATGAAGCAGAAGCATATGGGTGGTTCTGGGCAACTGACCACATGGGGTTGAGATTGGTGGGGGCGGGTATTTATACCTTCTCTTGGGCTTTTTTTTTTTTATTTGATTTATATGCCGCCCTTCTCGGGAGACTCAGGGCAGCTTACAGTGTGTTAAGCAATTTGAACTTGAGCTTCCTGTTCCTGTGCAAGAACATGTATTCTATTGGCTGTTGTCAGACTCCCATGGTGCCATGTACAAATACTAGGAGTTTGTCTGAGCTATGTTTGGTTGAAGTTTGGTCTGCTGATTCAATGAAGGGGCTGTTGGGCAATTCCTATTGGAGCTGAGGGCTAATCCTACCTTTGTTCAGACCTTGCCGTAGGGAATTTACTTATGAATAGAGCTAGTTATTTCTTTTATCTCTTAAGTGCTGGCATCTGCTGTGGGCTATTAAGAAAGGTGGGGGCTGCTTTCTCCCTCTTAAAAAAACCATGTTTCTCCATTTCTCATCCAGAAAAATATAAAATTCTGCCTTTTTAAAATATTTCTCCAAATATTTCATTCTTTTAGGAAAAGGGGCGGGTGCTAGCTTTCTACAAAGAAAAAAATGCATTTTACTTGTCGCTGTACTTTACTTTGTCCGCTATTTAATTACTTGATACTCTTTTCAACATTCTGCAGATCGTCATGAACATTCCTTTTAACAAGGGCTGCTGCTGAATTCAGACCTCTGGCAATCTTTCTTTGGGACTTTTTACAGAAAGCGTAAAAAACAGTCTGCTGGAGATGCAATTGTACAGCGGAAGATAAGACCTAGCCTATTTAAAAAACCATGGACTGCAACGCCAATAGTTCAAAGACAAAGACCGGACTTTTTATTTATCCATCTCCCACTGCCTTCATTTGACCCTATTACCTCCCTTCATTTAATTGAAAGCTTTTGAGGATGGGGGGTGTTTGTATCTTCGCTGACTCAAATTGTCAGCTTGCCTTCAGGCTGTCATTAGAAAGAGGAAATGCTCTCTGTTGGATAAAATACGCCTGGATGGATTTGTAAAAGGAACGGAGATACTCAGTTAATGATGTGGGTCCATTTTCACTGTGAATATTTATTTATATTTATTTATTATATTGTTATCCTACCCTTATTTCTTTATAAGTAACTCAAGGGGCAAACATACACTGTTCTCCTTCCTCCTCCTATTTTCCCCACAACAACCCTATCAGGGGGGTTGGGCTGGGGGAGAAAGTGACTGTGTCAACTCGCAAAGCATCCCTGGCCTGCTCTTGAGTTGCCATAGGCAAGTGGGATGGGAAACCGACAAAGCAGCACGGCAGCCAAAGACAGGAGCATATTCCAGACATATCTCTCTCAAGGTTGTCTCCAGGGTTACCCACAGCAGCCGGAGGGGAGTGATCTCTACAACCCGCGAAATTGCTCCTTTGGCGAATGTGATTGATGACCCACCCTGGGGGGAGGGGGAAAACAGGGTCATGATTGAGGTATAAATTAAGTAGGGTCAGAGTTGGCTTCACCTGGAACATGCCAATATGAAGCTCCTAATAAATAACTGGATTTCTTTTGAAGCTTGGCTCGCGGCTCATGATTTAATTAGGCCATCCTTCGGAACCCTGACAGCAAGCCAACTCTGGCTCAAAGTCACCCAGCTGGTTTTCATGCCTAAGGTGAGACTAGATCTCACAGTCTCCTGGTGATTGGCCCAAAGTCACCCAGTCAGCTTTCATGCCTAAGGTGGGACTAGAATTCATCATTTCCTGGTATTTGGCCCAACGTCATTCAGCCAGCTTTCCTGACTAAAGTAGAACTAGAACTCACTCTCTCCTGATGGCCACCTTAACCACTAGGCCAAACTGAATATAATTTTAAAGAGGGCATAGCTCTGTGAGAAGCCCCTCCCCCACTAGAAGAATGCAATATTTTGAGGAATATTTTTAAAAAGGCAGAATATTGTATTTCCTTAAATGAGAAATGGAGAAACATCTTTTTTTTTTAGAGGCAGGAAGCAGACGTAGCCTTTCTTAATAGCCTCCAGCAGATATTTTGTGCCCATTAAGAAAAAGTGAGCCAGCCTATTCAGAAGACAGCCCCAGTCTCCCTGGCCCCAAGCAGAAACTGAGGAGGCCAACTTTTAGAAATGCAGAATTGATAATTCATTCGAGGCAGGATATTTTGAAACAAATGCAGAATGGTAAGATTAGAAGCAGCCCCTCACCCAACATAGGAGGAAAGTCATTAGGCATAATAGGAATTGCCCAACATCCTTTCAGAAGACAAGCCCCTTCATTGCACTATCCTCAGAACATTTCAAACTCAGATAAGCAACAAACAAATGGTTGACAAAATTAGCTCAGACAAGCACCTAAGATCTAACCCTAACCCTAACCTAAGATTTGCATTTCCTCTTTTGCCTATAGAGCCAGCTAAGAACCTTACATACAGTAGTGGCCAAAATTGTGGAAATGTTTTGGGGGAAAGTGTATTTTTGAGGTTTGATAGCTAATAATAACACTATTCCACTGCTGGAATGGCCTGGGACCAGCCCAGACCTTCACCCAATTGAAAATCTATGGAGCCGGCTAAAGAAACTTGTTAGTAGGAAGCGACCCAGCAATAAAACCCAGTTAATAGAAGCCATCATTCAATCTTGGTTTCACATGATAACAGCTGCAGAACTTAAAGACTTGGTTCCCTCCATGGGAAGACGTTGTAAGGCCATAATTCATGCTAAAGGTTACCCAACTAATTATTCACTGACATGGTGATCATTTTTGTTCATCTCGTTTTTTCTCTGGTGATAATTTTTGTGTATCTCATTTTTTTCTACCTGTTTCACTTTTTTTTCTTTATACTGTCACTGCTCTTCTAATAGCAAATCCTTCATAAAAGTTATTGCATTACATTCTTGATTAAATTATCTTTCCATTGATATATCATTTTGTGGTACTACACCCACCCCCCAAAAAACTGGTGTTATTAGCTAGTTTTAGAAAATACACTTTTCCCAAAAGGTTTCCACAATTTTGGCCACTACTGTATGTAAGGGTCTTAGCTGGCTCTATAGGCAAAAGAGAAAATACAAATCTACTGTAACTCCTACATACCATATTTTTTCTGAATATAAAATGCACCTTTTTCCCCCAAAAAAGAGGGTGAAAATCTGGGTGCATGTAGCCCCACCCAGCTTCTCAAACAGAGGTTTCAGAGACTGAAGAAAGCATCGGAAAGAAAGCTGCAGAAAAGAAGCCCACAAACAGAGCTTCAGAGGCTTTTTTTCTGAAGCTGTTTCCGAGGCTTTCACAAGCAGAAAAAAAAGTTTTTTTCTGAAACAGAGTTTCGGAAGTTTCAGAGGCAGAAAAAAATCATACGTATCCCCGGGGCCAGTTCATTCCAGAGGGTGGGCACCCCCACATAGAAGGCTCTCCCCCTGGGTGTCACCAGTCGATATTGTTTGACTGATGGCACCCTGAGGAGTCCGTCTCTGTGGGAGCGTGTTGGTTGGTGGGAAGCCATCGATGGCAGAAGGCGATCTCGTAGATATCTGGGTCCTAAGCCACGGAGCGCTTTGAAGATGGTAATCAACACCTTGAATCGCACCCAGAAGACCATCGGGAGCCAGTGCAGCTTGCACAGGAGAGGTGCTACATGGAAGCGCCATGTTGCTCCCATAATCACCCGCGCGGCCACATTCTGGAAAAGCTGGAGCCTCTGAGTGCTCTTCAAGGGGAGCCCCATGTAGAGAGCATTACAGTAGTCCAGACAGGAGATGACGAGGATGTGAGTGACCGTGTGCAGGGCGTCCCGGTCCAGAAAGGGACCCAACTGGTAGATCAGGCAAACCTTATAAAAGGACCCCCTGGCCACAGCCATCATGTGATCTTCTAAAGACAGCTGTGCATCCAGGAGGACACCCAGATTACGAGCCCTCTCTGAGGAGGCCAAAGTCTCAATAGTCAGCAATGGAACCAGCTGGCTATACCGGGATGCCGCGAGCCATAGCCACTCAGTCTTGGAGGGGTTGAGTCTGAGTATGTTTGTCCACATATTAACTTGAATTCAGATAAAGTCCTTGCAAGAATAAGTTCAATTGTGTGGTAGTTTACAATTATTTATAGCAAGGAATGCAACAACCAATTTGCAAACTCTGTTGTGAAATGAACATAATATAAAAGTAAAGGTAAAGGTTCCCCTCGCATATATGTGCTAGTTGTTCCTGACTCTAGGGGGCAATGCTCATTTCCGTTTCAAAGCTGAAGAGCCAGCGCTGTCCGAAGACGTCTCCGTGGTCATGTGGCTGGCATGACTCAATGCCAAAGGCGCATGGAATGCTGTTACCTTCCCACCAAAGGTGGTCCCTATTTTTCTACTTGCATTTTTTTATGTGCTTAAAGCTGCTAGGTTGGCAGAAGCTGGGGCAAGTCACAGGAGCTCACCCTGTTATGTGGGTTAGGGATTCTAACCGCTGAACTGCCGACCTTTTGATCAACAAGCTCAGTGTCTTACCCACTAAGCCACCGCATCCCTTGAACATGATATAAGAGGCAGAAATATAATCCTATGCACAGTTAACCAGAACTAAACTCCAGTAATCTCAATTCTGCACACTTCTAACTCAGAATCACACTTTCCACTTGTGAAACACATTTAATTTTCAGGAAACATCTTTAGAGAGCTGAAATGAAAACCCTCTGGCTTTTTCTTACCATACCCAAGTCTTGCACAGCAATGTTATCGGTTCAACTACCAGCTTGAGCGCCATCAAAGGAAAATCCAGCTTCTCTTTGATGTCTTTTCATCTTTCACTTGCCCTCTCTGTACAAATCCGTTTGTCAACAATATCAGGAAGCTGTTATTACTCACTGGCAAGAGCAAAGAGATCCCAAACTGAGCTTGATATTCTAGTAGAGGGGTTATACCGGATAAAAACTGGTTGAAAATACTGTGGATTGTAAGAAGGGAATATCTATCAGATGAAGTAAAACCACAGTAACAGTACAGAAGCTCAAACAGTGAAGCTAAATTTGAAATATGTATACATATGTATACATATATTTTGGACAAATAATGCAACGGCAACTCAAAGGTGTTTTTTCAAAAGGCAAGTGGACTATTTTTTCCAAGGACGAGGGGAGAGAGAGGGGAGAGGAGGAAGAGGGAGGAGGAGGAGGAGGAGGGGAGGAAGAAGAGGAAAAGAAGGAGGAAGAGGGGGCCACTGGTAGGAGGAAGGTGGTGGATTTGGAGGAGGAGGAGAAGAATTTAATTTAATTTAATTTAATTTAATTTAATTTAATTTAATTTAATTTAATTTAATTTAATTTAATTTAATTTAATTTAATTTAATTTAATTTAATTTAATTTAATTTAATTTAATTTAATTTAATTTAATTTAATTTAATTTAATTTTTGCTGCCCCTCTCCGAAGAGTCAGGGGAAGAAGAAGAAGAAGAAGAAGAAGAAGAAGAAGAAGAAGAAGAAGAAGAGGAGGAGGAGGAGGAGGAGGAGGAGGAGGAGGAGGAGGAGGAGGAGGAGGAGGAGGAGGAGGAGGAGGAGGAGGAGGAGGAGGAAGAAGAAGAAGAAGAAGAAGAAGAAATAATTTCACGTCTCACCCAAGAAGCTACATTGGCCGTCAGCTAGTCTTAGCACAGATAAACCCCCAAGTAGCCTCAAGAGCTCTCAAGGCGAGTGCTAATGACCAGATGACTGCAAAGAAATATGATCTTTTCACCACCACATCCAATCCTGTCAGAATTAATCCCTCCATAGCTCCCACCACCCTGCCAGAGCCGATGAAGCTTCTTGGATGAAAAGCAAAATATCTTCCTCTTCAAGGAAAAAACCCATCCAGTTGCCTTTTGAAAAACCACCCTTGAATCAACTATGACCTGGATGACTGAACATATCCACAGACAATGCAAAGGGAAAGTTTCAGCCTCAAACTCTCAAAACTCAACTGGGAAATTACTAGCGTCCTAGATCAGGCCAAACCCAAAAACTCTAGGGAACCCTGGAAGCTTTGCATTCAATCAAATCAATCAACACTAGATACATAGAGATAAACCACATTTATACACCATTCAAAGGAGACAATAACAAACCTAGGAGGAAACATAAAGATGAGAACACATTCCCTCCAGTTGCTCACATACAGACAAGCAAGGATTAGGACCAAACAAAGAGTCAGGCAGAAAGTAGTGTTTTAATCAAGGAACAACCAAGAAGGAGCCTGAGTAGCGTAGGGGGCTAATGCCTCCTACTAAAGGCAGCAATTAACATCCAGCTGCCTGTAATTCTGTGAGTTCAATCCTAGCCAGGCTCAAGGTCGACTCAGCCTTCCATCCTTTCTAAGGTGGGTAGACCTTTTCATCCAAGAACTTTCATTGGTTCTTCACCAGAGAAAACAAAGAAAGAAAAGTCCAATTGTCTTTTGAAAAACTACCTTTGAGACAACCACGACCTGGATGACTGACAATCTCCATGGGCACACTCCTTGTATGGACCATGGTGTCCATCAGATCAGAAGAGCAGTAGATGATTGAACAACAACAGATATACTGTCATCACTTACCCTAAAAAGTCTTGGAGGTCCAGCCATCTGTATTCTCTCTTCATGGTGCCAAACATTTTCTTTCCTGAAGATCTAAACTTTCTCATGTTCTGTGTAACATTGCAGAAGCTGATTTAAACATGTCAGGATGTCATTGGAGAGAAAACATCTGATCGATATTTCTTGCTTCTGGGTTCCTTAATTGGGAACATTTCTTCTCATTCTATTTGTTTTCTTTTCTTCCCTCTCCTACGACACTAAACATTTTCTCTAGCATTTCTCGGAAAATATCTGTAAACATCCTTGATTCCACAAGGAAAGCTTATCTCTGGATAATGCAAGATGCCCTCTGCAAATTAATTTGACCAGGACTTGTTTTTCCTGTTTGAGAAAACATTTCTAAGAACCAAACATTTCTGAGAAGTGTGGGGTTTTTTTTTTTTCCTTTTTATCCCAAAACTGTTATGAGCTGCAAAACTGGAAGTTTTGCCTGTTGTGTAGCGGCTTGGACATGGCAACTGTCTATTAAAATCGTGGGGTGGGGAAGGAAAGATGGCATTCAAGGAGGTGGAGTCATCATGAGGAGGAATGGATTCTTGGAACTAAAATTCCTTTTTTAAAAAAGAGATGCCATTATATTTACCTTCATCCTTTATAAGAGCATGCCCTTATAAAATGGACATAACAACAGAGTTGGAAGGGATCTTGGAGGCCTTCTAGTCCAACCCCCTTATATGCGTGATGGTGACTCTATGGCACGGGTGCCTGAGATGGCATGCAGAGCCCTCTCTGTGGGTATGTGCGTCGTCACCTGCTGGTGTTAGGATATGATTTGGGCCTAAGAGTTGTCCAGGCAATATATGTGTTCTGTGACTTTAAGTTTTAATGCTGCATCATGCTGTAATGCTGAGTCATGCTATAATTACTTGTAATTTAACAATGTATTTAAGCAAGGTACTGTAAGGTATTCAGTTGATGATAAGCTGCTATCATCACGTGCATGTGTGGGTGGATCTGCTACCATCCGGGGTTTGTGAACCAGAGTGAACCAACTACTGTTTGTTTGGTAAGAGTTTGTTTGGAGTTAACCGGTAAAGACTTGGACTGTTTAGAAGACTACGAGATTGTTTATTTCCCATTATAAAGAAAACTTTTGATAACACCAGTTTGTATGTATCTCTATCTCATTGCTCTCAGCAACGTTTCTCTGTGCACTTTACTCTGCTAGTTATTACACAACAACAATATCCTTAACAGCTGGTCTTTGCGCTAGCTGGAGCACTGGAAACCCGAAGACCAGCTGGTCAGTGTGCATGTGTGTGCCGGCCACCTGATCTTCTCGCCTCCAGTGCTCTGGTCTACACAAGGACCAGCTGGCTGGTGGTGCACATGCACCCCAGCCAGCAGGTCTTTTGGGGTTCCGGCGCTCCGGTGCACATGAAGACCAGCTGGCTGACCTGCATTTGCATGCCGGAAGCCTGAATATCTGGTGGCTGGTGTGCATGCAGCTGGTCTTCAGCACTCCAGCACTCCAGTGCACAGAAAGACCAGCTGGCCAGCGTGCATGCGTGTGCCAGAAACTCAAACACTTCAGTATCGAAAAGGTTCTCCACCACTGCCCTATTCAGGTATTCAGACAAATAGTTGTCCAATCTCTTTTTAAAAACCTCCAGTGATGGAGTACCCATAACTTCTGGGGGCAAGTTGTTCCACTGATTAATTGTTCTAACAGTCAGGACATTTCTCCTTAGTTCTAGGTTGATTTTCTCCTTGATCGGTTTCCATCCATGGCTTCTGGTTCTGCCTTCAGGTGCTTTGGAGAATAGAATAGAAGATAGAATAGAATGGAGTGGGAAGGGAGGTCTTCTGGTCCAACCCCTTGCTCAATCAGGAGACCCTTTACCATTTCAGACAAATGGTTGTCCAATCTTGAAAACATCCAGTGTTTGGAGCATTCACAACTTCTGGAGGAAAGTTGTTCCACTGATTAATTGTTCTAACTGTCAGGAAATTTCTCCTTAGTTCTAGGTAGATTTTCTCCTTGATTAGTTTCCATCCATTGCTTCTTCTCCTGCCCTCAGGTGCAGGAGCTGCAGCTTGGCCCAAGTGAAGAGCAAACTGGGAATAAACATTTCAAGTATTCAAAGAAACTCTAACATCATTTATTGTAAAGGAGGATGGGAAATTCCATTTACAGTTTCCAAAATCCTGAATATTTGCTCATAATCACCCATGCCTTAATCTCTTACCCTTTGGATTACTGCAATCTGTTCCACATGGATCTGCCCTTGAAGACCATCCAGAAGCAGCAACTGGTCCAGAATGCATAGCACAACCAATTGTGAGTGTCCTGCATTTCACCCACATCTGACATGATTTATGTCAGGCCTAAGAATGGCATGTGGGGTTGAGCAGCTTCTTCATTATTATTCATCTACAGACAGAATGAGTGTTTTTTCTGGTGGGACCGGTCTATCAGGGCCAATTATGGATGGAGCATACTGCTTCCACTTAATCTCTCCCCTGGTATAGCCGACAAAGCCAGGAGAGCCCATGGTTTAGAGACTAATACATCTACCTAATATGCAGGTAGCCCAGGTTCGAATCCCCAAAGGGCATGGCTAGCTGATGAGAGTTAAATAGCTTGAAATAGATATATACTAGTCTCCCTTTATTTCTTTGTTGGTAAGCATAAATTCTACAGACAGAATCTTACCAGAGTAAAGCACTATCTCCATAATTGTAAGTATGCTCAGTGAACTGCTAGGAAGAGGCCACCTTAGCCCTCTTCTGCCTGCCTGACATCCCAAGCTCTGTTGCCTCTTTGCCCTCTGGGGAAAGCCCCCTCCTCCTTGGACCCCAGACTACATTCTACTACACCAAAGCTGGGTTTCAGCAGGTTCTGACCATTTCTGGAGAACCGGTAGTGGTAATTTTGAGTAGTTTGGAAAACCAGTAAATACCACCTCCGACTGGCTCCGCCCCCCACCTATTCTCTGCCTCCCGAGTCCCAGCTGATTGGGAGGAAATGGGGATTTTGCAGTAACCTTCCCCTGGAGTGGGGTGGGAATGGAGATTTTACAGTGTCCTCCCCTGCCATGCCCACCAAGCCTGAGTAGCATAGGGGGCTAATGCCTCCTACTAAAGGCAGCAATTAAGATCCAGCTGCCTGCAATTTCTGCGAGTTCAATCCTAGCCAGGCTTAAGGTCAACTCAGCCTTCCATCCTTTCTAAGGTGGGTAAATTGAGGAGCCAGTTTGTGGGAGCAATAATCTGACTTTGTATAAATATAAATATACAAAAGTATGAAGGCTATTGCTTCACGTACTGTAAGCCGCCCTGAGTCTCCAGAGAAAGGCGGTATATAAATCAAATCAAATTAAAAAAAAGCCATGCCATGCCCACCAAGCCACACCCACAGAACCAGTAGTAAAAAAAAAAATTGAATCCCACCACTGTACTATACCAAGGGTTTCCAAAATTCACAACTTTAAGATTTATGGACTTCAACTCCCGGAGTTCCCCAGAATTCCTCAGCATGACTGGCTGAGGAATTCTGGGAGCTGAAGTTCACAAGTCTTAAAGCTGTCAAGTTTGGAGACTCCTGCACTACACTATCAGAATATTCAGCAGACAGACACTGTCAGGCTTGGAAGCCATCTTTTGTATTAGGACTTCGGACCTGCCATGTTTACTACTGTGGGAAACTGGGAGGGGGGATTGTATGGAGTATGGGTGATATATAGTCATAGTAACATTCCTTTCTCAAGAGGTCAAGGCTGGAATCAGGGGTGAAATCTACTTACCTTCCTTACCGGTTCGGAAGAACATGTGCCACTTTTCTCTCTTGCACGCATGTGTCATATGCACATGCACACCTTCTGCGCATGCTCAAAACCTTCTGCACATGCACAGAAGTTAAAACCAGGAAGTAATGACACCCAGGCGGCAATTGCTACCGGATCGCTGAACCATAGGGAGAAATCACTACCGGATCGGGCTATCTGGTCCTATCCAGGAGCATTTCACCCTTGGCTGGAACTGGGAGGCATCTCCAGTGGGAACGATGCTTGATTGGACCATGTGATGGACTTGTGGGTGCTGGGCAGGGATTTGGAATTTCGTTTGGGTGGGGAAAACCTGGAAGCTTTCCGATTCGGGTTTTCCCAGATGTGCCAATATGACATCTCTAATAAAATGTAGCTTTGAGGAAACTCAGGCCTCGGAGTTTTCTTTCGTTGGGGGTGTTACTTGGAACCCTGACAGACGCAAGGTTGCAATTTGCGTCTTTTCCCATCCTTTCAACTAGAAAGCGTGCATAGAGCTCCACATCTCAGGTACATCCAGAACATATTCGGAATTAAACCGTTAAAAAGGTGCAATTTAGGAAATGGATGGGTTCGGATTATTTTTAATGCTTCAGAATTGTGGGCGCTCTCAAGAAAATCCCCTTCCGATTTCATTACGGCTAAGTTTTTGAAACAGGATGAAATGAGAAGGGAGACAGCAGCAGCTGGCCACTAAGCGATGCTACAGGCAACCTCTCCGTCACATCTGCACTGCTCACAAGTAAAACTGAAGGGAAGCAAAAGTGACATTTTGAGAGAGGAATATGAAATAGCACCATTGGAAATGTACTGGCTGCTGCAAATGATAAAATGGAGCCCCACACATCTGAATGCCTTTGTTGTAAACTTAGTTCAAACCTGGCTCATTCGTGTTGGCACATCACTTTTCTTTCTTTTCTTTTTTTTAAATTTGATTTATATGCCTCCCTTCTCCGGAGACTCAGGGTGGCTTACAATGCGTTAAGCAATAGCCTTCATACTTTTGTATATTTATACAAAGTCAGCTTATTGCCTCCACAAACTGGGGGTCCTCAATTTACCTACCTTAGAAAGGATGGAAGGCTGAGTCAACCTTGAGCCTGGTGAGATTCGAACTTACAGTAATTGCAGACAGCTGATGTTAATCACAATGTTTTAGTCTGCTGAGCCACCAGGCCCAGCAGACCTGGAACGCGGCATCTTTAATTTCAAGCAGGGAAATATGTTATATTTATCTCTCTGGTCCACAGTTTGTACTTTGCAAAGTATGTGCCCTTGTCAACCTGGGCAGATCTACAAAGCTAAACAAGGTTGGATCTGATTAGGAATTTGACCAGTTCCATATTGTTTTCTAGAAAAGAACAATATGGTGGCCTAGCGGTGAAGACACTTGCCTCCCACTGAGAAGGTTGAGAGTTCAATCCTAGGCAGCGGCAGATGTTTCTCTCCTAGGGCACAAAGAAAAAATATCTACTGTGAACTCTGCTGTGGCGTCAGGAAGGGCATCCGGCCAGTAAATGTTCAGCTCCGTCCCGTTGCCTTGACTCTATCCCAAATTAAAGAATTAGAGGGTTGCAAAAAGGGAAGGCTTGTTTCCCAGAAAACTTCATGGATATGGACATGTCCATGAAATTATGAAACAAATTTGAGCCCTCTACAGAAGTAAAATGTATTTTAAATTTTCAGCTTTGCCCTATTAGGAAGAAAAGGTATTATTCTGTATGAGTACATTTTGCATTATCATATAGGCGGTGGTGAAATCCAATTTTTTTTACTACCGGTTCTGTGGGCGTGGCTTGGTGGGCGTGGCATAGATACTGCAAAATCTCCATTCCCACCCCACTCCAAGGGAAGGATACTGCAAAATTCCCATTCCCTCCCCACTCCAGGAGGAAGGATATTGCAAAATCTCCATTCCCACCCCACTCTGGGGCCAGCCAGAGGTGGTATTTGCTGGTTCTCCGAACTATTCAAAATTTCCACTACCAGTTCCCCAGAACCTGTCACCCCTGCATATAGTTATCTAAATGACATTGAGACACTTTAAGATCCTTAATCCAGAGGTACCCAGTCTGAAGCCACAGACACCTGCCCTTCTCCAAAACTTGGGGTGCCATGCCACTTTGTTTAGTATGAGAGAAAAAAAGGATTAAATCCTTCTGAGGTAATCATATTAATTGTATCTATTAAATAAATAGAATTAAAACTGTAATTACAATTGCAAATATGTAAATGGATGTGTTGTTTTTTTTTTCATTTATGGGTATTGTGTCCTGCTACTCTGGGCATTCCTAATTTTTTATTCTGTTTTTCATTGTTTGTGACTTTAATTGGGTAAGCTGCACAGTTTTATGTGTAGCATTGTCGTTTGGGCATCCTCTAAATCTAAATACATCTAAAGCCAAATACATTAATTAAAGGAAAATACATTTTTTTTAGTTTGCCTTCCTGTGCCTGAAGCTTAATTATCATTATGCTACTCAAGAGCCAAATGTAGCCTTCAATCTGAAAACTGGCGAACGATTTCTCCAAATTTAAGAAGGTTTGGGAGTTTATTCACAGAAATTGCATCCTCTTATTAATGCTCAAGAAAACTAATGTAGAGGTTCCTATCGAGACAAATGAAACATTTCAAAATCTCCAACTGTTTAGGAACCAGGCAAGAGTTTTTAGATTAGTTTAGAAAAACATTTTTTTTACAGTGAATCAGAAGAAACCCGCTGATTAATCTAACAATTGGCATTAGTGTTTTCATAGTTAGGGACATGCAAACTTGCCAATAATCTTGGGGATTTTTTTCCCCTTAACTCTTCTCAATATTCTTTGGTCTTTCATCAAGAGAAGAGCCTCACAGCACAAGAGGAAGATAAAAAGAGTCTTTCCAGATCAGATCAAAGTTTTTCCAGTTCAAGGGTTCAATTTTCCTGGACAATCAGAGCACTGTTTCTCAACCTTGGCAACTTCCCCAGCCCAATATGGTAGTCCTTGACTTACAGCTATCCATTTAGTGACTATTCGAAGTTACAATGACACTGAAAAAAAGTGACATAACTGCTTTTCACACTTACAGCAGCATCCCCTTCGGTGGTGAGTTTCTATCGGTTCGCCCCGAACAGGTAGCGGCGGCAGTGGGATGCTCCGCCCACTCACCCGGACATTATTACGGACGCTCTGCGCATGTGCAGAAGATTCTACAAAGCGAGCACACACGCACTCACAGTTCCGAACCAGTAGTGAAGGTAAGTGAAAAACCCACTACTGATCCCCTTGATTACCGGTATATGATTAAAATTTGTATTTATGACGGTTGCAGTATCCTCGGGGTCTTGTGCAACCTTCTCACCAGCAATGGAGAAGCCAGATTCACTTAACAACCATGTTGCTCACATAACACCTGCAGAGATTCACGTAACAACTCTGGCAAAAAAAGTCGTAAAACTGTTGTGGCCCGTCAGCATCCTGTGCAGCTTGTAGTTGATTCCAACAGTGAGGAGGCTGGTGTGGTGCTGCGCCAGCAGCCTGTGCAGCTGGCGCTTGAGTCAGACAATGAGGAGGCTGGAGAAGATGTGGTGCCAGAGGCGGGGATTCAGCCAGGGCTTTCAGAACCTCCAGAAGCTCCCATAACTGAAGAGGAAGAAGAGGAGGAGTCTCTTCTTGATGCATGGGCGCGCAGACTGCCAAAAGGCAGGAGTGGCTTCTCAGGAGGAGGTCTCCTCGAGAGTAAGGCTTGGGGCTAATTGGCCGCTGCCCTAGCCTATTTAAGGAAGGACAACGACTGAGGCAATTTGCAGGGAACAACTTCATTCACTCTCCTTCGCGTCTTGATCTTAGTTCTCTTATCAGTTTCCTGCAAATTGCTTCTGGCCATTCTGCCAACCATAGTAAGATTACGATTATTTATTCTTTGGATTCTTGTAGGCTGTTAAGAAAGTTAATTAACAGCCTTTGTTTGAAAAAGACTGATTTAATTTAGTCTAAGGTTTGTACAGACTTTGTGTGTGCTGCATTCTTTGGGGTCTGTAGCTGGAGCAGAACAAAAACGGTGCAAAACTTATTTAACACCTGACTTGCTTAGCAACCGAAATGTCAGACTCAGTTGTGGTAATAAGTCAAAGACTACCTGTATGATGGCTGGGGACCTCTAGGAGTTGTAGGACACACATCTTCAAGCTGCTTTAATCTGTCCTGAATCTTCACTAATAACATCTGTGGAACGTGTCTCAAGGAAAACCCATTATAAGTCTGTAGAGATTCTCAATCATCCAGATCCTTCCATTCCCCGTTCTCCTGTCAGAGCTGAAGAAGCTTCTTGGATGAGAAATGAAAATGTCTTCAAAAGAAAAAGCAAGAAAGTCCAGTTGCTTCCTGAAAGAGCACCTTGGGAAAAATCTGTTATGTTACAAAATTCAAGATATTTTTAACCTGGCTCCACCACTTCTAATAGCTTGCAAGGAATACCAGAGGAGGCTTCTGCATATTTACAACGGGTGTAGCGGACAAAATGTTCTCCTTAGCTGCTGGAAATATCATAGGAGATCATCAGCAAATCAATGTGACCACTTAGAACATAAACCATAGAATAATAGGTTTGGAAGGGACCTTGGAGGTCATCTAGTCCAACTCCCTGCCCATGGCAAGAGATCCTATACCAGTGATGGCTAACCTTTTCTGGACTGAGTGCCCAAAGTGCTTGCGTAGGTATGCCAATGCACGGGCATGGGCCTGTACTCCCAGAATGCAATGTATGTGCCCCCTCACATGCGCCCCCCCCCACATGTGTGCTTGGCTCCCTGCATTATTTATTTTATTTATTTATTTTATTAAATTGTTATACCGCCCCTCTCCTACTGGACTCAGGGTGGTGCACAGCCAAGAATAAAAAACATCCCAATACAAAATTTAAAATTTTAAAAGAATTAAACAAATTTTGGCCCAAAATTTAAAACCTCCCGACTAAAATCCATTTACAATTAAAAATATCGAGGGGAGGGGATACGCCAGCCCAGCTTGATGATATAGAAAAGCTTTTAGGGCACAGCGAAAAGCCCAGAGATCTGGTATCCTATCTATCTCCGGGGGCAGGTCGTTCCAGAGGGCAGGTGCTGCCACAGAGAAGGCCCTCCCCCAGGGGTAGCCAGCCGACATTGTCTGGTCAGTGGCACCCTGAGGAGTCCCTCGCTGTGGGAGAGTACTGGCCGGTGGGAGGCTATCGGCAGGAGAAGGCGATCCCGTAAGTACTCAGGCCCTATGCCATGGAGCGCTTTAAAGATGGTAACCAACACCTTGAAGCGCACCCGGAAGACCAACAGAAGCCAATGCAGCTCGTGCAGGAGGGGTGTCACATGGGAGCGCCCTATCGCTCCCATAATCCCCCATGTGGCCGCATTCTGCACCAGTTGGAGCCTCTGGGTTCTCCTCAAGGGGAGCCCCATGTAGAGAGCATTGCAGTAGTCCAAGTGGGAAGTGACGAGTGCCTGAGTGACTGTGTGTAAGGAGTCCCGATCCAGAAAGGAACGCAACTGGCGAATCAGGTGAACCTGATGAAAAGCCCCCCTGGCCACGGACATCATATGCTCTTCTAAAGACAGCTGTGCATCCAGGAGGACACCCAAGTTGCGAGCCCTCTCCGTGCATGCACCCCGCCCCCATGCATGCACACAAGCACCATGCATGCAGCCTGTGCATGGGCATGTGCATATACCCCTGCACATGCCCCGCTCCCGTGCATGTGCGGTAGAGACCCAGAGACCAATTGGCCGGTGGGAGGTGTGTGTGCATGTGAGAGGGCGCTGTGTGCCATCTCTGGCATGCGTGCCATAGGTTCACCATTATTGAGCCTGAGTAGCGTAAGGCAGTAATGCCTCCTACAAAGGCAGCATTTAAGATCCAGCTGCTGCAATTACTTGCGAGTTCAATCCCAGGCAGGCTCAAGGTCAACTCAGCCTTTCATCCTTTCTAAGGTGGGTAAATTGAGGACCCAGTTTGTGGGGGCAATAAGCTGACTTTGTATAAATATATTTATAAATATATTTATAAATATAAATAAATATAAATAAATATTTTTAAATATTTGCAGGACCGCCTGCTGCTACCGATAACCTCCCACCGGCCAGTACGCTCACACAGAGAGGGCCTTCTCAGGGTGTCATCAGCCAAGCAATGTCGGCTGGCTGTCCCCAGGGGGAGAGCCTTCTCTGTGGGGGCACCCGCCCTATGGAACGAGCTGCCTCCTGAAATTCGTTTGATCCCGGATCTCCGTGCTTTCCGAAAGGCCCTTAAGACTTATTTATTCCAATAAGCCAGCCTTGCTTGCTTGATTTTAATGGGGTTTTAAAAATTTTGTACTAGTAATCTCTGGGGTTTTAAATTGGGTATTTTAATGGGGTTTGAGATTTTTATTTTGGACGGCCAATTAATTTAATCTAATTTTAAATTCTTTTAATATTTGTATTATATGTGTTTTAATTTGGTTGTTCACCGCCCTGAGTCCCCCTCCTGGGGAGAAGGGCGGTATATAAATTGAAATAATAAATAATAAATAATACAAAAGTATGAAGGCTATTGCTTAACACACTGTAAGCCGCCCTGAGTCTCCGGAGAAGGGCGGCATATAAATCAAATTTTTAAAAAAATTACGGTCCTATACCCTTCTGGAATTTCTTTGAGCTTCATGGGATGGGTACAGATGATCATAGAAAGAATAACAGAACAACAGAACAGAATAACAGAGTCGGAGGAGATCCCAGAAGTCATCCAGTCCAACCCCTCGCCTTACTTCACTTTCTTCCTTTACGTTGCTTCGCAAAACCGCAAGTGGGCTTGATTTGAAGCATTGTTGGACCAAGCATCTGTTCAGCCCTATAAAACCTGCTTTCCATGAATGGCTTAGGGGCTTTCAGGAACGATTAAATTACCCACTGCAAGACTTATGAGTAACCACCCCGTTTCTGTTCATATAGCACTTGCTGCAAAGACGTGTCTGTTTTACGAGGACATGCGTGATTAAGCGCATAAATCAATGCTGTAAATCACCACCCTGCAATCACTTGAATTTTGCACCAGTCCCTTAGGTGCACTGACGAGAGGGAAAACAAGAAGAAATAAGAAAGAGAAATTATGCGCAGTCAAGAATGCAATTACAACATCGGTGGTTTATGGGGTGTTTGTGGGGCGTTCATCAGAAAGGAAGGCACTTTGTTGACTTGGTTTCCGACTCAAGGCTAGTAATTCTATACCAGCGCTAAGGAGGTGAGAACAAATTGGGGGGGGTGCATTAACAATTCACTTGTATAGCTATACATCAGCTGAAGGTATCACAAGCTTAAGAAGTACAACAAGAATTTGCTTCCGGCTTATGGGCAGTCTTCCAAGGAAAATGAAGTCTCTGCCAGGAGTTGCAGGTAATCCTTTTTTTAAAAAAAGTTTTTTATTTTTAAACAAAAACAACATAAAAAACATCATCTTTCCATATACTTACAGACAGTGATTCGGTCGGTTAAAATCATTTTGTGCTCTCAACATTTTCAAAATTTCAATGGTGACAAATATTCTTTCATCTAACTAAAAACAAATGTTTACACATTTATCCAAATTTCATTTCACATATAATACTTCATCTCCATTCTTTATTATCTACCCATTGGTAAAATAGCTCCCATATCAAATAACATTGTTGATCTTCCTGTTCTCTTATTTCAAATGTCAATCTACTCATTTCGGCACAATCCAATATTTTTTTAATAATGTCTTCATCAGCAATTTTCTTCTTTCCTTTCCAGTTTTTTGCAAATACAATTCTAGCTGCTGTTAAAATATTCACAATTAAATATTGCAATTCTTTATTGAATGTCTCTGGTAAAATCCCTAATAAAAATATCTCTGGTTTTAAGTCTATTAGTCTCTTTGTCATTTTTTCCAACCACGTGTGTATCTTAGTCCAAAATCTCCTTGCTTCTATGCATGTCCACCACATATGGTAATAAGATCCTGGGGTCTGATGACATTTCCAGCACTTCTCAGTTTTATTCGTGAACATTCTGGCTATCCTTGTCAGGGGTAGATGCCACCTGTAAAACATCTTATACAAATTGTCCTTATATGCTGTAGACATTGTCATTTTATAGTTATATGACCACAATTTTTGCCATTTCTCCAAATCAATACCATAACCAAAATTTCCCCCCATGCTATCATTGATTCTTTAACTTGTTCTTCTTCCAATTTTACCTCTAACAAATATCCATATAACTTTTTAATTACATGGTCATCAGAACCCATTAATATCTTATCTAAAATAGTCAAAACATTATAAATACCTTCTTGTTTGAGATTTTCTCGATATCTAGAAAATATTTGCATATATGAAAACCAATCCATCTTAAATCCCTGGTCTTGTAACTCTTGTTTTAACTTAAGATCACCCTTTTCATCCAATATTTCACTGTATCTAACAATTTGTTCTCCTCTAAATATCACTGGATATGAGAAGGCTTCAATTGTCGATACCCAGACTGGAATCTTCAAATAATGATATTTTTTAATCCTCTCCCAGTTCAAATATAAAGCTTCACGTATCTGGTATCTTCTAAAATACCCCTGTATTTTAGTTCTTTTGTACCATAAAAAGGCATGCCAGCCCATCAACAAATCATGTCCCTTCAAATTCAAAAGTCTAGTATTTTTCAATGTTATCCATTCTTTAATCCACATTAAATTAGCTGCTTGATAATATAATTCAAAATTTGGTAGTCCAAAACCACCCCTCATTTTAGCATCCTGCAACAGCTTAAGTTTTATTCTTGCTTTTTTTCCCTGCCAAATATATTTCAACACCATTTCAAGTCTACAAAAAATTCCTTACCCAATTTTATTGGAATAGTCTGAAAAAGGTACAGAATTCTAGGTAAAATATTCATCTTAATAGTTGCAATCCTACCAATCCTAGATAGCTGCAAATTTCCCCATTAAACCAAGTCTATTATAATAAGCCAAATATTTAGCTTATTATAGTTATTTTCTTTAAGTGAACTACACCTCGGTGTCAAATGAATCCCCAAATATTTTACCTTGTTTGTGACCTGCATCTTGGAAATCTCCATTAATTCTTCTTTTTGTTTTTTAACATATTTTTAGCCATTATTTTTATCTTGTCTTTATTAATTTTCAAACCAGCAACTTCCCCAAACTCTCCAATAGTTTCTATCAGTTTTTTTAATTGATGCTAGTGGTTCTTCAATAATAAAGACCAGGTCATCAGCAAAAGCTTGTAATTTATATTCTTTTCGAATTTTCATACCTTTTATCTCTTTTTCTTCTCTAATATTTCTATTTAAAATTTCCAGTGTCAAAATAAACAACAATGGGGACAATGGGCATCCTTGACGGTTACCTTTTTGTATCTCAATAAAATCAGTCAACTCTCCATTAATCATAACCTTCGCCATCTGTTTAGAATATATAGCTTCAATTGCCGGAATCAATTTCCTACCAAAGCCCATCTCTTCCATTTGTAACGTCATAAATCGCCAGTTCACGTTGTCAAATGCTTTTTGAGCATCTAAGAATATCAAAGCTGTCTGCTTTTCAGGATGCGTTTCATAATATTCTAGAGTATTCAGTATTATTCTCATATTATCTCGAATTTGTCTTTTGGGTAGGAATCCATTTTGAACTGAATGTATAAAATTATTCAAATATCTCTTAAGTCTTTCTGCCGGTATTGAAGCAAAAATGTTATAGTCTGAGTTTAACAGGGATATTGGTCTATAGTTTTTAATTAGTTGTGGGTCTGTATCTTCTTTGTGGATCAATGTGATATAAGCCATGATTTGGACCAGAGCTTCATGATATCCAAAGCAGAACATCCAAATTCAGATTTTGTTCCATACATTATCAACCTTGTGAACTCTCAAGCTTTCTCTTTCCATTATGTATTCAGGGTGGACAATGGTTAACATTTATATGTATTGATATGTTAGAGTTTATGTATATACATATGTATGTACATAGCACGTGTATATGTGTGTTATGTATGTATGAGAGCAGGCAACAGAACTTCATTTTTAATGTGTGCCAGTGTGCCTACAAGAAAAAATGGCAATAAAAATTATTGTCAATCCTAAAGAGAGCCTGGCTGAGGCCATCTTTGAGGCTACAATGAAAAAGAAAGGACAGGGAGTGGGGAAATAGCAAGCAGGGGTTTTTTAGTCAAAGCAAGAAGTTTTCTTGTGGGAACCAAGGACATTCCAACGGGTGGCTAGGGAGAAGAGGAGTGGCATAACCAAGCAATTGGCCAACACCTCGATTGGACAATGGAACTGAGGACTTGGGGGAATGAGGAACTTTTACTTTTTAATTAGATGAAAACCACGGGAATCTTCAAAGTCGGTTTTCACCAGTTGTGCCAATATGAAGTATCCAATAAATCATTCCTTGAGGAATCTACCTGCCTCAAAGTTCTGCTTTCTTTGGGTGCATTACTTGGAATGTTGATATACTGTGTTTTTTGGAGTATAAGACGCTCCGGACTATAAAATGCACCTACCTTTTTTATGGAGGAAAACAAGGGTAAAAAAATCTGCCTCTGCCTCCCAGCAATTTGCCTCCTTGCAGCAAACAGCAAACAGCCTGTTTCAGTTTCAGCACAGTCTGATTAGCACAAGAAAAAAAATCTGCCTCTGCCTCCCAGCAATTTGCCTCCTTGCAGCAAACAGCAAACAGCCTGTTTCAGTTTCAGCACAGTCTGATTAGCACAAGAAAAAAAAATCTTCCTCTGCCTCCCAGCAATTTGCCTCCTTGCAGCAACAGCAGAGGCTGAAAATGAGGGCGCAGAGGCAGCAATAGGCGATGGCAATCCCTGCAGCTTGAAACAGCTGATGGTCGGAAGACCGATCCAACCGACAATCAGCTCCTTGTGCTAATCAGGCTGTGCTGAAGCTGAAACTGAAACAGGCTGTTTACTGTTTGCTGCAAGGAGGCAAATTGCTGAAAGGCAGGGGCCAAAGGGTGGGGCCAGCGGGTGGGTGGGGCTACACTCAGTGTATAAGATGCACCCAAATTTTCACCCTCTTTTGTGGGTGGGAAGTGCGTCTTATTCTCCAAAAAATAGGGAATCTTATCTTAATCGTTTGAAGTTACAACTGAAAAAGTATCTTAGGAACATTTTTTACACTTATGCATATGTCCATGATCACCTGATCAAAATGCAGACACTTGGCACCTGACTATATTTATGAACGGTTGCAATGTCCCAGAGTCATATGATCCTCTTTTGGCCACCTTCTGACGAGCAAAGTCAATGAGGAAGCCAGATTCACTTAACAATTGTGTTACTAACTTAAGAACTGCAGCGATTGACTCAACAACTGTGGCAAGAAAGGTGGTAAAATGGGGCAAAACTCACTTAATAACCGTCTTGCTTAACGACACAAATGTTGGGCTCAGTTGTGGTAGTAAGATGTAAGCTAACCGCACGTGATGCTTTAAGGCTGCAGAATCAGGGGTGGGCTTCAAAAATTTTAGCAAGGGGTTCTCTGCCCGGTTGCTGGGTGGGCGTGGCCTAGTCGGCCTCCTGCACCATGGTGGGAGGGGGTATTTTTGCCCTCGCCGGGCTCCGGAGACTTTCCTTCAGCTTCTGGGAGGGCGAAAACAGCCTCCCCAGGCTCCGGAGGCCCTCTGGAGGATGGAAACAGGCCCATTTCTGGCCTTCCCGAACTTTAAGGATGCCCATTTTTCACCCTCCTCGAGCCTCTGTGGGCACCCTGCACTTACCTACATCCAAAACAGGCTGTGTGGGGACTCCTGGGAGCAGCAGGGTGGGGTGGGAGGGGAGGAGCCAGCCAGGAGTGGGATTTGGGGGTTCTCCGAACTACACAGAATCTTAGCTAGAGGTTCTCCCGAACCCCTGCAAACCCCCAGCAACCCACCCCTGTGCAGAATGCTTCAATATTCTCCTGGAAAGGGAAAAAAAGCAGAGGTTCATTCACAGGGATAAAGTGTTCCAGATTTAGCCCATTTCAGCATCCCCAAGGTAAATTTCATTGACATACAGTAAGATTTTCCCTTAGCTCTCAAACAAATCTCCACTTAAAATCCCAATAATGTTAATAAATCAGATTACAATTTCCGGGTGATATTTTTCTAAGATTCTGAATCAAGGTAACATTTGAGATAGCTCGTTCTATAAGCTCCAGATTTCCCAGGCTTGGTCCGTAAGCTCCAGATACACAAAAGGTAAAAAGTCAAGTGGAGCACATTTATTTCTAACATTCAAAATAAATCACACTAATTAAGGAAGTGAAAGGTGCAGAGTTAACATCTGCTGGAGAATAATGTAAGTCTCATTATTGGAAGACTTTTGGCAAACATTCAAGAATTTGATGCCACCTTTTCCAAGTAACTAAGTTTATAAAAAGGTATTATTCTCTGATTCACAAGGATCAGAGTCCTTGTGATTTTTTATTTTTATTTAAGGGGTTGTTGTTGTTTTTGGCTACCATAGACCATCATGGTTCTCTTCCTACAATGTCTGATCTGGTCTTTATTTTATTTATTTATTCCCCCACTTTTTTTATTTGTACAAATAACTCAAGGTGGCAAATGTACCCAACATAACTTCCTCCTTCTATTTTTCCCACAACAACAACCCTAGGAGTTGGATTGAGATGAGAAAGAATGACTGGCCCAAGGTCATCCAGATGGCTTTCCGGTTTAAGCAGAACTAGAACTCCCAATCTCCTGGCTATTGACCCAAAGTTATCCAGCTGGCTTTCCTGCCTAAGGCAGGTCTAGAACTCACAGTCTCCTGGTGATTGATCCAAAGTCACCCAGCTGGCTTTCATGCCTAAGGCGGGTCTAGAACTCACAGTCTCCTGGTGATTGACCCAAAGTCACCCAGCTGGCTTTCCTGCCTAAGGCGGGTCTAGAACTCACAGTCTCCTGGTGATTGACCCAAAGTCACCCAGCTGGCTTTCCTGCCTAAGGCGGGTCTAGAACTCACAGTCTCCTGGTGATTGACCCAAAGTCACCCAGCTAACTTTCGTGCCCAAGGCAAGACTAGAACTCATGGACTTCTGATTTTAGCCTCGTTCCTTAACCATTAGACCGAACTGACTTTCTCTCTCCTTTCTAAATCAAACATTTTATTTTATTTTCAGTTATCCTTTTCATTCTCCTCTGCCATCAAAAGAAATTTTCCCTTTATTGTGTTATCTCCCCTTCTTAGAGCTATGAGATCCTTCCATCTGAAGATTTGATGGAAATTCAATCAATTTACCCCGTGTGTTGAATCTATAATTGAATCACTGAATCACTTTAGTGTATCAACCCTGAGCCCTTCAAACTGATTTAAGGACTCAATGGATTATGGTTTTGGTTTGGATCAACCTTAAATCAATGTGTGGAATTCAACTGACAATGGAAATAGAATGATTTATATTCCTCTAAAAGTGAAGAGGAGTGAATGTAGTAGAGGTTCAAGGGTAAGAGAGAGAGAATTGAAGAAATGTGAAGCAGAAGTCATCAAGGTCCTGGTTGTCCCAAAGATGCTTTTTCAAGAGGCAACTGGACTTTATGTTTTTTCTTTGAAAACGTTTCGCTTCTCATCCAAGAAACTTCTTCAGCTCTGACTGTATGGTGGGGGAATGGAAGGATTTATACTCCTTGCAGACAGTTGGTCATTTGCATCCTTTTAGAGGGTCGTTGAAGCACTTGGAGGTTCATCTGTGTCCTCAGGGTCACCTGAGTGGTGCAAATGTGTGTGGAGCCTTCTTGGAACTGTTGAAAGGATTGTGTTGTAGACTGGAGATAGATGATGTTGTATCCCTCCCCCCCTGTTGAGAGCGGACTGTTCAGTTTTGACATAGATGGCCTCTTTGACCCCTCTTTCAAACCAGTGATCCTCTGTGTACAAAATGTGGGCTTTGCTGTCTTCAAAAGAGTGGCCTTCATCTTTTAAATGCAGATGGACTGCTGAATCTTGTCCTGATGGGTTTGTATTCCTATGTTGTGCCATGCATTTATGAAGTGGTTGTTTTGATGATTCATAGCTTACCTACTTCTGGAGAGCCACAAATTTCCACCCACTTTCTGTATCTTATATTTCAGGCATCTAGGAGAGCAGCTTCTCCTCAGTGGATCTGCTCTGTTATCAAGTTCATGTTCTCAGGGTCATGGGTGATGGCTAAGGAGGACATTTTTGCTTATGTGATGGTGACAATGATGGTAGTGGTGGTGGTGGTGGTGAAAAGCAGGAGGAGAAGGAGGAGGAGGAGGAGGATTTGACTTATGGTCAAAGACCAGAAATTCTCTATTGATAGTATACCCTCCCCAGAAAGACTGTCATGAATTCACTATGTCTTTCCAGGGTATGGATATAGTTAAGAAGGGAAAAATGTAAAAGCACCTTCCTCTACTCTGATGTGGTGGCTCAGCTGTTAAGACATTAGGCCTGTTGGTTGGAAAATTGGCCACCCAGGTTCGAGACCCAAACATCACACAAATGGGTGAGCTCCCGTCCTTGCCTCAGCTCCTGCCAACTTAGCCGATCAAAAGTATGCAAATGTGAGTAAATAAATAGGCACCGCTATGGAGGGAAGGTAACAGCACTCTGTGACATCATATGACCGTGTAAATGACTTTGGACAGCATTGGTTCAATGGCCTTGAAACGGAGATGAGCACTGAACCCTAGAGTTGGCAACAACAACGGAGTAAAAATCCGCAAGGACTCCTCCTCCTTTTTCCTCTATTCTACAGGCCTTGGTGAAGATTAAGTGGCTCACCCCTGTCTTTTTCTCTGTCCTTTCTCATAAACCCAGAGACATTCTTCTTACAGTTTTTGATGTAAACAGTCAACCACTTGATAAGAAGGTTCATTGTACGCATTTCAGTCTAATTTATGCTTTTCCCCAACTCACAATTTTAGAAGCATGTACAGGACTGGGCTCATCTAGAACCATATAAATAACATTCTGTCTTTGTTAGTTAAACAATATCCTGTTGCATCTCTTTTAATGGATTTTTTAAAAAATTCCACAAAAAAAACCAACAACCCCAAATTTATTTTTATTTATTTATTATTAAAATTTATATGCCGCCCTTCTCCCGTGTGACTCGGGGCGGCTCACATAATAAAAACAACAACAATAAAATTCTAAAATACAGTCCCATTTAAAATCCCCAAACTTAAAAAACCCCATAATTGGTCAGGGAATTTGGTGAAAAAGCCATGTCTTAGATAGATAGCTTTTATTGCGGTCGGAGACCAAATTAAATACACATAAAAAGGGGGGGGTAGATTTTACAATTGTAAATAGATCATGCGACAATACACCATCTACTACCTCAGATACAATCTGTACTATCAATATTGTGATCCTCTGCCATAGGAATTATCCGTCTCTTCCCCCGTTTTTTTTCCGCCATGACTGCAGCGAAAAATTTTGCCACCTTTGAGGTTATATTAGGGTCTGCATCCTGGAGTAGGAAATAAAGGCTGAACAGATCAGGTGATCCAGGGAATTTGGTGAAAAAGCCATGTCTTCAGGCCAGCACGGAAAGTGCGGAGATCGGGAGCCGTCCGGAGCTTGGTGGGTAACCCACTCCAGAGGGTCGGTGCGGCCACAGAGAACGCCCTCATCCTGGGGGTCACCAGCTGGCATTGTCTGACCGACGGCACCCGGAGGAGGGCAGTTCTATGAGAGCGCACAGGGCGGAAGGAGGCCGGTAGAAGGTGGTCCTGCAAGTACCTTGGGCCCATGCTGTGAAGGGCTTTATAGGTGAGTACCAGCACCTTCTGTGTGCCTTTGCAGTTTTCCCTAATTTATGGAGGTTTTTATGCAGATTTTAATGTATGTTTCCCAGGCATAGCTTTTTAAATGGAAATTTCCTGATAGTGTTTTTGATTGATCTTTCAATGCAGGCTTTTTAAAGAGATGTTTCCTTTCTAGTTTCAACTGTATGCATCTCTGTGTGGCTATCTAACACAGAATAGCAGAATTGGAAGGGGCCTTGGAGGTCTTCTAGTCCAACCCCCTGCTCAAGTGGGAGACCCTGGCCTATACCATTTCAGACAAGTGGCTGTCCAATCTTTTCTTAAAAGCTTCCAGTGTTGGAGCATTCACAACTTCTGGAGACAAGCCATTCCACTGATTAATTGTTCTCATTGTCAGAAAATTTCTCAGTTCTAGGTTAGTTTCCAACATTTCTTTCTTATCTTGCCTTCTGGTGCTTTGGAGAATAGGTTGAATCCCCTTCTTTGTGGCAGCCCCTCAAATATTGGAAGACTGTTATCATGTCCCACCTAGTCCTTCTTTTCACCAGAGGAGAAATACCCAATTCCCAATAAAAGCTACGTCTATATTTTGACAGCTTGTCCTTCAGATAGATATAGATAGATAGATAGATAGATAGATAGATAGATAGATAGATAGATAGATAGATAGATAGATAGATAGATAGATAGATAGACAGACAGATAGAAAGATATTGACAGACAAATAGATAGACAGATAAATAGAATAGAGATAGATGATATGTAAGATAATAGATCCGTGATGTGGTGGCACATTGAGCCATATCGGTGGGCATGCAAGCTCAGCTCTGGCGTGCATACATGTGCCGGCCAGCTGATTTTTGGGCCTTCTGGCCCCACTGGAAGTCGGGAAGCAGGCTGTTTCCGGCCTCCGGAGGGCTTCCGGGCAGGTGGGGAAAGCCCATTTTTTGCTCTCCCCAGGCTCCAGAGGCTTGCCGACTTTGCCGACCTCCAGAGGAACTGGAAGGCCTGTTTTTCACCCTCCCCAGGCTCCAGAGCCTTTCTAGGAGTCTGGGGAGGGTGAAAACAGCCTTCCCATTCCCCCCGCCCCCTGGAGACCCTCTGGAGGCTAGAAACGGCTCAATTCCCAACTTCCGGTCCCACCATTTCCGGCCTCTGGAGGGCCTCTAGGGGGTGGGGAGGGCCTTTTCACCCTCCCCAGACTCCTAGAAACGCTCTGGAGCCTGGGGAGAGCAAAAACGGGCCTTCCGGTCCCACCGGAAGTCAGCAAACAGGCTGTTTCCAGCCTCTGGAGGGCATCTGGGGGGTGGAGAAGGCTGTTTTCACCCTCCCCAGACTCCTAGAAAGGCTCTGGAACCTGGAGAGAGAGAGAAAAACAGGCCTACCAGGCCCATCGTGCCATCATGTGCCAAAAGCAGGGGAAGTGCAGGGGCATGCGTGCATGTGCAGGGGGCGGGGCACATAGAATTATGGGGGTGGGCATGCACGTGCGTGACTCCTGCTTCCACTCCCCCCGCTTTTGGCACGCGATGGCAAAAAGATTAGCCTTCACTGTAATAGATGAGAGAGAGAGAGAGAGAGAGAGAGGGAGGGGCAGAGATGATAGATAAATGATAAAAGATAGACAGACAGACAGACAGACAGACAGACAGACAGATATATATATAGGCAGATAAATAAGCAAGCTATCTAATAAATAAACTTTATAAAGCTCACCAAGGCTAAGGCTAAACAAGCTTAAAGCATATTGAATAAAGGCAACCGTTAATCTCTACCTGACCTGATTAAACCAGTTGTGTTAATAGTGCACACACAGAGAGAGAGAGAGAGAGAGAGAGCTCTGCACTTTTTATTCTACAGCATCCCTAGTCTGCTTTGCCAGGTTCCAAGCTGTAGCTTTAACACTGACAGCCATGAACCAAAGATTGAATTACGCCATCTCTCCTTTGCATACTGCGTTGAACGCAGCAGGTCAACAAAACAAAATCAAAAAGATTTTGTTTCGGTGGTTAAAGGAAATCCTCCGTGAAGCAGCTCTTTACCTTCCCTTCCCTTCCACTCTTTTCTCTTGGGGGAAAAAAAACCAGCGATGCTAATAAAACCCACTCTCTCCTCTCTTCCGTAAAATGTCACCCCGCAAAGAATCTCTGCTGGTTTGGGTATATTTTTTTCCAGCTTCTCTCCAAGTTTGGAGCAGAGTTGGAGAAAAGCAAAGGTCCGTGCGGAAAAGCAGCCAAAGGGAAACGGAGGGTGATTAATTAATTGGCTGTGATGCCGCTTCGCTGCCAACGCTGTTGAGATGCGTATACAATGCCCTGCGGTCGTGCCAATCCTTCTGTCTTTGGCATCATCTCTGCCCAGAATCCTCTGCCAGACAGTTTGCAATGGGCCAAGTCATCAAGTTGACTGTTTACACAACCCTTACTACAGCCTTTGATTTCAAACAGATGTGAAATGTGGCTTTTTATTACATTCCAAGCAAGGCTGCCCAGGAGGTACCAGTTACGGTTTTCTTGGACAAACTCTTGAGTTACGTATTGTTTATTTTATTTATTTATTTATTTATTTTATTCCGATCACACCTTTGTTGCATTTATAAATAACTCAAGGTGGTGAACGTACGTAATATTCCTTCTTCTTCCTATGTTTCCCACAGCAACAGCACTCTTGAGGTGGGTTGGGTTAAGAGAAAGGAACTAATCCAAAGTCACTCAGGTGGCTTTCATGCCTAAAGTGGGACTAGAATTCCCAGTCTCCTGGTGATTGGCCCAAAGGCACCCAGCCAGCTTTTATGCCTAAGGCAGGACTAGAATTCCAGTCTCCTGGTGATTGGCCCAAAGTCACCCAGCCAGCCTTCATGTCAAAGGCGGGACTAGAACTCACAGTCTCCTGGTGATTGGCCCAAAGGCACCCAGCCAGCTCTCATGCCTAAGGCGGGACTAGAACTCCTAGGCTCCTGGTGATTGGCCCAAAGTCACCCAACCAGCTTACATAAGGCAGGACTAGAATTCCCAGTCTCCTGGTGATTGGCCCAAAGTCACCCAGCCTGCTTTCATGTCTAAGGCAGGACTAGAACTCCCAGTCTCCTGGTTTCTAGCCTGAGCCTTAAGCATGAGACCAAACTGGCTCTCATTTTTTATTTCTGTACGATTTTTTCTATTTTATAAAATTCTATTCTTAGAATTTTCTATTAGACTCTTAAACTGTAGGAAGGGATTATCCGACTGACTTTTGTAATCTTGATACCATGTCAATCAAATCTAAAAAAATAATAATCTCTAAATGAATAAATCAGAAGTAAAATTATAGTGGGGAGGGGAGGAGAGAAGGAAGGGTAATTAACCACTCTTGTGATTTGCTACTCAAATAAGGTCACATAAGAAGCAAGAAAGAGAACTGACTCCAGAATTTTGTCTGTTGATTTTGTTGTCTATTGATGGGCACGTTTGCTGAAAGAAAACAGATCAGAAGTTGCCTGCTGGCAGTGATGGAGCCAAATCTGATGGTTAATAGATCCAGTGACAATAATTGCCATGTTCTTAAACTCTTTTTCTCCCTTCCGTTTTTCCTAATGGATTGTTGGAAGATGGATAGATCACAGCAGTCCAACCTGACAAAATTAGGTCAAGAGTCAGATCATTACCACTTCTGGTCTAGATGGCTTAAGGTTGATGATCTCTGCCTAATTTTGCTGTTGTGTCCTAGATTATTACTAGAAAAAAATAAAAAGAAGTTGTATTCAGTTTCCAATTCACCTTTAAAACATTGCCAAAGAAACGTGCAAGGCAAGGCTGTTAAAATAAAGCGATGGGTTAAACATATGCAGATTAAACAGAACACTTGGCACTGCAATCACCTTTAAAGTTATTTTTAAATTTAAAAACGGTTACTTGATTGGAAGGATAAAAAGTCCAGCATTATTTATCCCTTAGAGTAAATGAATAACTTTGGAAAAAAGCATGTCTTTATTTGGCTTCAATTCTGAAGAAAGGTTTTTGGTTTTTTTTGGACAATGCTTTGCAACAGGTGGCAATCCAGATTTACAGAATAACAGAATTACGGAGCTGAAAGGGACCTTGGAAGTCTTCTTGGGTACTTACGAGATCGCCTTTTGCCACCGATGGCCTCCCACCAGCCAATAGGCTCCCACAGAGAGGGTCTCCTCAGGGTGCCGTCGGTCAAACAATGTCGACTAGCGACCCCCAGGGAGAGAGCCTTCTCTGTGGGGGCTCCTGCCCTCTAGAATGAATTGCTTCCGGAGATACATATGATTCCCGACCTACGTACCTTTCGCCATGCCCTTAAGACCTTACTGTTTCAACAGGCTGGGCTGGCTAAATAACGAATTTTAATGGGTGTTTTAGTTTCTGAGTTTTAATATAGGGCCAAATTATTTAATATGTTTTATACTTCTTTTTAAATATTGTGATATATGTTGTTTTACTGTGGCTGTGCACCGCCCTGAGTCCCTCAGGAGAAGGGCGGTATAAAAATTTAAATAATAAATAAATTAAATAAATAAATAAATAATTAAACAAACAAACAAACAAATAAATAAATAAATAAATAAATAAATTCTAGTCCAACCCCTGCTCAGGCAGGAAGCCCTATACCAGTGATGGCTAATCTTTTTGCCGTTGCGTGCCAAAAAGGGAGGGAGTGTGGGGATTCGCGGGTGCATGTGCCCACATCCATAATTCAATACACCCTTCCCTCACGCGCGTGCGCACGTGACCCCCCCCACACACACACACTTCCCCCTGCTTTTGGCACACAATGGCACAGGGGGCTCAGTAGGCCCGTTTTTTTCCCCCTCTCCAAGCTCCAGAGGCTTTCTAGGAGCCTGGGGAGGACAAAAACAGCCTTCCCCATCCCCCCCCCACACACCGGAGGCCTTCTCGAGGCTGGAAACAGCCAGTTTCCTGACTTCCGGTGGACCGGAAGGCCTGAAAATCAGTTGGCTGATGCGCACATGCGCGCTGGAGCTGAGCTAGGGCAACACTCGCGTGCCCACCAATACAGCTCCGTGTGCCACCTGTGGCACTCGTGTCACAGATTCGCCATCATGGCCCTCTACCATTTCAAACAAATGGCTGCCCGATGTCTTCTTTAAAAACCTCCAGTGTTGAAGCACCCACCACTTCTGGAGGCCAGCCGTTCCACTGATTAATTTTTCTCACTGTCAGGAAATTTCTCCTTAATTCTAGCTTGCGTCTCTCCTTGATTCATTTCCATCCTTTGTTGTTGTTTTTTTCTTTTCGTAGTTTACGTTGATTGTGCTGCAATGGATTGTGTGTTCGCACAAATCCCACATTTCACAGGGCATGCACATAGCAAATCTCGTGGCAATTTGTCTTCTTCCAAGATATTTTTTTTTTCAATTTCCTAGTCTAGCCTCCAACTTCGACAGACAATAGTGATCTCACAACCAACCCTAACATTGCTTAGCTTCTAAACCCATAAATTGGACCAGTTGTTGTCACCTGCCAAATCATGCATCTATTATTTATTTTTTAGCTTCTTCAAGGTGATAAACACCAGTTGTTCTAATACAGGTAGTTCTTAACTTACAGCTGTTTGTTTAGCGACTGTCTCCTGGTGACTGATTGATAGTCACTCAGCTTTCATGCAAGGACTAGAACTTACAGTCTCCTAGTCACTGAGTGGCCCAAAGCTACCCAGCTGGCTTTCATGGCTAAGGCACGATTAGAACTCACAGTCTCCTGGTGACTGACACAAAATCTTTCGACTGGCTTTCATGGCTAAGGCATGATTACAACTCAACAATTCCTGGTGATTGGCCCAAAGTCACCCAGCCAGCATTCCTACCTAAGGCAGGACTAGAACTCACAGTCTCCTAGTGACTGGCTCAAATGGCTATCATGGCTATATAGCAGGACTAGAGCTCACAGTCTCTTGGTCAATGACTCAAAGTCATCCCGCTAGCTTTCCTGGATGAGGCAGGACTAGAACTCCCAATCTTCTAGTCCAGTGGTGGCTAAACTTTTCCAGACTGAGTGCCCAAAGCGCGCGAGCCCCCAAAATGCAATGCGCGCACAGCTCCCTGCAAGTGTCCCACCCTCATGCATGTGCACAACCCTACGCATGCCCCCCACCCCCTTGCATGTGTGCACAGCCTCCCCCACATGCGCTTCACCACCACCACCACCACCCCGCGCATTCGCCACAGATACCTGAAGACCAGCTGACCAGCAGGAGATGTCAGAATCAGAATATTCCTGAACTGGAATAGGGCATGATAACAAGGTCAGCCAATGAATAGACATAGCAACTAAATCAGCCAATGAGGACTGTTTGGAAACTGAAACAGTTTTGGACACTGGGCGTGGCTTAGCTCTGAGTCTGTGCAAAAAAGCTGCAAAATATTCTGCTCTGCTGAAGTGAAACTCATCTCTGCTGTTCTCTCCTCTGCCGGTGTTTTGCTTGTAACTATTACCACGCTGGGAAATCTGCCATTGGTATTGTACATTTTTCTTCATGTGTTATATCGTATATAAGGGGAAGATAATGAATCCTGCTGAATCAGTTATCTGTGTGTGCTCTCTGGATGTGATTTCTGCAACAAACTCTGACAGGAGGCGCACACTCATGCACAGAGGAGCTGAACTGGGGCGACGGTTTGCATGCCATCAGAGAGGGTGCTGTGTGCCACCTCTGGCACGCTTGCCATAGGTTCACCATCACGTTTCTAGTCTGATGCCTTAACCACTACAGCAAACTGGCTCTCCTGCTAAAATCAAGTCTGCAAATAAATCCCACACATGGATGTCACGTGAAGGGGGAAACAGTTGGAAGTACCCAAAAAATAAATAAATAAAAAGCCCTGTAGCATGGTTACTGCATATAGAAAGAGTTTATCCTAGAGATAGGAGATAGCTCATTTTAAATGTTTTTGTGGTCAGTCGTAGAGTTCTGCGACAAAGAGCCTTGTACGCCATCACCGGCCTGTATTTTTAGCACTCTGTTATTTTTCAATTTATATCGTACAGTTTAGCACACCCTCTAGAGAGCCATGACTGTGGGCAGGTTGGAAGTGTGATAAAGAAATTAATTGCAAGTTTATGGCAGATCCAACATTTCAGCCAAGGACTTGTTGGTTCACAATGCAGTCTATTTTCTTTCTGCCATTAAACAGCTTAATCACCTAGAGAGTGAATCTGTAACATTAATCCACTGACTTTCTAAATCTGCTTCCATCTTCTAAAGGAAAGGGAGGCTCCAGACCTGTTATCTTTCTGTATGTATTCTCTCTCTCTCTCTCTCTCTCTCTCTCTCTCTCTCTCTCTCTCTCTCTCTCTCTCTCTCTGTGTGTGTGTGTGTGTGTGTGTGGTGTGTGTGTAATGCTTGCCTGTGTGCATGCACAGAGCACTCTTTCTCGATTCACATTGTATATATACACAAACATATGCACACATGTGACAATTTATGGAACGCGTTTATCAAAACATATACCTATTCTAGCATGGAAAGAAATTTATTTAACAATTACTATTTATTTTTTAAAAAAATCAGTCTGGTGACCTTGTGTAAGGATGAAAGTGGTGGGGTACCTAAACTATCCATCCATCTATCTGTCTGTCTGTCTGTCTATCGATCTATCTATCTATCTATCTATCTATCTATCTATCTATCTATCTATCTATCTATCATCTGTCTGTCTGTCTGTCTGTCTATCTATCATCTATCTATTATCTATCTATCTTATATGTATCTGACTATCTTATATCTATCTATCTATCTATCTATCTATCTGTCTGTCTATCTATCTATCTATCTATCATCTATCTATCTTCTATCTGACTATCTATCTATCTCTATCTATCTATCTATCTATCTATCTATCTATCTATCTATCTACGGAATCTATCTATCTATCTATCCATCTATCTATCTATGTAGGTCTTTGTTTATTCGGGTCTTCTCCCATGTAAAATTGGAAGTGTCTTGGCGACGTTTCGACGAACCGAAACATCATCTGTTTCAACGAACGTTTCGTCATCTTCAGGCTGGTGTTCTCGGCTTCGTGCTTCTAGGAGCAAACCTCAGAAAACAACTATCTATCTCTGGTATCTATCTATCTATCTATCTATCTATCTATCTATCTATCTATCAGATATCATCTATCTATCTACATTATCTATCCATCTAGCTATCTATCTATGGTATCTATCCATCTCTCTCTCTATCTATTATCTCTCTCTCTCTCTCTCTCTCTCTATCTATCTATCTATCTATCTACAGTATCTATCTATCTATCTATCTATCTATCTATCTATCTATCCATCTATCTATCCATCCATCCATCTAATAAACAGTCAGAGTCCAGAGCCCCCGGGACATCCATGCAAACAATGGCTTTGGAAAGAGAGAGGGCTAGCAACAATATACAGAATACAGAATAACGGAGTTGGAAGGGACATTGGAGGTCTTCTAGTCCAACCCCCTGCTCAAGCAAGGGACTCTATGGCCTATACGGTTTCAGACAGGTGGCTGTCCAGTGTCTTCTTAACAGCCTCCAGTGTTGGAGCATTCACAACTTTTAAAGGCAAGCCCTTCCGCTGATGAATTGTTCTCACCGTTAGGAAATTTCTCCTTAATTCTAGGTTGCTTATCTCTTTGTTCCATTTCCATTCATTGTTTCTTGTCCTGCCTTCTGGTGCTTTGGAGAATAGATTGACAACCCTCCACCCCTCCCTTCTTGGTGGCAACCCCTCAACTATTTTATAAATGAATACATAACGTCATTAAGTAAATATGCTCCCCATCTCACCATCCAGTGACTCTGGGTGGCTTACAATCTCGAAATCCATAGTATAAAACCCAGAAAATTAAAACATGTTTAAAAAGGGTAGGTGTGAAAAGCGAATACATTAAAAGGAACGCCGTTAGAAAGAGGTGGTGGATGCAAAAGACCCAATGTCTTCCTAATGTCCCTTTTTATTTGTATCCATTTCACGTGTTCATAATCATGTTTATACTTTTATCTGTTATCTTATATATGCTTGACAAATAAATAAATTTTTTAAAAATAAAATGTTTAAACCGGGTGCAGGTGGGATGGAGAAATAGGGGTAAATCTATCTTTAGTGAAGAATTATGTGTGTCCTGTTTTGCAAACCGGATGGGTGTCCTTTATGCTCCTTTGCTCATCCTACGAGGAAGGGAGGCGCATGACCTGTTAAAGCACATTATTGCAATTCCCATCTGGAGGGAATGGGAATTCGTGGCTTGCACAGAGAGCAAAGGGGAGGGGGGGAAAGGGAGGGTCGAGGGAAAGAAACAGCCGCCTGTTTGCAGAGTGAAGATGCATCGACTCTGAGAAGCGGCTGCTTGCAGCTTTCTGGCCCCTCGTCTCCGCACGAGGGCTGCTTAAATCTGTTCCTCCCCTCCTTTGCACAGAAACGGAGAGACTGGTCCGGAGGCTCCTCCTTTCTCTCCTATGAAACCGAGTCAAGTTTCCTCTTAGGGTGCATAGTGGGAGTTTTTCTTTTGCTTCACTCTGCCAGGCAGGAAGGTGCCAGCTGCATCTCCCACACCATTTCCTGCTTGAAAAACAAGCTTGGGTACCCAAAGGAGCCACTGCATCTCTCCTTGGGTGCAGCACTGGGGAGCCAAGCCATGCATCTCAACACAACTTCTTCCCTCTACCAGCTGGGGTACCTTATGAATGAGTTTCACCTGCCCTCTGCTAATTCTGTCCTGTCTGAAGCGAAGAACCTCTCCAATGGTTCAGGACTTGGGTCTATGATCCCACCCAACGAGGAGGATCTGGATGTGAACACGGACATCTACTCCAAGGTGATGGTGACCATCATCTACCTGGTGCTCTTCCTGCTGGGGACGGTGGGCAACTCCATCACCGCTTACACCCTGGTGAGGAAGAAGTCCCTGCAAAACCTCCAAAGCACCGTGCATTATCACCTGGCCAGCTTGGCGTTCTCCGATCTGCTCATCTTCCTCCTCTGCATGCCCATCGAACTCTACAACTTCATCTGGGTCCATCACCCCTGGGCTTTTGGCAACGACGTCTGCAAGTGCTACTACTTCCTGAGGGATGCTTGCACCTACGCGACATCTCTCAACATCGCCAGCCTCAGCGTCGAGAGGTACATGGCCATCTGTCACCCTTTCAAAGCCAAGAGCATCATGTCCAGGAGCCGGACCAAAAAATTCATCAGTTGCATCTGGGTGGCCTCCTTCCTGCTCGCCATCCCGATGATCTTAATCATGGGCGAGATCTACAGGATACCCCAAGATCCCAACTCGCTCGTCTGCACCCAGATTGTGGATGATTCCACGCTGAAGATTGCCATTCAGGTAAGTCTCTTTGCCTGCTTTTCTTTTAGCTTAGGGTGAGTAGCTTGTCTCCATTGCGCCAGGGTCTAGCTATATTTAATGCCTACGATTCGGAGATTAGTTAACGGCTTTAAAAAGAGAAGGAGAGAAGCAAATATAGGCAGAGAGTGGGGTTTTTTTTTCTATAAATCCATAAGCTCTCCCTCGTCAGGACAGATGGCAGCAGATGCTTAAACACACACAGTTCCCTATGTTGTTTGACAGTTTGGAATTCGTGCGTGCAGTTGGTCCCCGAAGACTTGAGCCAGTTCACTAAACTTTGCAAAACAACCCTCTTCCATTTGTGTCAAGACTGTTTCACACGGTGCATTCTTCAGAAGAACATGGGGGGGGGAGAGAGAGAGAGAGAGATGGAAGGTACGTGTGTTGACAACACTTACTTCCAAACGGGTCAGTCCTACGGGAACAGGAACAAAGTGCAAAAGTCTAAGAGGGCCATTCAGTGTGTCCACGGTTTGCAAAACCAGCTTCGTTGCTCTGTGTTGTCAGAAATAGTGGAGGATGCAAGCAAGGTTGAGCATGAGCTGCTTTGGTGAAATCAGAATTGGGAGCTGCACAAAAACTGGGCAATCGCCTACTCTGTACAAACCAACCGAATTGCACTGATTTTTCTCTTGTTTTTATGTCACTCGTTCTGTGAACTTTTACTCTGCTGCATAATTTTGTCCACCTCTGCCCTTTGAAAGTGGTTGGATTTTTCACAACATGGGGAGAAAAAGAAAGACAGAGAGAGGGAGGGAGGGAGGGAGTGAAAGAAAGAAGGAAGGAAGGAAGAGGGAGGGAGGGAAGGAGAGAGGAAGGAAGGAGAGAGAAAGAGAGAGAGAGAGAGAAGAAAGAAGGAAGGAAGGAAGGAAGGAAGAGAGAGAGAGAGAATGAAAGAAAGAAGGAAGGAAGGAAGGGAGAGTGAAAGAAGGAAGGAAGAGAGAGAGTGAAAGGAGGAAGGAAGGAGGAGGGAGGGAGGAAGGAAGAAAAAAGAGAGAGGGAAGGAGAGAGGGAGGAAGGAAGGAGGAAGAGAGAGAGTGAAAGAAAGAAGGAAGGAAGAGAGAGAGTGAAAGATAAAAGGAAGGGAGGGAGGGAGGGAGGGAGGGAGAGAGAGAGAGAGAAAGAAAGAAAGAAAGAAAGAAAGAAAGAAAGAAAGAAAGAAAGAAAGAAAGAAAGAAAGAAAGAAAGAAAGAAAGAAAGCTGTAATCCACAAGAACCGTCTGTCGACTTCAGCGCAAAACAATCAGGAACATTTTCCCCCTATTCATCAAACCAACTCTCTAGAGCGATGAGATCCAAAAAAAATTTCAAAACATTTGCTGCTCCAAATTTAGCATTGCATGTTGCAATTGCTTTTTGAAAATATCCAAAGAGGATGAAGGGATTTTCATTTGCCAGAGCAGAATCGAGACGCATTTTGCTTTTATAGCCCTCTTAGCGTGTAATGCATGACATTAAGAAGCAGAAAGTGTTTCCAGCATCACAAATCTATGCAATAATTTGAAAGGCAGATTCTCTCCCCTAAATTTGTTTCCCTCGTCTGCTTTGCTAATTCCTCATCTTTACTCAGGGAAGAATACAGTTGAATACAGTAGAACTTCTGAGAAGCCATGCACGGAATGACATTGTTTATCTCCAGTTTCCCCTTTCTTAAACAGGGGAAGGTTGCAACACTCTTGTTATTTTACCTCCTGTCTAGAAAAGTCGCTAAATAGAATGCTTCAATGTGAGTGTGATGGTTTTGAAATAATGCTGAGCAGCAGGTATTTATTGTTAAATATTTATCAACCTCCCCAATCAATAAAGGCTCTGAAGAGAGACCTCAGAACCAAAATGCTTACCTTACAATAGCAGAAATAGAAATAATTAACAATACTATTATCAAGATAGCCACCCACAAATTCCATGTGTTAAAGGCTGGCTAAAATAGCATAGCTTTCTGGAATGCAGGCAGATGTTGGAAGCAGATGTGCTTCTGGGACCACATGTTCTTCAAGGTGAGGGTCTCTGTTGAGGAAGCCCATCCTAAGACAGAACTCTTAGCAGAATAACAGAGTCGGAAGGGATCTTGGAGGTCTTCTAGTCCAACCCCTTGTTCAAGCAGGAAACCCTATATACCGTTTCAGACCAATGGTTGTCCAATCTCTTCTTAAAAGTCTATGGAGATTCTCAGTCATCCAGGTCACTGTTGATCCAAAGGTGCCTTTTTCAAGAGGCAAACTGGACTTTCTGGTTTTTCTTTGAAGACGTTTTGCTTCTCATCCAAGAAGATGCTGCTGCTGCTTCTTCTCCTTCTCCTTCTTCCTCCTCTCCTCCTCCTCCTCCTCCTCCTCCTCCTCCTCCTCCTCCTCCTCCTCCTCCTCCTCCTCCTCCTCCTCCTCCTCCTAAATCTCCAGCAACGGAGTACCCCCAACCTTTTTTTCTTTGAAGACATTTTGCTTCTCATCCAAGAAGCTCCTTCTCCTTCTTCCTCTTCCTCTCCTTCTTCTCCTCCTCCTCTTTCTCCTTCCTTCTCCTTCTTCCTCTTCCACTCCTTCTCCTCCTCCTCCTCCTTCCTTCTCCTTCTCCTTCTCCTTCTTCCTCTTCATCTCCTTCTCCTCCTCCTCCTCCTTCCTTCTCCTTCTCCTTCTCCTTCTCCTTCTCCTTCTCCTTCTCCTTCTTCCTCTTCATCTCCTTCTTCTTCTCCACCTCCTTCTCCTTCTTCCCCCTCTTCCCCCTCTTCTTCTTCTTCTTCTTCTTCTTCTTCTTCTTCTTCTTCTTCTTCTTCTTCTTCTTCTTCTTCTTCTTCTTCTCCTCCTCTCCTTCTTCTCCTCCTCCTCCTCCTTCCTTTTCCTTCTCCTTCTTCCTCTTCCTCTCCTGCTTCTTCTCCTCCTCCTTCTCCTTCTCCTTCTTCCCCCTCTTCTCCTTTTCCTTCTTCCTCTTCCTCTTCCTTTCCTTCTTCTCCTCCTCCTCCTTCTACTTCCTTCTGCTTCTGCTTCTTCCTCTTCATCTCCTTCTCCTCCTCCTCCTCCTTCTCCTCCTCCTCCTCCTCCTCCTCCTCCTCCTTCTCCTTCTAAATCTTCAGCGATGGAGCACCCCCAACTTCCAAAGGCAAGTTGTTCCATTGGTTAATTGTCAGGAAATTTCTCCTTAGTTCTAAGTTGCTTCTCTCCTTGATTAGTTTCCACCCATTGCTTCTTGTCCTGCCCTCAGGTGCTTTGGAGAATAGCTTGACTCCCACTTCTTTGTGGCAGCCCCTGAGATATTGGAAGACTGCTGTCATGTCACCGCTAGTCCTTCTTTTCATTAAACTAGACATACCCAGTTCCTGCAACCGTTCTTTGTATGTTTTAATAAGGTAGACCCTGATATATCCTGGTGCCTTATTTCATGGAGCTTTACAGATGAGCATTTTGAGCCTAACTTGGAAAGCAACCAGTGGACAGTGTGGTGTCCTCAAAAACTGTTATTCTGCATAGACAGATTGTCCAAACTAACAGTTATCCAGGTCCTGGTTGTCCCAAAAGTGCTTTTTTCAAGAGGCAACTGGTCTTTCTGGTTTTTCTTTGAAGATGTTTCACTTCTCATCCAAGAAGCTTCTTCAGCTCTGACTGGACTCAGCTGCCAGTCAGAGCTGAAGAAGCTTCTTGGATGAGAAGTGAAAAGTCTTCAAAGAAAAACCAGAAAAATCCAGTTGCCTCTTGAAAAAGCACCTTTAGGATAGTAGTCATGTCATTTGATTTTGCACCAGCGGCATTTTCTCAGTATTCTGCTAAAGCCGCACTCCATGGAGCTAGTAGTAAGAGTCCTAATAGGAGGCAATCAAGATATGAGTCACAATTGCAGGAAAAATTGTAGGTTGGTGATTGGTGCCCCAGTTACAGCTTGGCCATTGTTTTTACCTGTTGCTCTGGCAGGAGCTGTGAATCTAGAAGCTTTTTCAGTGGAAATACAGGTAGTCCTTTACTTACGACCACAACTGAGCCTAGCATGTATGTTGTTGAGTGAGTTTGGCTCCATTTTACGACTTTTCTTGCCACATTGGTTCAGTGGATCACTGCCGCTGTTAAATTAGTTAACCCGGTTGTTAAGCGAATCGGGTTTCCCCATTGACTTTGCCTGTCAGAAGATCGGAGATCATACACGACCCCACCGGCGACACTGCCACCGTCATAAATGTGAGTCGGTTGTCAAGCATCTGAATGTAAATCAGGTCATAATGGTCATAAGTGTGAAAAACAGCCATAAGTCACTTTTTTCAGTGCCATTGTAACTTTGACTGGTCACTAAATGAACTGTTATAAGTCGAAGACTACCTGTATAATCCTAAAAAGGCTGGGATCAATCTCATTGAAAAGGAACTCTGTCTCAGTATGTTTCAATCTAAGCTATTCTCCAAGCATCAGTTTGAGATCTCACCAGGATTGGTTCAAGAACTCCCTCACATTATCATGTGTATCAGTGAATATTATTGCAGAAAGAGCTTGCAAACTTTCAGTGCTATGCTTAGGGCTTCCAATTCCATTTTAGAGGGATCAGAATACCGGAAAATTTAATTCCATTTATGTTTGAATACGCTACTATTTACATGTGCATTTATACACTGAAAGCTGAATTGTGTTGAAGGGTTTGACCTAAAAATCAGGAGATTGTGTGAGTTCTAGTCCCATTTTAGGCATGAAAGCCGACTGGTTGACTTTGGACCGATCACCAGGAAGCTGTGAGTTCTAGTCCCATCTGAGGCATGAAAACTGGTTGGAAGACTTTGGGCCAATCACTAGGTGATTGTGAGTTCTATTCCCGCCTTAGGTCTGAAAGCTGGCTGGGTGACATTAAGCCAGTCATCAGGCTACTGTGAATTCTAGTATTGCCTTAGGTATGAAGGCCAGCAGAGTGACTCTGGGCCATCCACAGAACACTCTCACTTCTAGTGCCATTTTAAGCATGAAAGCTGACTGGGAGACTTTGGGTCAATCACCAGGAGACTGTGAGTTCCGGTCCCGCCCTTAAGACTTTACTATTCCAACAAGCTGGCCTAGCTTAATAAGGATCTGTAATGGGTGTTTTAATCCTTGAGTTTTTAATTTGGGGCCAAATTGTTTAATACGTTTTTAAAGTGTTTTTAAATTTTGTACTATATGTCATTTTATTGAGGCTGTACATCGCCCTGAGTCCTTCGGGGGAAGGGCCGTATAAAAATTAAATAAATAAATAAATACTTGGGATAAAATCCAAATTAAAAAAAATAAATATTCACCAATTGATACAGATGCTATAGATCGAAAGAGAAACCAACGGCCAATGATAGGAATCTGTTCCCCTTGCAAAACAGATGGGGATACTACATGATATTGATCGAAAAATATTTTAAAGCTTGTCATATGCAAACTAAAGTCAGTGGAAAGACCGAAGTTTTTAAATGAAAGAAAGGCAATTTTTGGCTGAATATTAGGAAGAATTTTTTGACTGTAAAAGGTATTAAGTAATGGCACAGTCAAAGAGGAGGTGGATTTCTCTCATCAGAGGTTCATAAACTGAGTTGAGCTGCCAGGAATGATTTAGAGCAGGGGTGTCAAACTCAATTTCATTGAGGGCTGCAGCAGGGTTGTGTTTGACCCTGGGGGGGGGGGCAGGGGGCATGGCCAGCTTGATGTCACTCATGTAGGTGGTGCCTGTGGTGGCCTGAGCATTCCGCCAGCAAAAATAGGCTCCCAAGCTCCATTTTCAGCTACGATGGCCTCCTGCAACTCCCTGCCAAAGAAAATGGAGCTCGGGAGAGCCGCACGCAGCCCTCCTGAGCTTCATTTTTGCTGGCAGAGGCACCGTGGGCCAGTCTTTCACTATTTCCAAGGTGGCCCCCATGGGCCAGATCTAAGCACCCGCGGGCCAGATTTGGCCCCCGGGCCTTGAGTTTAACACCCCTGGTTTAGAGGCTTCTTGCATTGAACAGCAAATTGAGCTGCATCCAGAGGTGGGATTCAGCTGGGTCTCTCCGGTTCAGGCGAACCAATAGCAGCGACTGCGGGAGACCCCGGCCACCCACCTGGACATAATGCGTGAGCACTGCACATACGGAGAAGTCTGTGCGCGCTCCCATTTGCGAACCGGTAGGGAAGGTATGTGAATCCCACTTCTGGTTGGATCTCCTTAAGTTCCCTTCCAAATTATACACAGGTAGTCCTCGATTTACGACCGCAACTGAGCCAAACATCTCTGTTGCTACGTGAGACAGTTGTAAAGTGAGTTTTACAACCTTGCTTGCCGCAGTGAATCACTGCGGTTGTTAAGTTAGCAACATGATTGTTGCGAATCCAACTCCCCATTAACTTTTGCTTGTCAGAAGGTGATCCCATAACCAGTTGTGGGACACCGCAACTGTCGTAAATATGAGTCAGTTGCCAAGCTTCTGAATTTTGATCACACAACCACGGGGATGCTACAACAGCCGTGTGAAAAACGACCATAAGTCACTTTTTCCAGTGCGGTTGTACTTTTGAACAGTCCCTAAATGAACTGTTGTATGTCAAGGACTACAGGTATTCTACAACTAGGGAAAAATCTGCGCAAAAATCTGCACGCCTTTGTTTTAGATGCGTACGAAACAATCGGGAAATCTTGCTTGCAAAAAGAGTCAGTAATCTGCAAAATGAGAAGCAACGATATGCATGTGTGAACCCAGACAGACAAAATAGAGGCCACACTTCAAAGGAAGATGATTCAGGTATGAGATTTGCAAAAAAAAAAAAAAAAAATGGATAGTCTCACCGATCCCTGAGAAAAACTGTACACGGATGAAACGCTTGGATCAATTTTCTATCATCTCGTAAGACAAATTGGCCACCTTAGACGATGAGCAGCGTAATAGCCTTGTTACCCAGGAGCATGGGAAATGACCTTTTATGATTATTGGTTGAAATAATTCAGTACTGATTCAGTTGCAGAAATCAAGAGATTATCAGAGAGAGGGAGAGAGAGAGAGAGAGAGAGAGAGAGAATTCACAGCATTTCTTGGGGATCTTTTTTCAAAGCGTTGATGTGACTTTCTATAATGTAGGAACTATTATCTTCTTAAATGAAAAAAACTCCCTTTTTACAACCCTTAATTTGGGTCAGAGTCGGGACAGAACTGAGCATTTACTGGCCGGATTCCCTTCCTGATGCCATGTAGAGTTCACAACAAATATTTTTTCTTTGTTGCTGATTTTCTTAAGTCAGGAGGCCCCAACCTCCAATCTGAGGACCAGCACTAGGCGGCACCCGTCTGTGGAAAAACCTCTCTCCATGGAACTGATCCTTGGTGCCCAAAAGATTCGGGGCTGTTGTCTTAAATGATGGGGATTAAATTTAGGAGCCCCGTCTCTTCTAATGAAATTTGGGGTTAAAACCCATCAAAGCCAATTTTTTTCCAATTCCAAGAACATCAGTGGTGATAATATTAGTGGACAACCATTTAAATATGAGCCAGCAGTGTGCAGCAGCTGCCAAAAAAGCCAACTAGGCTGCATAAACAGAGGGATAGAATCAAGATCACTTGAAGTGTTAATACCACTTTATAATGCCTTAGTAAGGTCACACTTGGAATACCACATCCAATTTTGGTCGTCACGATGTAAAAAAAAGATGTGGAGACACTAGAAAGAGTGGCCTGCTACACCTCAAAAAAAGCAAGACCACTTCAAAAATAAGCCTAAGTGCTTATTTTCAAGTCTAAAAGAAAATAAGGCTTAGTCTTACTTTCTGTGAGACACGGTAGCACTGATGATGTTACCGAATTGAGTCATTAAACATCTGTAAGAAAACCACCAGGCTCAGAGACCACCAAAGAGCCCACAGTTCAATCCTCAACTACAAATAGTTGTCGACAACTATCAGAATTATAAATAGGAACAAGAATAGGAACAAGAGTCCCTTGGGAGTTGGGTGGCATAGAAATTTGATAAATTAAATTAAATTAAATTCAGAAGATCTAGCAAAGGGACAACAAACACAACAAAACCAGGCCCATAATAGGCTCACATCACACCTGGGGATATAGTTAGATTGCAAGCCTCATATAGAAGAGAGTAGGGTAGGAGCTGTTAGGATTTTTGAAGGATGCTATCCATAGGGCAGTTGTCTGAAAGAAAAGGAGTGTCTCTTGGGTCATACAAATGGCATTGATAGGATAGGGTAGGGTTTAGTAGAGTAGAGTAGAGTAGAGTAGAGTAGAGTAGAGTAGAGTAGAGTAGGGTAGGGTAGGGTAGGGTAGAATAGGGTAGGGTAGAATAGAGTAGGGTAGAATAGGGTAGGGTGGAATGGAATGGAATGGAGTAGAATAGAATAGAATAGAATAGAATAGAATAGAATAGAATAGAATAGAATAGAATAGAATAGAATAGAATAGAATAGAATAGAATAGAATAGAATAGAATAGAATAGGTAGAGTAGGGTAGTAGGGTAGAGTAGAGTAGAGTAGAGTAGAGTAGAGTAGAGTAGAGTAGAGTAGAGTAGAGTAGAGTAGAATAGAATAGAATAGAATAGAATAGAATAGAATAGAATAGAATAGAATAGAATAGAATAGAATAGAATAGAATAGGTAGAGTAGGGTAGTAGGGTAGAGTAGAGTAGAGTAGAGTAGAGTAGAGTAGAATAGAATAGAATAGAATAGAATAGAATAGAATAGAATAGAATAGAATAGAATAGAATAGAATAGAATAGAATAGAATAGGTAGAGTAGGGTAGTAGGGTAGAGTAGAGTAGAGTAGAGTAGAGTAGAGTAGAGTAGAGTAGAATAGAATAGAATAGAATAGAATAGAATAGAATAGAATAGAATAGAATAGAATAGAATAGAATAGAATAGGACAAGGAAAGGACAGGACAGGACAGGACAGGACAGGACAGGACCTTGGAGGATTTATACTCCAACCTCCTGCTCAAGGAGGAGAACCCACCCAATTTCAGACAAATGGCTGTGCAGTCTTTTTTTCAAAACCTCCAGTGTTGGCGCACCCACAACTTCTGGAGGCAAGCCATTCCACCAGTTATTTGTTCTCATTGTTAGGAAATTTCTCCTAGGTTGCTTCTCTCCTTGATTAGTTTCCATCCATTGCATCTTGTCCTGTCTTCAAATGCTGGGTAGACTAATAGGCGGGCCCTGAAATATATTGGACCCCATCCAGGAGAGGTATGGGCAGCCTGTTCCTTTACAATCACAATCACGCCAACTCCTGGAAAAGTCTCAAAAATCCTTTGCCAACCCACTACAGGTGGTCGTCAACTTACATCCATCTGTTTAGAGACCGTTTGAAGCTAACAAAGGCACTGAAAAAAGTACCTTATGACCATTGTTCACACCTACGGCCACTGAAGCATCCCCATGGTCACACGATCAAAATTTAGGCCATTGTCCATTGATTTATAATTGTGATGGTTGGTTGTCCTGGGGTCACGGATCAACTTTTGTAACCTTCTGACAATAGAGAAACTGGATTCACTTAACAACCTTAACAACTGCAGTGATTCACTTATCAACGATGGCAAGGAAAGTCATACAATGGGGCAAAAACTCACATAACCATTGTCTCGCTTAGCAGTGGAAATATTGGGCTCAGTTGTGGCTGTAAATCCAGGACTATTGTACTAAGACTCCGAAAGAAAGCAGGTTAGCCTTTAGCCTTGATCGGGATAAACAATTGGAACAGAGTTATTTCAAGAAATATATTGTTGATGTATTTCCTGCAGTGAAGTGTCTTCAGTCTGGCCTTTCAATGAACCAGCAAAACAGGAAGCTAAAGCATCCTTCTTTCAAATGCTCCAATTAGCCCCCCACCCCAATAAATATAATCTCGGGCCATTTAGGGCAAGTCAATTTGATTGAAAACGGCTGCACAAGTGCAGTCTAAATTAATTATCTGCCCACTGATTAAGAGCAGCTAAGGCCTGCTCTCTTGATTTAAAACAGACCCAACTCCTCCTCCCAAGGCTTGGCACAGGAACTTATTGTGGAACAGCTATCGTAAAACAGTTACTGTAAAACAGCTCAGAGCACAGGCCAACCATAAAACGATCAGAGAGAAAATTTAGATAACAATAAGGCAGAGGAGGGAGGGAAAGAGGGCAGAATTTAGCCCCAAAGAGGAATTTTAGTGGGGGCTGTTGTGTTGAAAAAGGATCAACTGAAACAAGACCAGGAGGTTGAAGTGGATATATATGGGAGAGAAAACAGTCTATTGATAATCCTGACCAGTAGTGGGTTGTCCCTGGTTCAGACCGGTTCGCAAGAAACCGGCAAGAGGCCCCACCTACAAACCCGGATGTCGTCATTGGCAATCTGCGTATGCGCAGAAGCACGAGGGAAGGCAGCGCACACGCACGATCCCGTCATGAACCAGTAGTAAAGATAAGTAGAACCCACCCTTGATCCTGACTTATGACTGTAATGTAGCTCATAGTCGTAACGGTTGTAAAACAAGTCTGTCACATGAGCAACCCAATTTTACAATTTTTGGGGCAGTGGTCCTTAACAGAAGAACAGAGGGACCTTGGAGAGTTTCTCGTCCAACCACCCTCTCCAGCAGCAGATCCTATACCCGTGATGGCGAACCTATGACACGTGTGCCCAAGGTGGCGCACAGAGCCATCTTTCCAGGCATGCGAGCTGTCGCCCAACTCACTTACAGCTGCGCATGCGCGCACACCCCAGAGCTGGTGTTCGGGTCTCTGGTGTGCATGCACACAATTCTGGGAACCCAGCTGGTCTTTGGAGCTCTCCTGCGCATGTGTGCATGTTTGTGCATGCACGCGAGTGCACTTGTGCAGCGTGCACATGCGCAGACAATGTTCGAGTGCATGCATTGCATGCATGAAAAGCACATGCACATGCGGATGGTGTGACTGTGCGTGCAGCGCACGGCGGGAGTCACACAAAACCTGTGCACGTGCGCAGATGTTGAAATTGCACTTGCAGTGCATGGGGAGAGCCACACGAAACCTGCACTCATGCAAAGATGGTGCGATTGCCCGCACAACGTACGGGGGTGTGCGCAAAAGTCGTGTGCATGCACAGATGGTATGGTTGCACCGGGGTGAAATGCTCCCAGTTCGGACCGGATCGCCCGATCTGCTAGCAAAAGCGGCAGGTGGTTTGGAGAACCGGTAGCAAAAATCCCTGCTCCCCCCTCTCCCACCATGCTCAGCTGAGCCGCACAATCATCAGAAGCTTTTTTTTTTACTTTTAAAAGCATTTTTTCTATAACCTCTTCCGACTGAAAAATGCTTTTAAAAGTTAAAAAAAAAGCCTCTGAGGATCGTGCGGCTCAGTTGGAATTCTCAGAGGCTTTTCAAAGCATTTTTTTTTTTGCAACCTCTTGGCCGAAGAGGTGGTAAAAAAAATGCTTTAAAAAGTCTCTGACGATCCCAGCTGAGTTGCCTGATCGGCAGAGAGGCTTTTCAAAGCAATTTTAAAAAGCCTCTCTGACGATCCCAGCTGAGTTGCCTGATCGGCAGAGAGGCTTTTCAAAGCATTAGAAAAAATGCTTTGAAAAGTTAAAAAAAAAAAAAAGTTGGCCACGCCCACCCAGTCACATTACCGACCACGCCCACCAAGCCACGCCCACAAAACCAGTAGTAACACATTTTACATTTCACCCCTGGGTTGCACGCACAGAGCATGGGGGGCACGAGTGGAAGCCGTGCGTATGCACGGATGATGCGGTTGCACGCACAGCACGTGGGGGAGGAGCTGAGTGTTAGCACGAATGGCCCGCGTGTGTGCAAAGCACAAGAAACGCGTACCTGTTCGGCACTTGCCGAGCAAAAGGTTTGCCACTACTGTGCTATACCATTCCAGACAAATAACACTCCAGTCTCTTCCTAAAAACCTCCAGTGACAGCAATAGCAATAGCACTTAGGCTTATATACTGCTTCACAGTGCTTTACAGCCGTCTCTAAGCAGTTTACAGCACCAGCCTCTTGCCTCCAACAATCTGCGTCCTCATTTTACCGACCTCGGAAGGATGGAAGGCTGAGTCAACCTTGAGCCTGGTGAGAGTCGAACTGCCAAACTGCAGGCAGTCAGCAGTCAGAAGAAGTAGCCTGCACTACTGCATTCTAACCACTGTGCCACCACGGCTCTCTCAGTTGTGGAGCAGCACCAACAACTTCTGGGGGCAAGCTGTTCCGCTGGTTAATTGTCCTCATGGTTAGGAAGTTTCTCCTTAATTCCAGGTTGCTTCTCTCCTTGATTAGCTTCCATCCATTGTTCCTTGCCTTTGCCTTTTTGTGCTTTGGAAAATAGTTTGACACACACACATACACACACCTCCTGTTTGTGGCAGCCCCTCAGATAAAGAGAACGCAGCAGACGGAAAGCAAATGTGGTGAATGTAAACCAAATGCGACGGTCATTAAATGATTCAATGGTTCACTATGGATGCACTTTTTCCAAAAACTCAAAGTGCCGTTTTTTGACAAACCATCATAAAACATGGTCATGTGACTGTGGGATGCTGGAAATGGCCATAGATGCAGTTGGGCTTCCTCTTCCACTGTGTGACATATATCTTCTCTTATATCGCAGTATACACTTTAAAATATAAGAGGAAAAAATGACCGAAAGAAAGTTAAGGAAATGCAGGTATCATACTGATATAGCCAGGGGTGAGCTTCAGATCCTTTAGCAACGGGTTCGCTGCTCTGTTGCTGGGTGGGCGTGGCCATGGTGTGGCCTAGTCAGCCACCTGCACCATGGTTGGGTGGGGAGGTGTTTTTCATGCTTCCCAGGCTCCGGAGGCTTTCCTTGAGCCTCGGGGAGGGCAAAAACTGCTTTCCCCAGGCTTTGGAGGCCCTCCAGAGGCTGGAAACAGGCCCATTTCTGGACTTCTGGAACTTCCGGGACATCTGTTTTTCGCTCTCCCAGACCCTCTGTGTGGCCTCTGCACTTAACTTGAATGATAAATGGACCATATGGAAACTCCTGGGATGGGCAGGGAGGGTTGGGGTGGGGTGGGCGTGGCCAGTCAGAGGTGACATTTGGGGGTTCGCTGAACCCCGGCGATCCTTGGCTACAGGATTGCCCAAACCCTGCCGAACCCCCCTGAATATATCCATCAAAAAACTAGGATTGGCCACAGATACAGTCTCTGCTCAGATGCTTACAGATTTACTACTATATACAAATGGTAGCAAGATCATCAAAACGAGGCTAATAAATGAATAATATGTCAAATGATCGCAATATGGTGGGAAGATCTATGTCTGCACAGATCCTCGTGCAGTCTTAATATGCTAATTTATATGTCCAGATTTATATTTAAAAAGTAATATGAGTAAAAAAAAAAGTAATCTCAGGAAGACTGAGCAATTGGTGTGCTAATTAATCTAAGGGCTCTTGTGGCTATTTCGGTGGATTGATTACCTTTTGCTATGATCAAGTGAATAGGATTAATGAGTGGTCTTGAATAAGATTAATACGTAAGGCATTAGGTTAGAAACCAGGAGACTGGGAGTTCTAGTTCCACAATAGGTATGGAAGCTGGCTGGAAGTCTTTGGACCAATCAGGAGGAGATGGTGAGTTCTAATGCCACTTAGGCAGGAAAGCTGGCTGGAAAGAGTATTAGATATTTTTGCCACCTTGAGTTATTTATACAAATAATAAATAGAGAGATAATAGATAGATAGATAGATAGATAGATAGATAGATAGATAGATAGATAGATAGATAGATAGATAGATAGACAGACAGACAGACAGACAGACAGACAGACAGACATGAGAGAGATGAGAGGTGACTGATAGATAGGTATGTGAGAGAGATGATAGATAGATAGATAGATAGATAGATAGATAGATAGATAGATAGATAGATAGACAGACAGACAGACAGACAGACAGACATGAGAGAGATGATAGATGACAGATAGATAGATAGATAGATAGATAGATAGATAGATAGATAGATGGATGGATGGATGGATGGATGGATGGATGGATGGATGGATGGTGGGTGGATGTATGGATAGATAGATAGATAGACAGACAGACATGAGAGAGAGAGATGATAGATGACTGATAGATAGATATGTGAGAGAGATGATAGATAGATAGATAGATGATAGATAGATAGATAGATAGATAGATAGATAGATAGATAGATAGATAGATAGATATGAGAGGGAGAGAGATAGAAGATAGAGAGGTAAGTAGGTAGGTAGGTAGGTAGGTAGGTAGGTAGATAGATAGATAGATAGATAGATAGATAGATAGATAGATAGATAGATAGATAGATAGATAGATAGACAGACAAATAAATAAATAAATGAATAAATAAAATAAGTGATACTAGATAACGTTGTTATCTAGGAAAAGAACTGTATTAGCCTACAATGTGAAAAATCAGTGTCTGGTAACATCTCTTCCAACTAATCCAATTTTATTAAAAAGCGTAAGCTTTCCACCTTCTGTTAAATTGATTTATGCGCTATCAATTTGGTGTCAACTCTTCATGACCACACCGATGGCCTCCTGGCTGATCTTTCCCTAACCTGCTCCAATGAATAAGATGTTCTGATAGATGGGAAGCAGTTACTTCTGATCCTTCATCTGATCTCACAGGGCCGGCATTCTCTCCCCTTCAAGTAGCAATTTAGAAGTGAGATTAACCTCAGGCTTTCTCCTTCTGCCACCTCCTTAGCTTTCCTTCAAGTTGTCCTTTCTATCATTTGGAAAACACCCAGCGATGTCAAGTTGAACTAGAATTGCTCCCCATCTCAAAATTACGTTTCTTTACTTATATTGTCAGATGCTCTCTCTCTAAGGCAACAGAGCATTGCTTTATAGGTGCATTAAGGGATTGGTTCGCAAAAAGCACAGCCAAACAGGGGGGAAAGTTTATTTAAGCATGAATGCAAAATCTAGAACATGCATCCGAATGCAAAGACTTGCTGATAAATATTTCTCTGCAAAGGAAATCAACTCTAGGGGTCCATAACCAGCAGTGGGTGTCACATATTCTTACCGCTGGTTCGCCCCACGTGTGCACGCTCACTTCATGTGCGCCCAACGTTATGCACATGTGTCCCACCTCGAAAACGTGGCTAAATAGAATGGCTTTATGCCGGGTCGGGTGGACAGGCCCACCCACAGTCGCCGCTACTAGTTCGCCTGAAATGGTATGAACTGGCTGAATACCACCTCTGTCCATAACCCCCAGCCTGCAGTCCACTACTGGCCCATAAGCCATTCAAAACTGGGTGGCAGAAATGGTGGGTGAACATGTGTGAATGTACATGCATCCCCTCTTGCTTTCCAGACTGGCTGGGGGGTTGAGAAGGGGTGGTTCCACATGAACAGTGGGCAAGCGGGCATGCATGCATGCATGCTCCATTTACGGGAGTGGTGGGTGGACGTGCCCACCGCTTGCGCAAATGGAGCTGTGTGCACACAAGCATGGTTGCTAGTCACTCGTATGGAACTGTTTCCCCTTCCCCACCTGTCCATAAAGCCGGAAAAGTTGGGAAACTGTACTTTAGAAGGACTGAAGCCGACGCCCAAATACTTTGGCCACCAAATGAGAAGAGCGGACTCCTTGGAAAAGACCCTGATGGTGGGGAAGATGGAAGGCAGAAGGGGAAGGGGACAGCAGAGGATGAGATGATTAGATAGCATCCTCAATGCAATGAACATCGATTTGGGCAAACTCCAGGAGATGGGTTTAGGAGAACTCACCACAGCCAACCTGCCATGGCCAACCCACTGTGGCCAAGTCATCATGGCATAGCTCACTGTGGGACAATTCAATGCTCTATTAATCATTTCATTCAGTTATTATTGGTGATTACGTTTTTGTAGAAATTATTGTAACTCTAGTATTTCTCGATTGACGTTGTTTTATTATTATTGACCACAGTTCCATTGAAATTAATTTAACTCTTATATTGGTTGAATTATCCTGTGGTGAGTTATTCTGCCATGGCAATTGATCCCTCTGCAAGTCGACCAAGGTGACTTGGCCATGGTGAGTTGGCCATGGTGAGTTGGCCATAGTGAGTTGGCCATGAGTTGGCCATGGTAACTTGGCTGTGGTGAGTTGGCTGTAGCAAGATGGTTGTGGCAGGATGGTTGTGGCAAGATGGTTGCGGTGAATTGGCAATGGAAAGTTGGCCATGGTGAGTTGGCTGTGGTGAGTTGGCTGTGGCAAGATGGCTGTGGTGAATACAACATCAAATAGCAAATTTCTCTGCTATTTTCCAAACAAAACTCATCTTACTGGGGATAGAGATCATTATGGTTGGTTACACAGTCAGCCAGATGTTTAAATTGGATTTGGCATTTTTATCCACGTATTGAGTCCTTCCCAAGGACCTGGGATATGCAGACATTGTTGTTTGACGGTGTTAAAGATATCATTGCAGGATGACAGCTGTTCCAAGTAAATCTGCCTGTTACAATGACTGATGGTGATTTTATCAATGCTGATGGTGTTCAAGCATTGCTCCAGATGTTTTAGGATTGTACCCAAAGCACCTATTATTATTGTTACTATGTCATCAACATTAACTTTGGAGGCCAAAAGATGCATTGAAAATATGGCAACAAAGCATATTATGTTTTTCAACTTCTGGGTGTAATGATTTTAAATCTGTGTTTTAGAGATATTCACAGGGATTAAATTATTAAGGCCGCTATGACCTTAAAATGTCTAGTCAAGGTTATTTGATCCCCGTAGCCATTCAGCCAAAAACACATATTCAGTTTTATGGTATACAGTAAATCTATTAGTAAAAAATCAAAAAGAATTAAGAAAATCAAATTTCAAAATGTATTTATATAGCTATCTAATGGGTAATAAAGCTAATCATTAAAATATTTTATCAAAACAAATATTCAGTTATGACTGCAATGACTTAGGTCAGGGGTGTTAAACTAAAGGCGCTGGGGCTGGATTTGGCCTAGGGGGTGCTTAGATCTGGCCCACAGTGCCACCCTGGAAATAGTGAAGGACCGGCCCACAATGCCTCTGCAGCGAAAACAGGCTCCGGAGCTCCGTTTTTAGCTGCGATGGCTTCCTGCAACTCCCTGCCAGTGAAAATGGAGCTCGGGAGCCCATTTTCGTTGGCAGAGTGCTTGAGCCACCACAGGCGACGACATGAGTGATGTTGAAATGCCCCCGCCCCCCGCCCCCCGCCCCCCCCCCCACTCCCTGAGGTCAAACACAACCCTGATGCAGCCCTCAATTAAATTGAAATGACACCCCTGACTTAGGTCAAGGATCGATCCCAACTGTGGTTGTAAGTAGAGGATTACCTGTATAAGGAACCAGTAACAAGATCAAATCACATGACGTGATGTAAACTGCCCTCAAATTTCTTTGCACTGCAAACATAGAAGGTCTGAAACCTAAATGTTCATAGGCATTCTTTTAGGAGGTCCAATAAACTTAACACATTTGATGAATTAATTTCAACCTCACGTTCAAAGAATGTACTCTTATTGGATATTCCAATTCTTTATGCCATGAATTATGAATACCAGTGGTTTTGACATTCAATATATTTTTAAGCTTGCAATATTAACTCGATTTGATTTCAAAAGCCGAACTATCAAAACATGCTTAAGGTGATTATATAGACTTGCAACCATTCATTTAGTGACCGTTAGAAGTTACAAGGGCACTGAAAAAAGTGACTTATCACCATTTTTCACACTTATGACCGTTGCAGCATCTCCATTTGTCATGTGATCAAAATTCAGACCCTTAGAAACTGGCATGTACTTATGATAGTTGCAATGTCCCGGGGTCGTGTGATCACCTTTTGCAACCTTCTAACAAGGAAGGTGTCAGGGATGCCTCTGTTCAAAACTCAAGAAAGAGAAACCCCATCTCCATGTTTGTAGAGAAAGTTACTTTTATTGAGCATGAATTGATAGCAATGAAAAGAAAGCAAGATCTGAGGCAATAGGTACAAAAATCACATATTGAAAGTATTTCCAAATCCCTCCCACCAAGGACCCTGGCTGACTGTCCAATCCCCAGCTCCCCAAGGTGTCATGTGACGTGCATCTTCAGATGGTCCCATCCATCTGGTATGCCACAACAATTGACCTTGACTGGCTATCAACAGGTCCATTCAGCTGCACCAAAGAGGATGGGAATATTCCTCCCTTTTCCTCTCATTTGGTCACATCACGAGATCACCAGTTTTGGGGCACCACAACGTAAGAAGGATACCGAGGAATTGTAAAGAACGCAGAGAAGTCGAAAAGGAGGGCAAGAGATTTGGAGGCCAAATCTTATGAAAGTTGATTAAAATGACTTGGTACATTTAGCCTGAGGAAGAAAAGATTAAGGGGAGGCAGACTTCCAATTAGTGAAGGCTTGTCACAGGAAAAAGTGTGTGAATTTATTCTCTATAGTGCCTGAGGGTAGGACAGGAATTGTATCACAGAGAGATCTGACTCAAAATAAGGAGGAATCTCCTGACTATGAGAGCTATTTAAGCTATTAAACACCCATTTCTCAGTGGCATATAGAGATACTTGTTCATCCAGGTTATAGTTGTCCCAAAGCAGAGGGGGTATTCAGCTGGTTCAGACTGGTTTGCCCAAACTGGTATATGAAATTGCAGAAATTGTGGATGGCTCCGCCCACCCGCCCTGGCTCTATGTCATCCTATTTAGCCACATTTTTGACACTAGATGCACGCACGAAAGGCATGCGTACCAGCAAAATGTATGCCCAGGAGGCCCAGCGCATGCGTGGACATGCCCACGCTCACATTTATGAACCGGTAGAGAAAGTACCTCTGTCACAAAGGTGTTTTTTCAAGAGGAAACTGGACACTCTTTGTTTTTCCTTGAAGAGGTTTCGCTTCTCATTCAAGAAACTTCTTCAGTTCTGGCTGGCTGGAGGGAGATGTAAGGATTTATATTCCTCGCAGTCATCTGATCATTAGCGCTCTTTCTGAGCATCTCTGAGGCCACTTGGAACTCTTATCTGTGCCCCCAGGGTCACTTAAATAGTGTAAATGGGTGTGGAATCTTTTTGGAATTGCTGAAAGGACTGTGTTTCCAAGGAGCTAGGGATGGTCCATCACTTGTACTGTCGTGAGAAACAATCCAATCCAACGTGTAGATATTTAGACATAGAATAATAGAGCTGGATGTTGAAGATCATCTAGTCCAACTCCCTGCTCAAGCAAATCAAGCAAATTTGATCTTAAGAACGTCTCCAACTTGGATTATTTTGCAAGATGTACAAGTGATGTTAAGGCTGCCTGGATGAATTAGATCAGCTCTAATTCTGCATTAGTGTTTTCCTTTTGACTATTAATCACTTTGAGCCCTTTGATGAAGTGGGAGGTCTCTAGCTGGACAGGTGAATAAAGAAATATTGTAGCCGAAGTCCCGGCAAATTAGTGCTACATTTTAAAGTATAGGCTTGAATAAATTTACAAATTAATCACTCCCCTCTCCCCTGCAAAGTAATGTGTTTTTTTTAAAGCAATTAATTAATTATGATTTTGGCCAGAAGCAGGATACTGCCCAATCAATCTACATTATCATCCCACCACTGTGGTTTTCATGTCCCCCCAAATGATAAAATATAGTCCCCAAGCATTAATAAATGCTTTTCCATGGTTTGAAGGGATCCTTCCCATTCCTTCGTAGCAGGCTTGCACTGGGATGAATTAATTACAGGCACCACTGCAATCGAGCTCACACTCTTTGACAATATGCATATTTTCTACAATATGCAGTCAAATAGAAAGACTGATTATAGATGTACTAAAGATAATGTACTATAAACAGATGAGAGATACTGTACTAGACAGAAACTGGAAAGAGAGAGAGAGAGAATGTACAGAGATAGAATAGAATAACAGAGTTGCAAGGGACCTTGGAGGTCTTCTAGTCCAACCCCCTGCTTAGGCAGGAAACCCTACACCACTTCAGACAAATGGTTATCCAACATCTTCTTAAAAACTTCCAGTGTTGGAGCATTCACAACTTCTGGAGGCAAATTGTTCCCCTGATTAATTGTTCTCACTGTCAGGAAATTTCTCCTTATAATATATAATATAATCTAGAAAGAGAGAGGGAAGTAAAAACTATAGAGAAAACTGTACAAGATCATAGATTAGAGAGAGAGGGGGAGGGAGGGAGAGAGATTATAGATAAAAGCCAGAGAAATACATAGACACACACAGACACACAAACACGTGTGTGTGTGTATTAGAAGGTGGATGGATGGATGGAGAGAGAGAGAGAGAGAGAGAGAGAGAGAGAGAGATGATAGATTGATTGATAGATACATAGATGATAGATAGATAGTTGATAGATAGATAGATAGATAGATAGATAGATAGATAGATAGATAGATAGATAGTTCGAGATAGAGATGATAGAGATAGAGATAGAAATAAGATAGATGATAGATAATAAAAGAGATCTTGTAGATAAAATCTATGGAAACAGACATGATAGAGAGAAACCACAGAGAGAGAAAGAGACCGAAGGAAGGAGTGAGAGAATGGATTTAGATAATATAGATTGATCAATGAAAAATATACTTCATGTTTTGGCATTTAAACTGAAGACATGGAGAAAAAATTACTCTGGTTCAATTTGGCTCAAGATACTATTCACCATCAGCTCAATAATCAGCAGATTCCGGAGGCCTCTGCATGGCTTCCTATTCTCTTGGGCCTGGTCCAGAGCGGTTCTGCATGGAGACTGGAGGGAGGGAGGGAGGGAGGGAGGAGGGAGAGAGAGAGAGAGAGAGAGAGAGAGAGAGAGAGAGAGAGAGAGAGAGAGAGAGAGAGACCTTTCCACCCAGCTCCTGAGAGTTAGCCACCGTCTCCTTTTCGTTTGACCCACATTCTTAAATGTTCTTCACTCTGCGGGAACATCAGAAATACTGGTACCACTGCGGTCTCAGAAGTAGCTGCAGGAGAGATGGCACATAAGGACCTTTTGGGGGGGGGTGATTTGATTTGGGTTTCAAGGTGGGGAAAGGAAGGAAGGAAAGGGAGGGAGGGAGAGAGGGAGGGAGGGAGGGACCCTAAAGTGCTTTTTTTCAAGAGGCAATTGGACTTTCTGGTTTTTTCTTTGAAGACGTTTCACTTCTCACCCAGGAAGCTTCTTCAGTTCTGACCGGAAGGTGGGGAATGAAAGGATTTATACTCCTTGCAGACAGCTGGTCTTTTACATTCTTGTAGAGAGTCATTGGGGCCACCTGGAGGTTTATCTGTGTCCTCAGGGTCACCTAAGTGGTGCAAATGGGCGTGGAGCCTTCTTGGAACTGCTAAAAGAAGTTTAGCACCAGTCTGTTGTAGACTGGAGATAGATGATGATGTATCCCTTCACCTCTGTTGAGGGAGGGCTGTTCAATTTTGACATAGATGGGCTCTTGAGACCCTATTTCAAAAACAGGAGGGTTTTTAAGAAGAGATTCATGAGATGACACAAGTGACATCAAATTGGCCACACCCACCCTGGCCATGCCCCCCCTGGCCCTCCATGATTAAACACAACCCTGATGCGGCCCTCAATGAAATTGAGTTTGACACCCTTGGCATAGTTGATAAAACAAAAGGAGAGAGATCCTAACACCTTCCCAGAAAATAAAAGCAAAAATCTACCTGTATAAGACAACATTATTTCTCCAGCTAGGATGGTCTTTCCATTTCTCCCAAATATCTAGCAAACACCTATTTGAGTTTTTGTTGTTGATGTTAGTTGTGAAGTCGTGTCCGATCCATTGCGACCCCATGGACAACGTTTCTCCAGGCCTTCCTGCCCTCTACTATCCTCCGGAGTCCATTTAAGCTCACGCCGACTGCTTCAGTGACTCCATCCAGCCACCTCGTTCTCTGCCGTCCCCTTCTTCTTTTGCCCTCAATCTTTCCCAGCATTAGGCTCTTCTCCAATGAATCCTCCCTTCTCATTAGGTGGCCAAAATATTTGCGTTTCATCTTCAGGATCTGGCCTTCTAAAGAGCAGTCAGGGTTGATCTCCTCTAGGACTGACCAGTTTGATCACCTTGCAGGCCAAGGGACTCACAGGAGTCTTCTCCAGCACCGTAGTTCAAAGGCCTCAACTCTTTGGCGCTCATCCTTCTTTATGGTCCAACTTTCACAGCCATACATTACAACTGGGACAACCATCACTTTGTCTATATGCACTTTTGTTAACAAGGTGATGTCTCTGCTTTTTAGAATGCTGTCTAGATTTGCCATAGCTTTCCTCCTCAGCAACAAGCGTCTTTTAATAACTTGGCTGCAGTCCCCATATGTGGTGATCTTGGAGCCCGGTGATTTTTTGACTGAACTTTAAATCCCTTCTTTTCCACTCGCTGATGCTTCTCTTCCAGCTGAGCCTGATGCAAATGTTTGCAAACATCAGAAAAGGTAGGAAGGCGAGAAGGATTTGGGCACGTAGATGTGAATTCTTCATCTGGGTACCATAAATCTTTCATTAAAGGCAAAATCATGTGATGCCGTGGCAGAAAAGAAAGGAGAGTCACCTTTCTCATCATTTTCAGCATTTCTCAGGAATAACCAAGCAGTCCTTGGTGCTCTCTGAGTTTGCTTATAGGTTTTTCATTACCCAAACCTAGGTGACAGCATCAGTGTTTCCGGCTAGCCCTGATGATGTTACCTAGTTGGATAATGAAACGTTTTCAAGAAAATCACCAAGCTCAGAGAACACCAAGGAACCCCTCATATCAACCCTGAGGTACAAATATTCTCCTTTATTGGCATCAGGAATAACTAAGCCATGCCGTTTTGCACCAGATGCTAATCTAAGAGCCGGATCAAAATTAAAGATGTCTCCTACGTTTGCTGCTTTATACAGGTAGTCGTCCACTTAGGACCACAATCGAGCCCAAAATTTCTGTTGTTAAGCGAGACATTTGTTGTGTTTTGCCCCATTTTACGACCTTATTTTACATAATTCTGTAGATCAAAAAGAGGGCTGTGAAAATATTTACAGACCCCTCGCATCCTGGACATAAACTGTTTCAGCTCAAAATGACATTATAGAGCACTGTACACCAGAACAACTAGACACAAGAACAGTTTTTTTCCCTGAACACCATCATTCTGCTAAATAAATAATTCCTTCAACACTGTCAAACTATTTACTAAATCTGCACTAATCTTCTCATCATTCCTATCACCCATCTCCTCCCACTTACGACTGTATGATTGTAACCTTGTTGCTTGTATCCTTACGATTTATATTGATATTGTTTCCTAGTCTAATTTGATTGCTTATTTGTACCCTATGACTATCATTAAGTGTTGTACCTTATGATTCTTGACAAATGTATCTTTTCTTTTATGTACATTGGGAGCATATGCACCAATTCCTTGTGTGTCCAATCACACTTGGCCAATAAAGAATTCTATTCTATTCATAAAGATGGGACTTTCAAACCATTCATATTCGCTACCATGACCTCAGCTAGTGGCAGTGAATTCCATGGTTGAACTCCATTCTATCTGAACAGGTTCTTCTTGAATTTATATCCTATGGTTGACCTTGTACTCCAATATTGTACAAAAAGCGGTGGGGAGAGAAAAATGCTCACTCCACATTAGCGACATTAAATGTGCTTTTAGAGATCTGTATCATAGCTCGTCTTCTCAGTCTTTGTTCAAAGTTTTAAAAGCCCCAACTGATTTGCCCCCATAGCTGTCGGTAGACAATTGAGAAGGGCGTGACCAAGGTGAATCAGTGCTGTTGTGATGGATCAGACAATCTGTTTTGGCAAAGCATTTCCTTGGAGGGCTGCGTAGAAGGTTTCCGAGGCAGAATTGAGCTTTTAGCATGTTTTGTTCCCAACAGTCTTTTCTGTGATTTCTATTGGGCTTCCAGAGTGGCTGTTCTATCTTTTCCTTAAAATGCTGGTTTTTAAAAAGAGCACATAAAGAATCGGATGAGGCGGACGGAGGATTGTCTAAGCATGCTGCTCAGAGTCGCCTTGATGGGGGGGCCAAATAAATTTATAGAGATAGATGATAGATATAGATACATGATAGATAGATAGATAGATAGATAGATAGATAGATAGATAGATAGATAGATGGATGGATGGATGGATGGATGGATGGATGGATGATAGATGGATAGATGATAGATAGATAGATAGATAGATAGATAGATAGATAGATAGATAGATGATAGATAGATAGATAGATAGATAGATAGATAGATAGATAGATAGATAGATAGATAGATAGATATAGACGGACGCGTCCGGACGGACAGACAGACAGACAGACAGACAGACAGACAGACAGACAGATAGATAGATAGATAGATAGATAGCAGATAGATGGATGATAGCTAGGTGATAGCCGTGTTTCTCAGAAAATAAGACTGAGAGAGATACGAATACCAGGTAGATAAATGATAGATAGATCTATCTATCATTTATCTACTTAGTATTCATATCTCTCTCAGTCTTATTTTCTGAGAAACACGGCTATCACCTAGCTATCATCCATCCATCTGCTATCTATTAGATAGATAGATAGATAGATAGATAGATAGATAGATAGATAGATAGATAGATAGATAGATGATGAGAGAGAGAGACAGAAAGATAGATAGATAGACAGACAGACAGACAGACAGACAGACAGACAGACAGATAGATAGATAGATAGATAGATAGATGAGAGATGATGAGAGAGAGACAGACAGATAGATAGATAGATAGATAGATAGATAGATAGATAGATAGATAGATAGATAGATAGATAGATAGATAGATAGATAGATAGATATGTGCATGTGTGCATGTTTGTGAGAGAAAGAAGGAGGGAGAGAGGGAAAGAGAGGGAAGAGTAAAAGAGAAAGTGAGGAAAGAAAAAAAAAGAAAAATATTCAGGAGTGACTTGTGATCTTTGCAGCAATTACAAACATAAATTAGCTCTATTTCTACCTTCCCAGATTATATAATTCCTGCCTACATCTCTTTTTAATCAGTAAAATCCTGAAATAAGCTCCTTTTTTTCTGTTTTCAGCAAAAAAAAGATTTCCCAGTCCTTTCCAAAAGTTATTATTGTTCCTTCTTTAATCAAACAAGGCAATTTAGCCATTTCTGCAACTATGCTACCTTCTCAATCCATCATAGGTATTTCTATATTCTTCCAAGTTACAGCAAAATAAACTCACTCCAGTTACCATATATAAAACCAATCATCTATGAGTTTTTTTCCTATGCATTAAGTCCTAGCTAAAAAGAAAATCTGGTTTCATCAATTTTAATTTTTAAAGCTCTCTGCATCATCATATGTATTTAGGTCCAATGTTTTTATTTTTGGTTTTTCACAAGTTCACTGTCTTTGGTAGTGTCCTTTCTTGTTTTTCACATTTCCAACAAGGATTAGAAGTACTTTTATACATCTAAGCTAATTGATCTGATGTCAGTATAGCAGTACGTAGCACATTTAATTGGGGAACAATCTCATCTGGGGGTGGGACTTGGGGGAGGGAGATAGATTGGCTTTGGTCCTTGGATTTATTGTATTCAATCAATCAACAATTGATAAGAGATTATAGCAGTGGTGAAATTCAAAAATTTTTATTTCTGGTTTTGTGGGTGTGGCTTGTTGGGCGTGGCTTGTTGGGCGTGGCAGGGGAAGGATACTGCAAAATCTCCATTCCCTCTCCACTCCTGGGGGAAGGATATTGCAAAATCTCCATTCCCACCCCACTCTGGGGCCAGCCAGGGGTGGTATTTGCCAGTTCTCCAAACTGCTCAAAATTTCCTCTACCAGTTCTCCAGAACCTGTGAGAACCTGTTGGATTTCACCCCTGGGTTATAGTAAAAAAAAAAAAAAACATGGATTTTTGATCCTGGACCAATCAGGGATAAGTTTGGGGATGATTTCGAATGATTAAGAAGCCATGATAACTTTTCTATGAGTTGATTACAATCACAGTTTGTTAACAGGAGGGTTTTTGAATTTCAGCCCTGTCTTTTTAAAAATTATTATTAATATTTTGATTACTTCTATACTTTTATCTAATACTTTTATTATTGTTGTTCTTCCTGTTAATTGTTTTTGTTCTTAATATAGTATATAGATGACAGGCGAACAATTTATAAACAGATTAAGGAGTTTAAAATTATTTTGGCTTTGGTTTCACCAGGGGTGAAAACTGAAATTGTTGCACTGTATTAATCAGCATTCAGCTACTAGGGAGAACATTGCATGTATATATGTTAGTGTATTCTTAAAGACATGTTTTTCTTTTAATCTTGTTTGTCGTGGGTTTTTTTTTCTTCTTTTGTTCTTTTTTAAATATTATGGTGTTTTGTATTTTGGATAAATTAAATACTATTTAAAATATACCAACGGTACATCATTTTATAAAAGCTCTCTTTTAAATTGTAAGACAGTGTGAATTTCAAACTTTTTAACCATACTCTCCCATTGATCCGTTGGAATAATATAACCAAAATTCTTAGGCCATTTTATCAGGAGTTCCTTAACTTCTCCTTCTTTGTACTAATTAGAATAACGGAGTCGGAAGGGACCTTGGAGGTCTTCTAGTCCAATTCCCTGCTTAGGCAGGAAACCCTGCACCACTTCAGACAAATGGTTATCCAACATCTTCTTAAAATCTTCCAGTGTTGGAGCATTCACAACTTCTGGAGACGAGTTGTTCCACTGATTAATTGTTCTCACTGTCAGGAAATTTCTCCTTAAACATCTGCCACAATGTCCTTCCTCTCAATGACTACTTCAGCTTCAACCACAACAATACATGAACAAATAATAGATACAAACTCAAGGTAAATCGTTCCAAACTCGATTGCAGAAAATATGACTTCAGTAACAGAATGGTCAATGCCTGGAATGCACTACCTGACTCTGTAATTTCTTCCTCAAACCCCCAAAACTGTAACCGTGAACTGTCTACTGTTGACCTCACCCCATTCCTAAGGGGTCTGTAAGGGCCGTGCATAAATGCATCAGTGTGCCTACCGTCCCTGTCCTAATATTCCTTTTTTCTTACTTATGAAAGTTGATTCTCTCCTTGATTAGTTTCCACTCTTTGCTTCTTGTCCTGCCCTCAGGTGCTTCAGAGAACAGCTTCGCTCCCTCTTGTTTGTGACAGCCCCTGAGATATTGGAAGACTGCTATCATGTCACCCCTAGTCCTTCTTTTCATTAAACTAGACATACCCAGTTCCTGCAACCATTCTTCATATGTTTTAGCCTCCAGTCCCCTAATTGTCTTTGTTGCTCTTCTCTGCACTCTTTCTAGAGTCTCCACATCTTTTTTACACCGTGGTGACCAAAATTGGATGCAATATTCCAAGTGTGGCCTTACCAAGGGATTATAAGGTGGATATTAATTCCATCACGTGATCTTGATTCTATCCCTCTGCTTATGCAGCCTAGAACTGTGTTGGCTTTTTTGGCAGCTGCTGCACACTGCTGCAAAAAAACACTTCTTCTGTTTTCAAATCTCGGCAAAAGTTTATGCATTGCCAATCCCATGTTCATCATTTGCACAAAGCCCCTTTCGACATTCCACTTTGTGATGCTGTATTCCTGGTGCTGTTTGATCCAAAATAAATCAGAAAGAGGTTATTCATTTCCTTTGCTGTACTTTTAAGGTGAGGCTTTCAGATTGTTTTCGCTTGTTTTAACTTCTATGGTCAAGTTTTCGAACCATAATGGATGCCTTGTTTCTTCGTGCCTTCCAGTCTACATGGTGCCCTTTTAGCTGACAGCACCAAGCCAACCCTAGCGGATTGCAAACAACAAATTCCCACGAAGCAATGCTAAATCATTTCCACGGTGCTGCCAAGGAAACTGCATGGATGCGTTCAACTGACTGAGCTCAGTTCGAGATGCATCTGTAATCTACCCTAAATGTGAAAGAATTTCCAATTCACTTGCTTTTCCTTTCAGGCAGGGAAGAAATCTACTTACCTTCCTTACCGGTTCGGAAGCACATGCGCCGTGCACGTGCAAAACCTTTTACCTTCTGCTTGCGCAAAACATAAAAAAACATTACTTCCTGGTTAATAACAGGAAGTAATGACACCTAGGCAGCAATTGCTACTGGACCACCGAACCACAGGGAAAAATCGCTACAGGATCAGGCAATCCGGTCCAATCCAGGAGCATTTCACCCCTGCCTGCAGGGAAGATTAGTGATTGAGAAGGAGGAAGGCGGGGGGAGAGTTGAGACTAGTTTTATTTATTTATTTATTTAAATTTGTATACCGCCCTTCTCTTACTGGACTCAGGGCGGTGCACAGCCAAGAATAAAAAACACTCCAATACAAAATTTAAAATTATTAAAAGAATTATATAAATTTGGCCCAAAATTTAAAACAATCCACATTACAATTTAAAATATCCAAGGGTGGGGGTAGGAGGGGTTATGCCAGCCCAAACAAGGCGCCTTGGGGTCGACCTCTGCCCCCCACCAACACTGACTGCGACCGGTCAGAGAGATAGGAGGAGAACCACCCTAAGACGGTGCCCCCCATCATGCTCCAACCAGCACAGCATGATATCATGGTCAATGGTATCAAAAGCCGCTGAGAGATCTAACAGGACCAGGATAGAGGAAAAACCTCTATCCCGAGCCCTCCAGAGATCATCCACCAACGCGACCAATGCCATTTCCGTGCTGTGCCCGGGCCTGAAGCCAGACTGGAGCGGATCTAGATAGACAGCTTCATCCAGGTACTGAGGAAGCTGTCGCACCACCACACTCTCCACTACCTTTGCCACAAAGCAAAAGTTAGAGACCAGTCGGTAGTTAGCCAAAACAGCCAGATCTAGGTAAGGCTTCTTGAAGAGGGGCCTCACCACCGCCTCTTTCAAGGTGGCTGGCAAAACACCCTCACCCAAAGAAGCATTAATGATCCCCGGGAGCCAGCCTCACATAACCTCCCAGGAGGCCAGCACCAACCAGGAGGGACACGGGTCCAATAAACATGTGGTCGCGTTTAGCCGTTCCAATATCCTGTCCACGTCCTCGGGAGCTACAGGGTAGTTTGCATAAAGTCTGCAAATGATGATTTCTAGTTGATGCACGTTTTCGGGTTTCAAGTCCATTAGCTGTTCTGTGGCTATGGCAACGTTATTACACTTACAGAAAAATGGTGCTGCCAGGTTCCATTTGAAGTTGACACAATGGACTTCAAGGGGAGGGGTGAACTCTTATGGGGGCATAGAGACTCCAAAATGTTTATGTGTTTAACAGTGGTGGGTTTCAAAAAATGTTACTACTGGTTCTGTGGGTGTGGCTTGGTGGGCATGGCAGGAGAAGGATACTATAAAATCTCCATTCCCACCCCAATTCAGGGGAAGGTTACTGCAAAATCCCCATTTACTTCCAATCAGCTGGGACTTGGGAGGCAGAGAATAGAAGGAGGTGGAGCCAGTCAGAATTTTTACTACGGGTTCTCCAAACTATTCAAAATTTCCGCTACCGGTTCTCCAGAACTGGTCAGAACTTGCTGAAACCCATCTCTGGTGTTTAACCTTACCCTTGGGCTCAGCCACATTGTTGATTTCAGGATCTGTAGGATTAGGATTTAGGATTTATTGGATTTATATACCGCCCTACTCCCGAAGGACTCAGGGCGGTGTACAGCCAACAATAAAAATACATACGTACAAAATTTAAAAACCAACTAAAAACAGATTAAATGAATTTGGCCCGGACAGAATTAAAACACCCCAATATAATTTAAAATTTTTTTTAAAATTTAACACTAAAAACGGGGAGTGGTTAGGCCAGGCCCGCCTGGCGAAATAGAAAAGTCTTAAGAGCGCGGCAGAAGGTGGGCAGATCCGGGATCCTCCGTATCTCTGGGGGGAGCTCATTCCAGATAGTAGGTGCCCCCACAGAGAAAGCTCTCCCCCTGGGGGCCGCCAGCCGACATTGTTTGGCTGACGGCACCCGGAGGAGACCCTCTCTATGAGATCGTACTGGCCGGTGGGAGGCTATTGGTGGTAGTAGGTGGTCCTGCAAGTACCCAGGTCCTAAGCCATGGAGCGCTTTAAAGGTAGTAACCAGAAAGAAAAAGAACAAAAATAAATGAACTGAGTGAGAAGCTTTTGTTTGAAATGTATTTGAATAAGGGATGGTGCCTACAGAAGATGGAGATGGTGTGATGGGCTACGGTGCAGTTTCCCAGGAGGAAAGGAGTACATGCCAAGGAGGGGGATGAGTCAAAAGGCAACAGCCCAGAGCTGGATAGAAGACTGAGAAAAAGAATTAAGATAGTCACTTCCTAAAATCTCCCAGGGAATATCCATTAGGTTGATGGTAGTAAGAGTTTATCGACAGAAGAGAAAATTTGTAGCTCAAGATTGAACTGTGGGTCCTTGGTGTTTTCTGGGCTTGGTAGTTTTCTTGTTGATGTTTCATTACCCACGTAAGTAACATCATCACCTTCTAACACTGATGATGTTACCTAGTTAGGAAATGAAATGTTTGAGCAGGGGTGAAATCCAGCAGGTTCTGACAGGTTCTGGAGAACCGGTAGCGGAAATTTTGAGCAGTTCGGAGAACTAGCAGTGGAAATTTTGAGTAATTTAGAGAACCGGCAAATACCACCTCTGTCTGGCCCCAGTGAGGGGTGGGAATGGAGATTTTGCAGTATCCTTCCCCTGCCACGCCCACCAAGCCACACCATGCCCATCAAGCCACGCCCACAGATCCGGTAGTAAAAAAAATTGGGATTTCACCACTGGTTTGCAGGTCAACAACTGAGTTTAGAGAAAATCAAGAAACCCGAAAAAGTGTAATTCCTGGAACCCAACAGCTGTTATTGCTTAATCAATGGGACCTAGTCAACGTCAACTCATTTGGGACTTTGTGAAACCATGAGGGAACAGCTGGTTCCTCAAGATGGAAGGAAGCTTATTTTCAGAGCTAGAAGGAAGCAGAAATCCTGATTTTAATACTTGGACAAGTTAGACCCAGAGAAGAACTGTTCAGAAAGTTAATCTGTAATTTACGGCTTTATCAATAAAAGAGAATATATGTAGCTCAGGGTTGAACTGAGGGGTCCTTGGTGGTCTCTGAGCATGATTGTTTTCTTGCAAATGTTTCCTTACCCAACTAGGTAATATTTTCAGTGCTAGAAGGGAATTAGAATTACGCTTTCTAGCACTGATGGTGTTACCTACTTGAGTAATGAAACATCTGTACGAAAGCTACCATGTTTTGAAAGCACCAAAGACCTCCCAGTAAAGGTTTAGTCTATCTATACGATAGAGGCAAATATAGAAATGAATTTTGAGTGGATTGATTTCTGTCATTCTCAGGCTGGGTTTGATGCAACCCAAGATTTCAAGGCCTCCCAGGCAGCGGTGGGTTTCAGATTATGTTACTACCAGTTTGCCCTGCACACACTTGCCTTCCACACATGCGCCCGGCCTTCCGCGCATGAATACCACTTCTTGCTCCCAGGACATCCCTAAATGTGAATGTTCCCATGCGATGTTGCATCAAGTCAAAGTGTAGTGCTTGCTGGGCAATGCAATATGGAGCTGAGGTCAGGGAAATAAAACAGCTCCTATGTCAACTTGTATCATTGCTTGCATTTCATCAAAGTCATGTGGGAATAAAGTTTTGATGTTTATGTAATTTTTGGTATCAGAAAAAAAAAATATTGCATTCAACTTTCAACATTAAAAAAAAAAAAAAGCCACACACGGCATAACAATCAGCTTAGCCTTAATTCCGGATGACTTCTGCACAGGGATGGCCCATCACAATTTGCTGCTCAAGAGAAAGCAAAAATCAGATGGTTGCTTCATGACTCACTTCTTGGAGGTGTTGGTACCTTGTCAAGGCAGATCATGGATGATCTGTCGAGACTGTACAATTATTCTCATGTCTCAAACAAATCAAAAACCATCCTACCCAAAACCAGATGAGCAAAATGGCAAGATTTGGACTTCTGGCGAAGAAATAAAGAAATGGAGATGACTTATAATTCCTCTCTGGACAAGGAGAAGGCTTGAGATCTCCCACAGATACTCCAGACAGTTGCTTCTTGCAAAGAGACCACAAGGCCCTGGTCTCCCTCAGGTTTAGAGATCTGGTAGCTGAGGGAACTGGTAGATAAGGGATGTGGTAGCTCAGTGGCTAAGACGCTGAGCTTGTCAATCGAAAGGTCGGCAGTTCAGTGGTTCAAATTCCTAGTGCTGCATAACGGGGTGAGCTCCTGTTACTTGTCCCAGCTTTGGCCAACCTAGCAGTTTGAAAGTACGTAAAAAATGCAAGTAGAAAAATAGGGACCACCTTTGGTGGGAAGGCAACAGCATTCTGTGCACCTTTGGCATTTAGTCATGCCGGCTAAATGACCACGGAGACATCTTCGGACAGCGCTGGCAATTCAACTTTGAAACGGAGATGAGCACCGCCCTCTAGAGTTGGGAACGACTAACACATATGTGCGAGGGGGACCTTTACCTTTAGCTGAGGGAATAGCTATCTTGCTCAAACTAGTCGGTACCTTCAAAAGTGCATGGGGTTCATATACTTTCTTTTCTAATCATTTTTTGGAAATTGCTTGTTAATTGCTTTTCAGCAATTAGAGATCTTTGGATTGACAAGTTTGACCACACTGGGTGAGTTTCCTTCAATCTTTAGGGACTTGTTTTAAATACAAGTTTAAGAACTTAAAACAACCTTTTGGAATTCACAGAAAAAGGAAGATGAGAAGTTTGGTTTTAGAAGGTTACCAATGGACTAAGGATCCAGATGGATTTGAAATAAAATTTTGGAATTAATTATGATTGATTGATTGATTATAGTTTTGGAAATTGTTTTTTAATGTTTTTCAGCTATTAGAAAATTTTGGCTGGACAGGCTTGACCACAATGGGCTAGTTTTCATTCATTCTTTAGGGAATGAAGGAGTGGTGAAATCCATATTTTTTTACTACCGGTTCTGTGGCCATGGCTTGGTAGCCATGGTGTGGCTTGGTGGCCATGGCTTGGTGGCCATGGCAGGGGAAGGATACTGCAAAATCCCCATTCCCTCCCCACTCCTGGGGGAAGGATATTGCAATACCTCCATTCCCACCCCACTCTGGAGCCAACAAGAGGTCGTATTTGCCAGTTCTCTGAACTGCTCAAACTTTCCGCTACCGGTTCTCCAGAACCTGTCAGAACCTATCAGAACCTGCTGGATTTCACCCCTGGAATGAAGTTTTAAATACAAGTTAAGGATTTTTTTAAAAAATCCCTAAGAATTAACAGCAAAAGGATGATGAGATTTGGAAGGTTACAAAATGGACTAAGAGTCCAGATGGACTTGAAATAAAATTTTGGAATTAATTACAATAAATTAATTATAGTTTTGGAAATTGCTTGTTAGCTAATTTTCAGCTATTAGAAACCTTTGTATTGACAGATGTAACCACACTGGGTGAGTTTCTTTCATTCTTTAGGGAAAGAAGTTTTAAATACAAGTTTAAGGACTAAAACATCTTTTGAAATTAACAGCAAGAGGATATTTTAAAGTTTTGTTTTGGAAAGTTACAAGTGGATTAGGGGTCCAAATGGATTTGAAATAAAATTTTGAAATTAATTACAAAAATACTTCCAATGGGAAATGCTTTTGTTCTGAATTCTGAAAAGAAACATGAGAGGATGTGACTTTGAAGGTTGGACACCAGAGGTTACCAGAAGGAATTACATAATTAAAGGAGAAAAACACTTAAATTTGATTCACCAATACAGAAGGAAGCAAAATATTTCAACATTGGCCATAGTGAAGGACATTTCTGAACAATGAACTCAGAAATCAATTTCAAGAGAGGCAGCCTTTATAGAGAGATTGTGTTTATAAGATGTTAAGAAAGAGAAAAAGGTTTACCAGACAAAGATTGAGATGGTCTGAAATTAGGCTGAAAATGACAGGCTACAAGAATAATATGAAAAAAAGATGCTGCATTGAACGTACAATAGAATTTGGCTGATATCTTAATAATTAAAAGGGATATACACATAATAATTTAAGAAAGTAGCTTGGATAATTATCCTATATTGTATTTACAAAAGAGGCTACTTAAAGCTCTGAAGGGTTTTGTGGGAAGGGGCAGATTAAAACTGAGAACAAGCCAAGTTACAGGACATTATCTGAAGGGACTAAAGATCAAGTTTGCTGAAAGTAAAAGGAAGGAATATAAAGTTGGCTTATTTGATCAAGGTTAAAATAGATATGTTGTTATCTCTGGCAGTCATTAATGGACTTTTGCTGATCAGGACTGAAACAATGAGGGTTTAAAACTTGCTTATACATAAGAGATGAGATACAGGAAAAAGAGATCATTTGTTGTATTTTAAGAGAAGGCTATAAGTTATTAAAATTATTTTTTTTGTGATGAAGAGGGAAGTCATTTCTTTATATGTTTCTTTTCTTTCTCTCTACATTCTGTTCCTATTCTTTTTCTATTTTCTGCATTTTCTATTTTTTCTTTAAAATATATATATTTTGGTTTGTATTTTCAAATTACTCCTAAAAAATACAAGTGGCAAAGTGGAAGCAGATAAGGTGGATGGATGATGATTAAAGAGACTACTTGAATCTCTTTAGAAGAATTAGAAGCTGGAAGATCAATACGGCAAGCATTTATCCAAACAGTTGATATTGGAGCTGACTCTATGACGTTAATTCATTCAACTTTTCAACCTGATGGGAGGAGGGCTGAGTTTGATGACAAAAAACAAAACCAAAAAAAACCACCAGGAAGAATCTGGTAGCACCTTTTCCAACAAACATACTTCATTAAAAGGCATAAGCAATGTGAGCTCAAAATGCAACTCGCAAAAGTTGTGCTCTTTAACACAATATGTTAGTCACAAAAGGCATCATCACAGTCTTTTTTACTTTTTTCAACAAACATGGAAGATTAGTATTGAGAAAGTATGTGTTGTGAGCCACCAGCAGAGCTGGCAGCAGATTCGGACAGTGAGGAGGTTGGGGAGGAACATGGGCCAGTCCTGGCGTATGGGGAAGGCTCTGATACGGGCTCTGCGTCGGAGGCAGAGAGGGCCATATAACAGGTATCAGCTGCCTTCGGAGTCAGATATCAGTGAGGCAGATGAACAGCTGGAGCGTGTTCCCAGTGTGTGCATGCGCAGAGTTGCCAGACTGTACACACACAAAGGTTGAGGATGTATGTGGTGATTTTATTGTCTTACATAGTGACATTATATAGTTTGTTACTTACACGTTACAATGTACTTGGCAGCATCTCATTGGCTCACAGAATATTCCAGGTAACTAGAATCTTTAGTTAATCATTACTTGCTTAAGCACTTATAATGTTAAACTTTAATTAAAGTCTAATACACATATATCCCATTTCCTCTCCTCCTGTTTATAGACTTAGGATCTTATTTACTAATGCCAAATCCTGCTTACGTGCAAGTAACTTTTCTTATCTGAGGTTTGCCATCCAAGACAGGGAAATTCCTGCACATATGCAGACTGCAGGCTCCTACACCAGATGAAGGAACAAGGGTCGACTAGGGAGTAAGGCCACAGGTGAATGATGAAGGGCCCTTCCCAAAGGGAATAAAAGAGGAGCGAAAGGGGAGTGGAGTTTGCAGGAGACAATTAATTCATTACTGCATTCTTGCCAAGTACTGAGGTGTCTGAAAGATATCGGCCTGGCCACTCTCCAAGCCTGATAAAGGTCGGTGATGGTGAACTATCTTGAAAGACTGTGGGAGAGGAAAGACTTTGTTGGAGATGAATTCATTGTAAATTAAATAAAAGGGGTTTATCGGGACAAGGAGTCGGCTTCATGTTGCTGGGGAAGCCTAGGTCAGAACAGTATGCCACTACATGTTGTTGTATGAAACAGTCTCTTATTAAATAAAGATAAGGTAAAGGAGTCCATACAGATTTTACTCCACTAGTTGTAGCTGATTTTAGGGAGTGGTGCTCATCTCTGTTTCAAGGCCATTGAGCCGGTATTACTCAAAGGTGTTTCTGCAGTCATGTGGCTAACATGACATCATAGAGCACTATTACCTTCCCACTGAAGTGGTACCTATTTATCTACTCACATTTGCATGCTTTTGAGCTGCTAGGTTGGCAAGAGCTGAGACGAGGACGGGAACTCACCCCATCATGTGGCACTCGGCTCTCAAACCTGAACCACCAGCTTTCCACTCAATAAGCCTAGTACTGTATCTTAACCACTGAGCCATCATGCCACCTCTCTGTTATAGAATACCAGCAGGCTGTTCATTTAACCTAGTATTTCTCAAACTTGGCAACTTGACCTCCCCACTGAGGAATTCTGGGAACTGAAGTCCACATGTGCACAGCGGTTAGAGTGCAATACTGCTGGCTATTTCTGCTGATCACTGGCTGCCAGCAGTTTGGCAGATCGAATCTCACCAGGCTCAAGGTTGACTCAGTCTTCCATCCTTCTGAGGTGGGTAAAATGAGGACCCAGATTGTTGGGGGCAACATGCTGACTCTGTAAAACTGTTTCGAGAGGGCTGTAAAGCACCGTGAAGTGATATAGAAGTCTAAGTGCTATCGCTAGTGCTATTGCTAAAGTTGCTGTGGTTGAGAAACATTTATTTAGCCTCTCCTGCCCCTTTCAAGGATATTCCAATCCTTCTCCCGAAACTCAGCCAAGGTGCTCCATCTAGCCTGAGCTGCATTTTAGAGTCTTATGCTCAACTCAAGGCCTCTAACAAACTAAACTGATTTATATGAGCATCCAAGTTATCTTGCAATATAAAACCATAGGTACACATATCAGAGGTGAATTTCAGCAGGTTCTGAGCAGTCCTAGAGAACAGGTAGCAGAAATATTGAGTAGTTCGGAGAACCGGCAGTAAACATTCTGACTGGCCCCACCCCCATCTATTCTCCACCTCCCAAGTTCCAGCTGAATGGGAGGAAATGGGGATTTTGCAGTATCCTTCCCCTGGAGTGGGGTGGGAATAGAGATTTTACAGTAGCCTTCCCCTACCACGCCATGCCACACTCACCAAGCCACACCCACAGAACTGGTAGTAAAAAAATTTGAAACCCACCACTGCCACACATACCTACACACACACACACACACCTGCCAATTGACACCCTCTCCCTATCCTTCCCTGGGACAGCACCAAATTGCAGTGTGTTTCTGGATGCAATTCAAGGTTTCATGGTTTGGGGCCAAATTACTTAAGGAACCATCTTCCTCCAGTCATTTCTATCCATCCAATTCTAGCAGGCAAGTTAGATGTGCTCTGGGTCCCATTAGCAATGGAAAAACTCAGTTGGTGCAAACTAGGAGAGGTGCCTTCCATGCCGTAGCACCTGCCCTCTGGAATATTCAGAGATCAGGATGACCCACTCCAGGGGTGAAATGCTCTCAATTCGGACCAGATCACCTGATCCAGTAGTGATGGAGGTAGGTGGTTCGGAGAACCAGTAGCAAAAATCCCTGCCCACACCCTCACCATGTCCAGCTGAGCCGCACAATCATCAGAATCTTTTTTTTTACTTTTAAAAGCATTTTTTTCTACAACTCTTCAGCTGAAAAAATGCCTTTAAAAGTAAAAAAAAAAACAAGCCTCTGATGATCACATGGCTCAGCTGGGATCGTCAAAGGCTTTTAAAAGGAAAAAAGCCTCTGCCGATCAGGCAACTCAGCTTGGATTGTCAGAGCCTTTTGAAACCATTTTTTTACAACCTCTTCACCGAAGAGGTTGTAGAAAAAATAGTTTTAAAAGTTAAAAAAAAATTGGCCACGCCCACCCAGTCACATTACCACCACCACCACCAAGCCACGCCCACAGAACCAGTAGTAACAAATTTTAGATTTCACCACTGCCCAACTCTGTTGGTCTTTCACAAAGCCATGAAGACTTGATTGGTTGCCTGGACCTGGGGCCTCCAAAGTGTTAAGGGTCCTGTTTTCTTCGTTGTACTAACATCAATTGTAACAGTTTTACTTGGTGCCTTATATATTTATTGTCAGACTGGAAGCCATCTTTTACAACTGGGCCTTCAGGACTGACACATGTTCTTCTGTGGGAAAATGGGAGGGGAGATAAGAGTATGGGTGATATGTAGTCAAAATAACATTCCTTTCTCAGAGAGTCAAGGACGCCTTGCCCTGGCACCTGGAGTCGGATTACTGGGAGGTATCTCCAGTTTGGACGGTGGATGATTGGACCATGTGATGGACATGAGGGTGCTGGGCAGGGACTTGAACTTTCACTTGGGTGGGGAAAACCTGGAAACTTTCAGATTCGGATTTTACCAGATGTGCCAATATGATATCTTCAATAAAAAGGAGCTTTGAGGAAACTCAAGCTTTGGAATCTTCTTCCGTTGGGGGTGTTACTTGGAACCCTGACATTTATTTTGTACCATTGTAGTTGTTTTAATTGTTTTTATGCCTTATGATATATGAGAGTCTTATGAGCGTCAATTGTTGAAACAGGCAGTCACAGAAATCCATTCAACTCAACAGAATAAAAATTGATCTTTTGCTGCTGGATGGAAATATATCCAAATATGTGTCTATGGAGATTCTCAGTTATACAGGACATGGTTGTCCCAAAGCTGCTGTTAAAAAGAAAGCTGGGCTTTCTTGGGTTTTTTTTTTTCTCTCCCTTGAAAATATTTCTCTTTTCATCTAAAAAGTCCAGCTGTCTTTTGAACAGCACCTTTTGGATATCCAGTATGTCCATCCAATGTATCTTTTATGGTACAGAATTGAGGAGGGAACATTGCTGATCTACTTTGCATCTTTATCCTGTTGCTGTTATGTTCAGAAAAGGATTAAGGACCCTGGGATCATGGTGTTCTCTGAGCTTGATTGCTTTCTTGCAGAAATTTCATTACCCAACTAGGCAGGGGTGGGATTAAAAAATTTTTAGGAACCGGTTCTCTGCCCGGTTGCTGGGTAGGCGTGGCCATGGTGGGCGTGGCCTACTCAGCCTCCTGCACTATGGTGGGTGGATAGCGTTTTCACCCTCCCCAAGCTCTGGAGGGTTTCTCCATGCCTCTGGGAGGGCAAAAATGCCCCCCCCCAGGCTCCCGAGGCCCTCCGGAGGCCGGAAACTGGTCTGTTTCCTGGGTAGCCTGTTTTTCACCCTCCCCAGGCTCCGGAGTCTTTTCTCAAGCCTTCGGGAGGGCAAAAACAGCCTCACCCGGGGTCTGGAGGCCCTCCAAAGGCCAGAAAAGGGCCCATTTCCAGACTTCTGGAACTTCTGGGAGGTCCATTTTTCACCCTCCCAGAGCTTCACGCAGGCCCTGCACTTACCTGGCATCCAAAATGGGCCTGGTGGAGACTCCTGGGAGGGGAGGGGTGGAGTGGGAGGGGCCAGCCAGTCCTTGTAAGTATAGGTTCGGCGGACCAGATGTAAAATTAGCATCCAGTTCTCCTGAACCAGTCGGAACCGGCTGAATCCCACCCCTGCAACTAGGTAACATCATCAGCGCATGATGATGTTATCTAGTTGGGAAATGCAACATTTGCAAAAAAAAAAAAAGCCAACAACAACCAACCAAGCTCAGAGAACACCAAGGACCCCACATTTAACCTTGAGCTACAAATATTCACTTCTGTTAAGTTAAGAATCCTTTGAGATTCTCCATGCAAGTTATTCTCAAGATTGTATTCAGTAGCTCTGGAAAGTTATGTTTTTGGGGGTTTTTTTGAGAGTGAGAGAGAGCGAGAGAGAGATAAGATACAGATAATACAGATTGTTGGCATTTAAATCCTCTGCTTTGCTTGTTTGTATCTGTCTCTCCCTGTTTTTGTCTGCCTTTCGTCCTGCATTTGCTATAAACTGTTTGCCGAGTGATGTTTGCCAATTGATGTTGGCTGAGATTTAAGGTTTAAACATCAACCTATATTTTTGCTGAGATGGGACGTGATAGTTCAGCAGTTAATAACACTGAGCTGGGCAGCTGGAAAACTGACAGCCTGGTTTGAATCCTGAGCGCCATGTCACAGCATGGGCTGCCTTCCTTGGTCCAGCATCTGCCCACCTAGCAGTCCGAAAGCATATATATGCAAGTAGATAAATAGGTACCACTTTCAGGGGTCGGCTCCTGCAGGTCCGGCAAGGTTTGGGTGATCTTCTAGCCAAGGATAACCAGGCTTCTACAAACCCGCAAATGCCACCCCTGGCTGGCCACACCCACCCAACCCAACCCCACCCCTCCCTCCCCACCCCGCCCCTCCCAGGAGTCTCCACGCAGCCCGTTCATCATTCCAGGTAAGTGCAGGGGCCTTGAGGAGGGTCTGGGAGGGCAAAAAATGGGCCTACCAGAGGTTCCAGAAGTCTGGAAACAGGCCTGTTTCCAGCCTCCAGAGGGTCTCTGGACCCCGGGGGAAGCTGCTTTCACCCTCCTGGAGGCTCAAGGAAAGCCTCCAGAGTCTGGGGAGGACAAAAAATGGGCCTCCTGGTGGTTCCGGAAGTCTGGAAACGGGCCTGTTTCTGGCCCCCAGAGGTTTCTGGACCCCGGAGGAAGCAGTTTTTGCCCTCCCCAGGCTCTGGAGGAAAGCCTCTGGAGCATGGGGAGGGCAAAAAACACCCCCCCACCCCGCTGTGGTGCAGGTGACCAACTAAGCCATGCCCACCATGGCCACACCCACCCATCAACGGGGACTCCCCCTGGAGTCAGATTCAACCACCAAGGGAAACTTTACCTTTATATTTTTACTAGCTGAATTAAGTAGCATGTATGTTTATTCTGACCTGGGATATTAGGCAGGGGTGATGCGGAAATTTTGAATAGTTCAGAGAACCAGTAGCGGAAATTTTGAGTGGTTCAGTGAACCGGCAAATACCATCTCTGGCTAGTCCCAGAGTGGAGTGGGAATGGAGATTTTGCAATATCCTTCCCCCAGGAGTGGGGTGGGAATGGAGATTTTGCAGTATCCTTCCCCTGCCATGCCCACCAAGCCACACCATGCCCTCCAAGCCACGCCCAAAGAACCGGTAGTAAAAAAAATTGAATTTCACCACTGCCCGTGGCCCATTTTTTCTCCCAGGGTGTGCAGGAAGAGGTCACACCCACCCAGCCAATTATTAGGGCAGAGAACCGGTTGTTAAATTATTTGAATCCCACCACTGGCTTCCACCCATTCCTTTTTGTCCTGCCCTCTGGGGCTTTGGAGAACAAGTCAATTCCCTCTTCTCTGTGACAGTCACCCAATTGCTGGAAGACAGTTACCATGTCTCCTCGCCCCAATCCTTCTCTACAACAGGCTAGACATACCTAGCTCCCTCAGCCTTTCCTCATACAATTGAGCTCTTTATCGCTCCAGGCTCTTTATCGTCCTTGTTGTTCTTCTCTGCGTGATTTCCATGGTCTCAATGTCTTTTTTTTTTCTATTGGGATGACCAGAACTGGATTCAGTATTTCAAGTGTAGTCTCACTAAGTGTGGTATAAAGCCATATGATCACTTCCTGTGATCTTGACGCTATCCTTCTGTTGATGCAACCTATGACCGTGGGTTGGTTTAACTGGCTTGTTTAAGTGGTTGTCCACTAGGACTCCAAGATCCCTCTCACCATTACCACTTTAACTGGGGTGATACTGTCACTATTGTTGAGCCAGGTGCCACCTATGTTGTACCTCTGCATTTGGTTTTTGCTGCCTAGGTGCAGGACACTGAATTGCATCTTGTTAGAGAGGGCTTTCCATCTTGTTATCTATCTTGTTAAATAGATAGACTGAGAATATACATTCTTCTCTATTCTTCAAGTGTCTGTCTCTTCCTTCTCTCTCTCTCTTTCTCTCTGTTTCTTTCTTCTTCTTCCTCCTCCTCCTCTTCTTTCCTCTCTTTCTTCTTCCTCCTCCTTCTCCTCTTCTTCTTCTTCCTCTTCTCTCTCTCTTTCTTCTTCCTCCTCCTCCTCCTCCTCTTCTTCTTTTCTCTCTCTCTTTTCTCTTCCTCCTCCTCCTCTTCTTCTCTCTCTCTTCTTCCTCCCCCTCTTCTCTTTCTCTTTCTTCTTCTTCTCCTCTCTTTCTTCTTCCTCCTCCTCCTCCTCTTCTTCTCCTCTCTTTCTTCTTCCTCCTCCTTCTCCTCTTCTTCTTCTTCTTTTCTCTCTCTCTTTCTTCTTCCTCCTCCTCTTCCTCCTCTTCTTCTTCCTCTTCTTCTTTTCTCTCACTCTCTTTCTTTTGTCTTCTTCCTCCTCCTCCTCTCTTTTTCTTTCTTTCTTTCTTTCTTCCTTCCTTCCTTCCTTCCTTCTTCTCCTTCTTCTTCTCCTTCCTCTCTCTCTCTCTCTCTCTCTCTCTCTCTCTCTCTCTCTCCTGTTTTGATGGTGGCTGACAATCAGTTGAAGGAACCTCAAGCTATGTTTTTGCTAGCTGGATTAGGTGACGGGTGTGCTCATTCTGAACTAGATCTCAGAATAGACTAGAAGGAGTGTGCTAGAAGCAAACTAAACTGGAAATTAGTCACCATCATCTCCCAAACATTTGCAATCTATCCCTCAGGCAAGTCTTCCACTTATCAGGCAAATTTAAGCAACTGAAGAATTTGGGGGAATGCGTGTGATCCCATCCTTGACATTTTGAAGGCATATCAGGACTGCTTCTAAAGCACCAGAAGGCAAGACAAGAAGCAACGGGTGGAAACTAATCAAGGAGAGAAGCAACCTAGAACTAAGGAGAAACTTCCTGACAGTGAGGACAACTTCAGAAGTTGTGGGTGCTTCATCAGCGCACGTTTGTAGGAAGAGACAGGGCAGACACTTGGTTGGACTAGAAGACCTCCAAAGTCCCTTTCAACTCTATTATTATTCTAGTCTATGAGCTTCCTGACCCAGCATTTGGTGACCTCAGGACAGCTGAGGGTCTTCCACTTAGAAGGAAACGAAGGGAATGGTGACCAAGAGGTGCTGTTTTTCGGACAAATTCTGTAGCAGAACTATTCCATAGAGAATTCCAGTTAGACTTGGCTATTTTTTTTTTAAAGAGATGAAATGGATTTAGGTGTTTTAATGTTGTTTTAATTGCTTTTCTGTTTTTATTTTCATGTCTACCGGGGAAGGTTTTCGTTCAGCTTAGAGCATTTTGTCCATTGCTGGATGTCTGTTCTGATTACCATGGATGGAAATGTAATGGAATGATTAAATAAATATGCTTGCTGACAGACCAGCCCGTGGTGGGGCTGCCTGTTGCAAAATAGGGATGTGGTTAATGAAAAAAACAAAACAACCCAAAGCATCTCCCCCTATTTGCCAGAAAGTAAACTGATGAGACTTGAGTATTCCATGCTCCATCTCTATCATTCCATCTTAAAATTGACTTTTTTTCAGGATATGTGGGCAGTTTTTCCAATAAAACTCTAAGCTGACGTGCCCTGCCATCCTCCTCCTCCTCATGTTCCCCCTTTGCCTTCTTCTCCTTCTCTTCCTCCTTCATTTTCCTCCTCCTTTTCCTTCTCCTCCTTCTCCCCTCCCTCCTCTTCCTCCTCCTTCTCTTCCTCTTCTTCCTCCTCTTCCTCCTCCTCTTCCTCCTTTACCTTATTTTCCTTCTCCTCCTCCTCCTCCTTTTCCTTCTCCTCCTCCCCTTCCTCCTCTTCCTCCTCCTTCTCTTCCTCCTCTTCTTCCTCCTCTTCCTCCTCCTTCTCTTCCTCTCCTTCTTCCCCCTCTTCCTCCTCCTCTTTCTCCTTTACCTTATTTTCCTTCTCCTCCTCCTGTTCCTCCGTTGCTTTCTTCTCCTTCTTTTTCTTCCCCTCCTTCTCCTTCTCCTCCCCCTCCTCCTCTTCCTCCCCCTCCTTTGCCTCCCCTCCCTTCCTTTCCTCTTCCTCCTCCCCTTCACTTCCTCCTCCTCCTCTTCCCCTTCCTCCTCTTCCCCTTCCTCCTCTTCCTCCTTTACCTTCTTTTCCTTATCCTCCTCCTGTTCCTATTTTGCTTTCTTCTCCTTCTCTTCCTTCTGCCCTCCCTCCTCCTCCTCCTCCTCCCCTCCATCCTCCTCCTTATCCTCCTCCTTATCCTCCTCTTCCCCCTCCTCCTTCTCCTCCGTCTTCTCCTACTTCTCCTGTTTCTACTTCTAGGTTCTAAAGACATTAAAATTAAGTGAGACAAAGTTTGTGATCAATGCTAAAGGATGTGCTGATAAGCACACTGGCTTTCAGAGAAGTATCTTTGCCTCTCTCTTTAATAAAAAAAAATACAACTGGCACTAATATTATCTCTCCCCAACAGATTGCAAACAGCTTTATAAAACACAAGAGATTAGATTAACTGTTGTGACTTGCAAACGATGCACTTCCCTCCCGTCTGCATCCCACTTTTCAGTCTTTTCACAGAGCTAATGAAATCCTTTCACAAACATCAAAATTCCTAGGCGTTACTTCTCTCAGCAGGGCATCCCATGTTGACTTCAAATATTTGATCTTCATTAAGCCAAACTGCTCCCTCTTTATGATTAAATACAGCAAACAGAATCCCAAACATTAATGAAATCTGAATAATGGTTAGCTAAGCACTGTCAAATGTGGCCAAAATTTATGTTTCCTTAGTATTACCAAAAGAGAACAAGTCCAAATGATCAAATCAGAGCATTTCCAGGTGGATCACAAATGTCAAGATGGCCTCCACAATCACATGACCACAGTCCCATATTCTTATATAAGGGAGTGGCTTCAATTGTATGGTTACACATCCCACCTTGACTTTTTCAAACTCTGCCACCATGGACAGTCCGGAAATGACTTTTAGATACCCTACCCAGTTCTCTTGATCATCATTTCTCAACATTGGCAGCTTTCAGATGTGTGGACTTCAACTCCCAGAATTCCCCAGCCATCTGAGAAATCCTGTTCATCACCGATTTAACTCCCCATTGATACATCTGCGCCACCGGCAAAGAAAAAGTGGAGATTTATTTATTTGTTGTTGCTGGTTGTGAAGTCATGTCTGACCCATTGCGACCCCATGGACAACATTCCTCCAGGCCTTCCTGTCCCCTACCATCCCCCGGAGTGCATTGAACCTCATGCCGACTGCTTCAGTGACTCAATCTAGACACCACGATTTCTGCCGTCCCCTTCTTCTTTTGCCCTCAATCTTCCCCAACATTAGGCTCTTCTCCAGGGAGTCCTTCCTTCTCATTAGGTGGCTAAAGTATTTGAGTTTCATCTTCAGGATCTGGCCTTCTAAAGAGCAGTCAGGGTTGATCTCCTCTAGGACTGACCGGTTTGTTCGCCTTGCAGTCCAAGGTATTTGCAGGAGTCTTCTCCAGCACCGGAGTTCAAAGGCCTCAATTCTTTGGTACTCAGCCTTCCTTATGGTCCAACTTCCACAACCATACATTGCAACTGGGAAAACTATATGCACTTTTGTTGACAGGGTGATGTCTCTGCTTTTTAATATGCTGTCTAACTTTGCCATAGCTTTCCTCCCCAGGAGCAAGCGTCTTTTAATTTCTTGGCTGCGATCCCCATCTGCGGTGATCTTGGAGCCCTGGAAAATGAAGTCTGTCACTATCTCCATTTCTTCCCCATCTATTTGCCAGGAATCGAGAGGGCTGGATGCCATGATCTTAGTTTTCTTAATGTTGAGTTTCAAGCCAACTTTTTTTTAAAAGTAAAAGTTTTTTATTTATAATCAACATACATCGTATTACATTATAATCATTAAAAAAAAAACATTTGATTTCCCCCCTCCCTTCACCTCCCCTACCTATCCCAACCTCCCCTCCCCCCGACTTCCCAGAACAAATACAGGGTAAAAGTTAATAACAATTCATTAACAACAACAAAAACCCCACAAACTAATTACTTATGAATTCAACCATCACTTGCACTTTAACTCTGCTTATTTAAAACCAAATATAACTGCTCTTGCTTGAAGGTAATTAATTTTCCACAAACAAAGAGATTTTTAAGTATCCACCAACTTACATCAATATAGTTTAAAACCAACTACACAATTTAGTATCTTAAACCCCTTAAAAGTATATTGAGAGATCTAATAACCTTAAACAAATGTTCTCAATTCTATTTATCTGAACAAAAATAAAAATAAGCATAATTTTTTCATTCTACAACAACAATAAACAAAGAAAATTTTTAAGTATAATAATCTTAAAACCCCTTTTTGAATCCTCCTAAATATCCTAGAGTCAAATATAAATATAAGTATAAACCAATCATTTTCCCTCTCCCTCCTTCTTTTCCACCATGTTACTTACCTAACAAGGAGGGATAACATTCTTCCACTACCATTTAGTTTAAAACCAATTACACAATTTAATAATATCTTAAAACCTTTAAAAGTATATTTTTAAAAAAAATCTAGTATTCTACAACAGTAAACAAAGAAAACCCCTTTTTAAATCCTCCTAAATATTACAAATATAAGTCAATCATTAAAAACCCTTATTTATAAAGTAAAACCAAAGCATTTTCCCTCTCCCTCCTAAATAGTGTAATTGAAAGTAAACATGAAGCTCAAAATATTCTTTTCCACCATGTTATCCTGTCTAACAAGGAGGGGTAAAATTCTTCCACTTCCATTTAGTTTAAAACCAATTACGCAATTTAATAATATCTTAAAACCCTTAAAAGTATATTAAAAAATCTGATATTCTACCACAATAAACAAAGAAAACCCATTTTTAAATCCCCAAAATATCCTACAAATATAAGTATGAACCAATCATTGAAAACCCTTATTTAGAGTTTCAAGCCAACTTTTGGACTCTCCTCCTTCACCCGCATCAAGAGGCTCTTTAGTTCCTCTTCACTTTCTGCCATTAGAGTGGTGTCATCTGCATATCTGAGGTTGTTGATACAAATATTATTTATTTACCATATTTTATTTCCTCATTTATTTATTCGCCAAACCAAAAATACAAATTTGAACGAACAAAATGAAAAAACTAAACATGACAGGCACTATAGCAACAGTACTGCACATACGCACGCCCCCTTAAGAACCCCTTAAATATGGGATGAGGAATTAAGTTGAAATTAAGTTGGAATTAAATCTGTGAAAGTTAGTAGCCGAAACAACTGAATCGGGTCAGATATTCCAGACGTTGTTGACAACTCAGTTACAAAAATGGCATATTTGACAATCATGTTCAAAGCGGTTTACATTAAGCTTAAAGTGGTTATTATGCCAGTTAGTCTTAGTGTTGGAAAAAATGTCCATCTGGGTTCAGTTCCAAGTGCAGAAAAAGACACTGGGAACATGGAGACTGCTTGGAAAGATGGTTTTTAATGGTGGACAGGATCACATGCCTTGATGATGTTGGGTAAAGGAGAAAAAAAGGGCAGTGATTCTGAACGTGCCTGGGTTTTATACCCTCTCTGGGCTTTTGAATTTGAGCTTGTATTCTGATTGGTTATCAGATTCCCATGGGGCCATGCAGGGACCACTCAGTAGGCTGTCCTGAGTCCCAAGCTTGGTTTAGCCTTGCTGGGTGATGTAATCTTGCTAAATCATGCTAAAGCAACCACAGGCAAAGGAGAAAGCCCAACTGGACCAGGAACCGTATGCCAGACGGGGAACTTCAGCACCACGACCCACCCAAAGACCACCCACCACCCGGAGCCTGCTGAGATGCTACAGATGTGGAGGAGTTGGCCATTTGGCAGCGATGTGTGGCACCCCGGGACCGAGACCAGAGCCAACGAGCAAATCACGGCCAGGACAAGGACCCAGGCGCGCCACCAACACACCACGAAGCCCCCCCCCCGGTTCAGAAGTCTTCGCCCACTTGGCCGAAACAAGGGAGAACCCAGATGATGCGAATCAGCCTCCCGAACTGTATGACAGCGATGACGATGGAGAAGACGACCCAATGGTGAGTGGACCCATCCATCCTTTTTTATTCCCTGTACGCTTAACGGCCCCAAAAACAGGGACCCAAGGGGTTTTCCAAGCCCTAATAGATTCAGGCTGCACGAGGTGCCTGATCAACTTACCCACGGTCCAAAAATTGGGAATACGAGCGAAAAAACTCAGCCGCCCAATCCGATTTGAGCAAGTAGACGGATCCTTAGTGGGGGGGGCGCAGGCCACACATTTAACCGAGCCAATGAAACTGGAGCTAGCAGATCATTGGGAGATGATTCGGTTTATAATAGCCCCCAAGATGACTAACCCAGTTATACTTGGATTCTCCTGGCTTGACAAGTGGGGCCCTACTATCTGGTGGCAGGAGGGGACCCGCAGACTGAGAATAGCAAGGGGGCCTCACCCCCTGCTGCCACAGCCACAGAGGACACCTCCCACACAGAGGCCCCGGCCCCTCCCACCAAGAGGACAAAAGATGCCCTCAACCCCAGCGCCCCTGATCAAGAGTACAGCTAAACAACTGATGGCCTCATCCGACAGCCCCCATGACACAAAGCAGATCCCAAAAGAATATCAAGACCTTGCAGAAGTATTTAGCGAGACTGAGTGTAATGTTCTACCACCCCACCGTGAGACCGATTGCGCCATCGAAATCATCCCTGGGGCAAAACTACCTAAACCTAAGCTGTATGCTATGACACCCCGGGAAATGCAAGAAATGCGAAAATACATAGACACTAACCTACAAAGGGGTTTCATTGAGCCAGCCAAACCCCGAATAGCGGCACCAGTCTTCTTCAGAGAGAAGAAAGACGGCTCTATGCGTTTAGTAGTTGACTTTCGAGGTGTCAACGGGGTCTGTGTATGCAAATTATACCCCCTTCCTCTCATGAAAGACATTTTAGCCCACCTGGCCAAAGGAAAGGTTTTCACCAAACTAGACCTTCGCGAAGCCTACTACCGGATACGCATCAAGGAAGGTGACGAGTGGAAGACAGCATTCAATTGCCCATTAGGAAGCTTCCAATTTAAAGTAATGCCTTTTGGACTACAGGGGGCGCCGGCGGTGTTCATGCAACTTATAAATGAGGTGCTTCACGACCACCTTTACAAGGGGGTCCTCGTCTACCTGGATGATATTCTCATTTACACGGAAACCATCGACGAACACATACCCCTCGTCCGCCAAGTGCTTGAGAAACTGCTGAAGGCAGACCTTTATGTCAAACTGTCGAAATGCGAGTTCCACCAGTCACGGCTAGACTATTTAGGCTACCGAGTATCCAATGAAGGGATAGAAATGGACCCAGCCAAAGTACAATCAGTCCTTGACTGGCGACCCCCACGCACCCGCAGACAACTGCAAAGTTTCTTGGGTTTCGCGAACTTCTACAGACAATTTATCCCATCTTTTGCAAAAATTGCCAAACCTCTAACCGACCTCCTAAAAACAGGGAGCCCAGCAACAAAACCTCGTCCAGGACAGCCTCTACAGTGGGACCCAGCCTGCCAACACGCATTTGAAACACTGAAAGAAATGTTTGCAAAAGAACCGATTCTGAAACACCCCAACCCCGACCAACCTTTCGTCATCCAAGCCGATGCCAGCGATGTGGCAGTGGGGGCGGTCCTACTCCAAAAAAATAGCCAAGGAAACTTACAACCCTGTGCCTACACATCCCGCAAACTCACTGACACCGAGAGACGATGGGCAGCGTGGGAAAAGGAAGCGTTCGCAGTGAGGTGGGCGCTGTTAACGTGGCGACATCTACTGGAAGGAAGCCAAACACCCTTTGAAGTTTGGACTGACCATAAAAATTTGGAGGCCCTCAAAACTCCAAGGAAGTTATCACCCAGACAGGTCCGGTGGGTCCAATATTTCAATCGTTTCAACTTCGAGCTAAAGCACATCCCGGGGGGGGAAAACTTTCTGGCCGACGCCCTCTCCCGAATGCCTCAATACAACAGTGAACGAGAGCAGGTGGTGAATGCCATCATCCCCTCCACCCAAGGAGCGGGCCAGATAACTACCAGACGGCAGCATCGTGATCAGCAGGGCCAAACAGCGAGTGACCTAACGACAAAGCTCAAAGCAGAAACATTGACGGACCCCTGGTTCTGAGACAATCAACATCTCTTGATGAAAAGGGATGACCTAGCCTGGAAAGGAACAAAACTTTACATCCCAGAGACGCTACGCACCTTAGTCCTGAAGAGGAGCCATGATGTTAAGCCAGCGGGACATTTTGGGTTCCTAAAAACTCTGCATTTAGCACGGAGACAGTTTTGGTGGCCACACATGAGAAAAGACGTAGACAGTTATGTAAAAAGTTGTACCGTCTGTGCCACGATGAAAACCCGACCAGGGAGACCCCCTGGACTGCTGCAGCCAGTAGCTGAACCGTCAAGGCCATGGGAGGAGATTGCTATGGACTTCATAGTCGAACTACCCAGGAGCGGCGGAAACACGGTGATCTGGACTGTAATAGACTTATTTTCCAAACAGGCACATTTCATACCCTGTAGCGGACTACCCTCAGCCCGCCAATTGGCAAAGCTGTTTGTGAAACACATCTACCGCCTGCATGGAGTGCCCAGAAGAATCATCTCCGAACGAGGTGTCCAGTTCACAGTGAAATTTTGGAGAGAATTCCTACGATCCATAGGATCATCCCAGGGTCTCAGTTCAGCATTTCACCCGAGCACCAATGGGGGGGCGGAGAGACTGAATGCTATGATAGAGCAGTATTTGAGGTGCTACGTAAACTACCAACAGTCGAACTGGGCAGACCTCCTATCTTTTGCTGAGGTCGCGTACAACAATGCTGTCCACAGTAGCACAGGACTAGCCCCATTCAAGGTAGTGAGCAGTATGGATTTTGTTCCCATGCCAGAGTATCCCAGGGACCCCCCTTCTTCGGTCAGCTTAAACGATTGGATGGCGATGTTAAGAGAATCCTGGGAGAACGTCAAGAAGGCATTAGACAAGGCGACACAAGCATATAAGAAGCAAGCAGATAAGCACCGAGCCCCTCAAAGACCATTCCGAGTGGGAGAGAAGGTCTACCTCTCCACCAAGTATTTGAGACTCAAGCTTCCGACTAGGAAATTGGGCCCAAAATTCATAGGACCATTCCCTATAGTAAAAATAATCAACCCTGTCACAGTACAATTGCAATTGCCCCGCTTACTAGGAAAGATACACCCCGTTTTTCATAGTAGTCTGCTGAAGCCGGTGGTGGGGTCAACCTTAAGGCCAGTGCCACGTGACCCCCCAGGGCCTTTGATCATTGGAGGCCAAACTCACTATGAAGTACAGCGAATTCTCGATTCGAGGTGGCACAGAGGCCGTCTCCAATACTTAGTTAAGTGGAAGGGTTACCCTTTGTCAGAAGCTTCCTGGGTGAAGAGCAACAACATTCATGCTGACCGGCTTATAGCTAAGTTCCATGCAGATCACCCGGGCAAGGCGGGAGGGGGTGGTATACCTCATCAGATGGGGTGACAGCACTAACCCTGTTGTTTCTTCTGCATAGGCTTCGCTGAGAGAATGAAGGGAGAGGGGCCGGATGTCAGTGTTCCAAAACTGACATAGAAGCTAGGAGGAGAAAAGGTTGACATTTCACCTAGAAAAACTTTCGGTGAATTCAGTCTCCTGGGAGATGTTGGGAGGGGTGACATTCCTGTGTACTGAAGAGACAGATAAGAGAGAGTATCTGGAAGGCAGCCAATGGAGAGCAGTTTTGGGGAAGGAATAGGAGGGGTTTTGGATGGAGGGGCCAGTACTGTCTGCACCATTGTCTGGCTTGGATGCATCTCTCAATAAAGAGAATATTTCCTAAAGATATTGCTTGGAAATTAAATTATTTCGAGGATGAAATCGCAAGCTCTGACACCCAGGTTCCATGTGGTGAGTTCTGTTGCTAGATGGGTAGAGGGCTAATTCTACCTTTGTTGTGTAGGAAGTTAGCATCCACCCCTCTCCTAGAAGAATGAAATATTTTAGGAAATATTAAAAAGGTAGGATATTATATTTCCTTGGATGAGAAATGGAGAAACATCTTTTAAAGACAAAGCAGCTTTCTGCCTCCCCCACCTTTGTTAATGGGCCATTAAGGCCTCAGCCAAGCTCATTCATTCCCCCCACCTTTGTCAATAGACCATCATCTGCAACACAATAGGACCCATCTAGCAACAAAAACTCACCACATGGCACCTGGGAAGATTACATCAACCCAGCAAGGCTAGCTAAGACCTCCGCCCCCTGGGAGTCTGACAACCAATCAGGATACTCTTCCTGTGCCCCGGGAAGTTCAAAACTCAGAGAGGGCATAAAACCAAGGGACACTCAGCATCTCAGCCCTTTTCTGCTCAGGAACTCAAACTATGTGATCCTGTCCACCATTAAATCATCTTTCCAAGCAGTCTCCGTGTTTCCAGTGTCTTTTTTCCCACTTGGAACTGAACCCAGATGGATATTTCTTCCAACAATTGGATCTTGCGGAAGGGCATTTGCCTATGAATAGACCCAGCTATCTCTTTATCTCTTAAGAGCTGTGGGCTATTGAGGAGGGCAGGGGCTATTAAGAGTGAGTCTGCTTTGTGCCTAAAAAACCATGTTTCTCCATTTCTCATTCAGGGAAGTGTAATATTCTGCCTTTTTAATATTTCCTAGAATATTTCATTTTTCTAGGAGAGGGGTGGGTGCTAACTTCCTCCATTAGAAACACAGAATTGTAGAGAATTTCAAAGAGAAGCAGAAACCTTGCAGATGAAATTAAAGACACAGAAAATCCAACAAACAGCCTGATGGAGAGAAAGTTTATTTTAATGCTTAGCAGAAACGGCCTGCCGTAATTTCCACATTTCAGTTTTCAGCCTGCCTGTGGAGCCACAGAAAACAAACCTCTTTTCTCCTGTCTGTAACAGACCTTCAGATTGTCGGCTACCCTTAATCTTCTCTGCTTTGGCTCAATAGATCCTGATCTCTAAACAGTCCTTTCCAACATCTCTTGCAGTTCCCATATCCGCTTAGTATTCTAGTATTGGAGGGAGTTGTAAATCGGTTTTTAAACAAATAAAAAAAAAACCCATTACTTTGCTCTCCACTGTATCTGATGAGCATTTCAATCCATCTATTTCTTCCAATAGAATTTTAATCTTAAAAATCTACTGACAATCTGTGGATGAAAAAACAAATCGTAAGCAAAAAAACAAAAAAACCCAGTTTAAAAATTGCTTTTATTTTCACTTACAATTTGATCCTGCATCCACAGATTGTCAGTGGATTTTTAAGGCAAATGGTTTTTTAAAAATGGTTCAGTGGGACTGAGGAATCTGCTTTTTATGTTATTTTTTACTGTTTTATTTTATTTTTTTACTACATACAGTACAGTGTGGGTTCGCAGTAGGGCAGCAAGCTTCCCATGGGATTTGTCCTTCAGGAGCACTTGCTGGGGTACCCCAAATATGCTTTTTCAAGAGGCAACTGGACTTTCTTGTTTATCTTTGAAGATGTTTTGCTTCTCATCCAAGAAGCTTCTACAGCTCTTGACTGAAGATGCTTCTTGGAGGAGAAGCAAAACTTGTTCAAGGAAAAACCAGAAAATCCAGTTGCCTTTTGAAAAAGCACCTTTGGGACAACCATGACCTGGCTGACTGAGAATCTCCATAGACATTTGCTGGGATACTCATATTATCTGTAACACAGGGATTCTATGATATCCGGGAAGAAATGATTAAGAAACAATCTATATCTATAAAATAATGGATTACTCTTTCTTTCTATATGAAAAGGTACAAATAAATTCCATCTTGTCCTAAGCTGAACTTAGGGGTAATATTATTTATTTATTTATTACATGTATTTATATGCCGCCCTTCTCCCGAAGGACTCAGGGCGGTGAACACAAGAAACATGTACAACAAAATCGCACTTTAAATCAAATAACTAATTAATGATAAATAATAAACCCAGAATCAGAGTCAGCCTATTTGCTTGAACAGACAAGTCTTCAGCTCCTGACGGAAGGAGCGGAGATCAGGAGCTCAGTAGGTAACTCAGAGGGTGGGAGCACCCACAGAGAACGCCCTACCCCTGGACACCCCTAGATGACATTGGCTCGCCGTCGGAACCCTGAGGAGAGCGGCCCTATGTGAGTGAACAGGACGGTGGGAGGCAGGCAGGAGAAGGTCCTGTAAATATTCTGGACCTAAATCATGTAGGGCCTTATAGGTGAGAACCAGCACCTTGAATCTGGTTCAATAATAATATGACATTATTATTTTATTGGCGATGTTATGGACTATAAAATATTATTTATTGAACAAGTGTGATTGGACACACAAGGTATTTGTGATTGCTATCAATGTTTATCTGGTCATACGTTTGTTTATTCAACCCCACAGTCCAGTTTGGTGTAGTGGTTAAGATGATGGCCTAAAAACCAGGAGACAGTGAGTTCTAGTTCCTTCTTAGGTATAAAAGTCAGTTGGCTGACTTTGGGCCAATCACCAGAAGGCTCTGAATTCTAGTCCTACCTGAGGTATGAAAGTTAGCTGGCTGACTTCGGGCCAATCACCAGGAGACCGTGAGTTCTAATCCCACCTTAGACATGAAAGTCGTGACTGATATGGACTAATCATTCTCTCTCAGTCCAACCCACCTTACTGGGTTGTTGTTGTTGTGAAGAAAACAGGATAAGAAAGGAGTGATGTATGTTCTCTACCTTGAGTTCCTTATAAAGCAATAGTTGGGATAAAGATCTAATAAATAAACAAATAAGGTCCCACCCAGGAATTTTGTCATAGGTTCTTATCCAAGTGACCAATAGATCATGTGCCATTGAGTTGGTGTCAAATCCCAGTGTCCACAAAGATAGATTTTTCTTCCTGACAGTCTGTCCCAATGTAATGCTTCAGGTTTCCCAGTGATGGCCACAACGATTGATCAAAAGTGTGTCTTGTCTTGTTTTCATGGGTCACACATACAAAAATTGGTGGAGTATTCATCCAGGTTGCTTTCTGACTTTATCCTGACGACATCCCTGCCATAATGCAGATGACACAAAGCTGGCAGGAATAGCCAACACTTTGGAAGGTAGGCTTAAGTTACAGAAGGATCTTGACAAACTTGAACATTGGGCACTATCTAACAAAATGAAATTCAACAGTGAAAAAAGTAAGGTTCTACATTTAGGCAAGAAAAACAAAATGCACAGATACAGTATATGTGGTACTTTGCTCAATAGTAGTAACAGTGAGAGAGATCTTGGAATCCTAGCAGACAACCATTTAGATATGAGCCAGCAGTGTGCAGCAGCTGCCAAAAAAGCCAACATAATTCTAGGCTGCATAAACAGAGGGATAGAATCAAGATCACGTGGAGTGTTAATACCACTTTATAATGCCTTGGTAAGGCCACACTTGGAATACTGCATCCAGTTTTGGTCGCCACGATGTAAAAAAGATGTGGAGACTCTATAGGGTCTCCTGCCTTAGCAGGGGGTTGGACTAGAAGACCTCCAAGGTCCCTTCCAGCTCTGTTATTCTACTCTATTCTATAATCTGAATACAGAGGAAGAAGTCACTCCAACAAAAAATTCATGGGAGAGTAAACTTAATCTGATGTAATTGATCCCTGTGTATCACTTCACGGCTCGTGTTTTGAACCTGAAATTATCTGCCATTTGACAGAAAGCTCCAAAGGAGAAGATTAAAGCTCTCTCCCCAGCAAGAGCATTCATTCAAGTTATTTGCTTTCTTTGCTTTAATGACAAATTCATGAAAATCACTGGAGTGAAGAAAGGAACGTCCGTTTCAAAGGAGCTCGCGGGAACTCAGTTGAAAGGTCTACTAATGCATCCATCTGTAGATATTTTATTTGAGAAGAGAGGCCAACACAAAGCCCATCTATGGGTTGATATTTACTAGAAGTAGCCCTCAACTTACAACCATTCACTTAGTTTTTTTTAAAAAAAGCGATTTATGAATATTTTTTTTGCACAACTGTTTCAGCATCCACATGTGAGCACTTGTCAACTGGCATGTATTTAAGACAATTACATTGTCCCAGGGTCATGTGGTCATCATTTATAACTTCCCCAGCTGGCTTCCAACAATCAAAGTCAACGGGAATGGCTAAGCCAGATTTGCTAAATGACTGCATGATTCGTTTAACAACTGCCGTGATTCACTGCAGTGGCAATTGTGGCAAAAAGCTCATAACTTTAACAGATTTAACAGAATAACAGGGTTGGAAGGGACCTTCTGGTCATCTAGTCCAACCCCCTGCCCAAGCAGGAGACCCTACATCATTTCTGACAAATGGCAGTCCAGTCTCTTCTTGAAAGCCTCCAGTGATGAAGCTGGTACAACTTCTGAAGGCAACTTCTGTTCCATTGGTTGACTTTTGCTTCAGAAAATTTCTCCTTATTTCCAGGTTGAATCTCTCTTTGATCAGTTTCCACCCATGATTTCTTGTCTGGCCTTGACCCCCTCCTCTCTGTGGAAGCCCCTCAAATATTGGAACCCCACTATCATGTCTCCCCTGGTCCTTCTCTTCACTAGACTAGCCATGTCCAGTTCCTGCAACCGTTCTTCATACGTTTTAGAATATGTTTTAGAATACGCGTTTCATATGCTACAAGCTCACAACAGCATTACTACAGAGTGGGCCTTCTAAGCCATCCTTTTATGGTTATCCGTTTCAATTTTGGGGTTCTTCCTTAAAGAAAAACATAGCAACAGACAGACTAACCCTTCTACAGCATCCCTTCCAAGACCGACATGTTGGCCCTGCCATAAAATTGATAAATGTCTTGTTCAAAGGATTGGCTTGGCTTCTCAGTCCTGGAGATAAATTGTTCTAAATGAAAGCATTGTCAGATGAGATAAGGCTTCATGTCGGTTTTCACAGCTGCACTTCTGAGAAATGTGTACTTTCTTCCCAAGATGAGCCAAAGGCACAGCAGGGTAGTTTTCTTGAAGACAGTGAAGGGAAAGGGAGGGTGGGATTTTAACAAAATGGTGTTGTTTTATCCTCATATTGTATCGTGGTTCTTAGAGTCAATGGGTCAGAAGGAAGGGCTCTTGCCTGAATGTGCACACATATGTGTAAGAATCTCTTCATGCACACTAGGAAATATTGTACGGCTACAGCATTCCTCTATTTAAAACAGTTCAAAGTTTTACAAACAGTTTTGGACTACTGTAATGCTCTCTACATGGGGCTCCCCCTGAAGAGTACTTGGAGGCTCCAACTGGTCCAGAATGCGGCCGCATGATTATGGGCACAACTCGTTGCGCCCATGTGACACCTCTCCTCTGCGATCTGCACTGGCTCCCAGTGGTTCCAGGTGCGATTCAAGGTGTTGGTTGCCACCTTTAAAGCGCTCCATGGCTTAGGACCTGGGTATTTACCAGACCGCCTTCTGCCACTGATAGCCTCCCATAGGCCAGTTCACTCTCACAGAGAGGGACTCCTCAGGGTGCCGTCGGTCAAATTATGTCGACTGGCGACCCCCAGGAGGAGGGCCTTCTCTGTGAGGGTTCCTGCCCTTTGGAATTAATTTTTTTTTAAATTAGATTTATGTGCCGCCCTTCTCATTGTAAGACTCAGGGCGGCTTACAATGCATTAAGCAATAGCCTTCATACTTTTGTATATTTTTATACAAAGTCAGCTTATTGCCCCCACAAACTGGGTCCTCAATCTATCTACCTTAGAAAGGATGGAAGGCTGAGTCAACTTTGAGCCTCAAATTTGCAATAATTGCAGACAGCTGAATGTTAATAACAGGCTATCTAGCCTGTTGAGCTATCTGAGGCTCTATTTTTGCTCCTGGAGATACGTAAGATCCCCGACCTTCGTATCTTTTGCCGTGTCCTCAAGATCCTCCTGTTCCAACAGGCAGGGCTGACCATTTAAGTGAATTTTAATTAGGTATTTTAATTCTGGGTTTTTAATTTAATTGGGCCGAATTGTTTAACAATTTTAAATTTTAAATTTATGATGTTTGTGTGTTTTGTGTTTTTACCCTGGCTGTGCACCACCCTGAGTCCTGCGGGAGAAGGACAGTATAGAAATATAATTAATTAATTAATTAATTAATTAATAGTGACCATTCAGAGTTACAACAGCACTGGAAAAAGTGACATGACCGGTTCTTTTCACACTTACGACATTGCAGCATAGCATCCCTGTGATTACATGATCAAAATTCAGACACTTGTCAATGGATTCACATTTATGATGGTTACTGTGTCCCTAGGTCACATGATCCCCTTTTGCAACCTTCGCGAACTTCTGACAAGCAAAGCCAATGCAGAAAAGCATTGGTAGTTTTAAATTTCTGGGCATTTATATCTCGGAGGACCTCTCATGGACTATGAATGCTAGCATGCTTGTGAAGAAGGCACAGAAGAGGCTGTACTTCCTGAGAATGCTCAGGAAGATAAATCTATCTCAGCATCTACTTCTTCCTACTATCGCAGCACCATTGAGAGTGTCCTGACATACGGCATTGTTGCATGGCATGGGAGTAGCTCTGTAGCGGACAAAAAAGCTCTACAGAGAATCATTAAAACTGCCCAGAATATCATCGGGCTCCAGCTACCAGCCCTGGATGACATCTTCCAATCTTGCTGTTTGAGAAAGTTGCATAACATTCTCAGAGACTCTTCCCATCCTGCTTACCATCTTTTTGGACTGTTGCCTTCTGGCAAAAGATACAGAACAATTAAAACTCGGACCACATGTTTTCTGAATAGTTTTTATCCCAGAGCTATCATTGCACTCAACAATAAACTAAAGGGCCACCATCAGTGAACTGTTGGACAGCATTACTTGGTCCGTTGTGTGGATGTTTGGGTGGTTTAGGGGTGGAGAATTGTGGTGGGTGGGAGTGTGTTTGGGGATTGTTACGTGTGTTGGACCCGATCTTTGGGCATTAAGTGAATTTTGTTGTATGGGTATACTGTGTATACACATATAATGACAATAAAGTTATTATTATTATTTACTTTATTCATTAAACATGAAACTCAGTCAACTGAACATTCAAAAATGCATCACAAATACCATTGACTGGTGCTAATAGTTGATATGGGTTGCTGCCAGCGTTCTAGGTATCAACCAAGTACCTTCTTAAGAGGTACGATGTTCCAAGTAGCGCAGTTTTTTGCAGTTCCGCTGGTGTTATTGCAGGAAGCTGTAATTTGTTGATGTATTTTATAAAATTCCTGGACATGGTACCAAGTGCCCCGATGACAATAGGTATCACTGTTACATGTTTCATCCATAGCCGTGTAGTTTCGATGGCCAGGTTGCGATATTTCATGATTTTTTCCAGTTCTTTTTCTTCGATTCTGGCATCTCCTGGTACCGCAATGTCAATAAATTGTACATTTCAGTTTTCGACAACTGTGATATCTGGCGTGTTGTGTTCCAAGTGATGATCCGTCTGTATTTGAAAGTCCCACAAGAACTTCACCTTCTCATTTTCTATAACTTTTTCCACTTTCTGTTCCCATGACTTTTTGGATACAGGTAAGTCGTATTTTTTACATAATGACCAGTGGATTAATTTAGCAACTCGGTCGTGTCTAGCTTTGTAATCAGTTCATGCGATTTTGCTGCATTTACATATTAAATGTGAAACAGTTTCGTCTTTGTTGTTGCAAAGTCGACAGTTCGGATTGTCGGTGGATTTTTGTATCTTTGCTTTCATGGCATTAGTTTGTAGTGCTTGTTCTTAAGCAGCGAGTATTAAACCTTCTGTTTCTTTCTTGATGGTTCCCATCTTAAGCCATGCCCATGTAAAGTTGTCATCACATTTTCCTTCAATGTTTTTCAAGTGTTGTCCATGCAAAGCTTTTATTTTCCATCTATTTAATCTGTCACTCAGCTGTTTTTCCTTATATTCTGCCTTTGTTTCTGCAGTTTTTATCATGTTCTCCGTTTTCACAGCCTGTTGTTGTTGTTGTTGTTGTTGTTGTTGTTGTTGTTGTTGTTATTTGCACAGTGCTGGAAGGATGAGGAAACTCCTACAGATGAAAATACAAGTAGAAAAATACTAAACTATACAGAAATAGATAGATTAACATCAGTTGTAGGTTTCACATAATTTTACCACTGGTTCACCGCGTGCCGAAAATGTGAGTGCATGCAGCTTGCACTCATGTGTGCAGCTTAGAAAACGAGGCTAAATAGGAAGGTATAACACCAGGCGGGTGGACCGGCAGGCGGGCCCACCTGCAGGTCACCACTACTGGTTCACTCGAACCGGTCTGAACCGGCTGAATCCCACCACTGATTAACCTTAAAGATAAAGGACAAAGAAGACACAGAATATTTTTTAACATGGGATTTGTTTTATCAATGGTTAGACCAGGGGTCAGCAACCTGCGGCTCCAGAGCTGCATGCGGCTCTTTGGGGCCTCTGCTGTCCCACCTGTCAGGTGATCCCACCACTGGCTAGCCCTCCCTTCCCAGTCCCTCCTCGCCCAGCCTGAGAAGGTAAGGGTGATGGCGGGAGATGGAAAAGCAGCCAGGGCAGAGACAGAGTGATACAGAGATAGGGGGAGAGAGAAAGACATAGAGAGATACAGGGAGAGGGAGAGCGAGATATGTCAAAAGGATTTTGTGGTTCCTGATGTTTTTAACAACTGGTTCTCTACTCTAATGACTGGCTGGGTAGGCATGGTTGGGAGGGGGGTGTCATGTGACTAATGGAAGTGAGTGACATCGAGTTCGCCATGCCCACCCAGGTTTTGTGGCTCCCAGTGTTTGCTTTTCTGTGGGAAACGGTTCCAAATGGCTCTTTGAGTATTTAAGGTTGCAGACCCCTGGGTTAGACAATAGAGGTAGAAATTAGAAGTTGGAAGATTATTATTAGGTATAAGTGAATAATATTATTACTATTATTATGTAGAAGTAAACTGACCCAGACAGTACAATTTACGAAGCACTTATGTATGTTAAAGAAAATGTATAAATAAAATATATTTTTCAAAAACTTTAAACTGATGGTCTAAATTGGGCCTTACTTGGTCTTACAGTTTTTATGCCATGAATAATTGTCAAAGGAAAGACAGTCATTGTGTGAATCAGGCTAGGGACATGGGGGGGAAACCAGGGTGGTTTGCCAAAATATTAGAGAGTTATAAGGAAGGGCTTGGGGATAAATTAGATCTAGTTATATTTCCTCTTCATCTTCTTATCTTGTGTTTAATTTCCTGGGCTTCACATTTTTACTCCCGGCTTGCATTTGCTTGAGGCTTTTTTTAACCTGAAAGGCACTAGTGTGATAAATAAATATGGACGAATGTATGAAAATTGTTCAGTCCGGCTCTTTGTACAGGAAAGTTTTTCCTTTCCTTTCTTTTTCCTCCTTCCTTCCTTCCTTTCTCTTTCTCTTTCTCTTTCTCTTTCTCTTTCTCTTTCTCTTTCTTTCTCTTTTTTCTTTTCTTTTTTCTCTTTCTCCCCTTCTCTCCTTCCTTCCTCTTTCTTTCTCCCTCCCTCCCTCTCCTTCCTTCCTTCCTTCCTTCCTTCCTTCCTTCCTTCCTTCCTTCCTTTCTTTTCATGAACTCTTAACTACTACAAATCCCAGCAATGATTCTATGGAGTCACCAGAGGGGATATGAAGAGAATATTTAGGCAATTTCCAAGCTTTTCAATTCTTTTTAATGTGCATATTTCACTAGCTTTGTTATTATATTATATTATTTTATTTTATTTTTTTATTTTATTGTTGTATGAAGTTTCCAGTGCTTTCCTTTTATTTGATGGATCTTTTCTCTGCCATCTTTGGTTTCATTTTTCATGTAGCTAAGGGCCATCAAAACATTGTGCCACAGTGGTTAGAGTGCAGCACTGCAGGCTACTTTAGCTGACTGCTAGCTGCAGTTCAGCAGTTCAAATCTCACCGGCTCAAGGTGGACTCAGCCTTCCATCCTTTCGATGTGGGTAAAATGAGGACCCAGATTGTTGGGGGCAATAGGCTGACTCTGTAAACCGCTTAGAGAGGGCTGTAAAAGCACTAAGAAGCAGTATATACCATATTTTTTGGAGTATAAGATGCACCTTTTCCCCCCCAAAAGGGAGTGAAAATTTAGGTGTTTCTTATACACAGAATATAGCCCCGCCCACCCACTGGCCCCCACCCTTTGGCCTCTGCCTCCCAGCAGTTTACCTCCTTGTAGCAAGCAGCAAGAAGAAACAGCTTGTTTCAGCTTCAGCACAGCCTAATTAGCACAAGTTGATTGGATAGGCCTCCCGACTCTCAGCTGTTTTGCACTGGCCTCTGCTGCTTGCTGCAAGGGGGTAAATTGCTAGGAGCAGATTTTTTTTCTTCTTCTAATCAAGCTATGCTGAAAACGAAAATGAAAGTAAAGCAGGCTATTTGCTGTTTGCTGCAACGAAGCAAAATTGCTGGGAGGCAGAGGCAGATTTCTTTTTCTTGTTTTCCTCATCAAAAAAGGTAGGTGCGTCTTATAGTCCGGAGCATCTTATACTCCGAAAAATATAGTTAAGTCTAAGTGCTATTCCTATTGCTATTGTTCATTTGCTAAACTTGGCCACTCACCCTTTGACAGGGAGATGTCAAAATAGAAATGACTGATAGCCCAGACCATCCAAATAATACATTTCATTTAAAGACAGTCTAATCACAACAAGTTCACAACAAGTTCACAACAACCTCCAGCTTGCTCTATTCCTAATTAAGAAGCCTGTGCAGATCTCTCCTCTGTGACCGGCTCAAAGCTCAGCCTGTAAGAAAGGATGAAGAAATTGATGGAAGTGGCTTGGACCAGCAGTTATTATAACTAACAAAACAAGTAATGTAGCTCTCTCAATAGTAAGGGGAGGAAGCATGCTGCCTTTCATACGTTAATGAAAGATGCCACATTTTCCACCTTTCGCCATTGTTTAATTTTCTGTTCAGTTTCATCTCACTGTGCTTCAAAGCCCCAAAGGACAAGTCAATCACGCACACTGTAATGGAGAGTTAACCGAAATAAAACTGTGCAGTGATTGTGGGATGTATTGTTGGAAGAAATGTCCTCCTGGGTCAGGGGTGAAATCTACTTACCTTCCCAACCGGTTTTGGAAGTGCACGCACCGCACGTGGACCCTCTGTGCATGCGCAGAGGGTAAAAAACAAGTTACTTCCTGGTTAAAACCAGGAAGTAACAATGACCGGGTGGGTGGGCGGAGTCTCATGCCGCCATCGCTACTGGTTCTCCAAACCACCAAGTGCCATCGCTATCAGTTCGGCCAAACCGGTCAGAACCGGAGCATTTTATCCCTGTTCTGGGTTCAGTTCCAAGTAGGGAAAAAGACACTGGAAACATGGTTGCTGCTTGGAAAGATGGTTTTAATGGTGGACAGGATTACATGCCTTGAAGATCTCGGGTGAAGAAAAAAAAGGGAAGAGATGCTGAGAGCACCTGAGCTTTATACCTTCTCTGGGCTTTTGAATTTGAGCTTGTATTCTGATTGGTTGTCAGACTCCCATGCAGAGGCGAACCTATGGGCACACGAGCATTGCCCTAGCCCAGCTCCAGCGTGCATTCGTGTGCTGGCCAGCTGATTTTCGGGCTTTCCAGTCCCACCGGAAGTTGGCAAATGGACCATTTCCGGCCTCCAGAGGGCCTCGAGGTGGGTGGGGAGGGCCATTTTTGCCCTCCCCAGGCTCTAAGAAAGCCTCTAGAGTCTGGGGAGGGCAAAAAACGGGCCTATCGGACCCACTGTGCCATTGCATGCCAAAAGCAGCGGGAGTGTGTGGGGGGTCATGTACGCATGTGTGGCGGGGTGGCCGCATTAAATTATGGACATGCACGTGATTCCCCACACTCCCCCCGCTTTTGGCATGCAACGACAAAAAGGTTAGCCGTCACTGCTGTAGGCTGTGTTTTTGAGTTCCAAGTTTGGTTGACTCTTGTTGGGTGATGATGTAATGAAAGCGCTTTGGGCAATTCTTACTATGGCTCTGCCTGAAGGAGGTAGATCTTCGTTATGTAGAATAAACTGGCCCAGGCCCTCATGGCCCATTGACAAAGATGGGGGAGGGAGCAAACATCCTTAACTACAAGATTTAAATTATTTTAATATTATTCAGAAAAGACCGATTCTGCCTGTCTGCAATTTGAAGTCCTGCTCCCTTAGTTTTTCTGATATATTCTTGGTCCCCAGCCTCAATCACACATGCAAACTTGATAGCTCTTAATAACAAGCTCATTTCACATCCAAGTAACTGGAGCGTTGTGAAGTTAGAAGTAACTTGTTGACAGAATTTTTTAAAAAATCATGTAATTTCTCTTTGCCTATAAGATTAGATGGAAACAAGGGTTGATGATAGCTGAAAGAAAATGAAAAATGCAGAAATAACCCAAAATGCAAACGATGGAATTTATTTATTTATTTGATTTATTTATTTTTTAGCCTGCCTTTATTACTTTATAAGTAACTCAGAATGATGAGCATCCATAATACCCCTTCCTCCTCCTATTTTCCACACAACAACGCTGTGAGGTGAGTTGAGCTGAAAGAGAGAGAGATTGGCCAAAGCAAAGAAATCCAGCACGTTCTGACAGGTTCCAGAGAACCAGTAGCGGAAATTTTGAGTAATTCAGAGAACCAGCAAATACTACTTCTGGCTGGCCCCAGAGTGGGATGGGAATGGAGATTTTACAGTATCCTTCCCTGGAGTAGGGTGGGAATGGAGATTTTGCAGTATCCTTCCCTGCCATGCCCACCAAGCCACGCCCACCAAGCCACGCCCACAGAATCGGTAGTAAAAAAAATTGGATTTCACCACTGGCCCAAAGCCACTCAGTCTACTGTCATGATTAAGATGGGACCAGAACTCACAGTCTCCTAGTGACTGGCCCAAAGTCAGCCAGCCGGTATTCATGCCTAAAGCAGGACTAGAACTCCCAGTCTCCTGATGTTTGGCCTAAAGGGACCTAGCCAGCTTTCATACCTAAGGCAGGACTAGAACTCACAGTCTCCTGGTGATTCGCCCAAAGTTATCCAGCTGGCTTTCATAGCTAAGGCATAGCTAGAACTCAAAGTCTCCTGGTGATTGACCCAAAGTCACCGAGACAGTGTTCATGCCTACAGCAGAACTAGAACTCACATCTCCTAGTTTTGAGGCCAGCCCCTAAATCACCAACACCAAACTGGCTCTGTCTGAACGCTGACAGACACTGAAGCCCCCTTGTTTTGCACTATCAGTGCGATGCTGAGCTAACACTTTTCCCATCGGCGAGAGGGTAATTGTGCTGTTGTGCTCTCTGTCAACAACGTTGGACCCTGAACTCCAACGTTGCTCTTTCGTCATCTTCGTTCGCCCACTTAGTTGCAGAGAAAACGCACTCCGCTCTCCTTATGTACTTTCCCATTTTGGAGTTATAAATGCCGAACGTCATTTGGATGTTAAACAAGCTGTCATGGAAAAGTATCCTACTCAGTGGAAGGTGACATGGAAAGTATTAAGCACTTTGCAATTCAGCCAGAGTGACTGTATTCCTTTTTATGGGCATAAGGTGATTGTCTCTTGTGAAATGCCGCAAATTGTCTCGTCTGTGGCCATCAGTTAAACCTTTTGTGGTCCTTTTGTATTTATTTAGGCTTTGGGAAACGGAGCTGACAACGAACTCCAAAATTATGACACAAAACCACCCAGAGACACTTGCAGATTTTGCTTGATGTCTCGTGAATGCCACTTTATAATGCCTTGGTAAGGCCACACTTGGAATACGGCATTCAGTTTTGATCGCCACGATGTTAAAAAAGATGTAGAGACTCTAGAAAGAGTGCAGAGAAGAGCAACAAAGAAGATTAGGGGACTGGAGGCTAAAACATATGAAGAACAGTTGCAGGGAGTGGGTCTGTCTAGTTTAATGAAAAGAAGGACTAGGGGAGACATGATAGCAGTGATCCAATATCTCAGGGGCTGCCACAAAGAAGAGTGAGTCAAACTATTCTCCAAAACACTTGAGGGCAGGACAAGAAGCAACAGATGGAAACTAATCAAGGAGAGAAGCAACCTACAACTAAGGAGAAATTTCCTGACAGTGAGAACAATTAATCAGTAGAACAACTTGCCTCCAGAAGTTGTGAATGCTCCAACACTGCAAGTTTTTAATAAAATGTTAGATAACCGTTTGTCTGAAGTGGTATAGAGTTTCCTGTCTGAGAAGGAGGTTGGACTAGAAGACCTCCAAGGTCCCTTCCAACTCTGTTATTCTATTCTATTCTATTTGATTCGATTCAATTCGATTTCTATTCTAAAGTCTCTATCTCTTGACTATTTCAGGTATAGCCAAATCTTTGCACCTGTTTGGTAGTGTGACACGGTGTCCTTTTGCATTTTGTTCTGTTAATGTTCTTCAATTTCAGAAGGGGAAAAAATGCTTTTTGTGGGGGCGGCGGGACATCCATTGGAAGGGAAATGAAATTTTGATTAAAAGGATCACAAGCAGGCTTTGGAGGGGGGAGCGGTCTTGTACTTGCTTAATGCAAATTTTCCATTTTTCATAATACAACAGGTATTTTCAGGCCATAGCCTCCAGTGGTTCTAAAATGTAATGTGCAAATTTCCGAGTTTTCCTCATACAGTTGTGTTTTCGGGCTGCAGCCTCCAGTGTTCCCTACATTTAATTAAAAAGTTAAAATTTGATCAGATCAAAATGAAGTAAGGTCAAAATAAGATGGGGAGCCACTTTTTAGGAGGCTGCTGAATGATCGACTAGATCGCAATTCAGAACTCAAGCATCCCCAACTGCTTTGCACCAGAAGGAAACCTGGTGTACATCTAAGTCACATCCCTGCTCAACACAATATAGGGTCGTGATAGCGAACCTATGGCATGCATGCCACCTGTGGCACGCGGAGCCATATCAATGGGCACACGAGCATTGCCCTAGCTGAGCTCCAATGTGCATTCGCACACTAGCCAGCTGGTTTTCGGGCTTTCTGGGCCCACCGGAAGTCAGGAAACAGGCCATTTCTGGCTTCCAGGGGATTGGGGAAGGCCATTTTTGCCCTCCCCAGGCTCCTAGAAAGCCTCTGGAGCCTGGGGAGGGTGAGAAATGGGCCCACTGTGCCATCATGTGCCACAGGAGCCTGTGTAGCATAGAGGGCTAATGCCTCCTACTAAAGGCAGCAATTAACACCAGCTGCCTGTAATTTCTCTGAGTTCAATCCTAGCCAGGCTCAAGGTCGACTCAGCCTTCCATCCTTTCCAAGGTGGGTAAATTGAGGACCCAGTTTGTGGGGGCAATAAGCTGACTTTGTATAAATATACAAAAGTATGAAGGCTATTGCTTAATGCATTGTAAGCCACCCTGAGTCTCCGGAGAAGGCCGGCATATAAATCAAATTAAAAAAAAAAAAGCAGGGGGAGCACAGGGGGGGTCGCATGTGCGGGTGGGCGGGGTGCATTGAATTATGGGTGTGGGCACGCAAGCACTCCACCCACCCACCCCGTGTGACCCCCGCTTTTGGCACGCAATGGCAAAAAGGTTAGCCATCACTGATATAGGTAGTTCTTGATTTACAACCATTTGTCCAGCGACTGTTCAAAGTTACAACAGCACTGAAAAGAAGTGACTTATGGCCATTTTTCACATTTACAGCCATTGCAGCATTCCCCATGGCCATGTGATCAAAATTCAGATGCTTGGCAAGTGATTCATATTTATGACGGTTCTCATCCAAGAAGCCTTTTGCTTCTGATCAGCTCTGACGCTTCTTGGACAGGGATCAGCAACCTGTGGCTCTGGAGCCGCATGTGGCTCTTTCACCCCTCTGCTGCAGCTCCCTGTTGTTCAAAATATGCGTCACAACCGCCAATGTGCGACACCTGCCGGCACGCGATTTATTGAGCTTTTCTACCCCGGTAGGCTAACCATGGATAAATCCAAGAAAAGAAAAGTTTCAGAAGAAAACAGAACGTTTAATTCGACTACATATGCTAGTTTTGTGGCTGCTCAGTAAATAGTCAGGCGTGGGAAGGGTTTTGTGGCTCCCAGTGTTTTCTTTTCTGTGGGAAATGGGTCCAAATGGCTCTTTGCGTGTTTAAGGTTGCAGACCCCTGTTCTTGGATGACAAGGGAAAAAAACGAAAGTCCGGTTGCCTTTTGAAAAAAAAGCACTTTTGAGACAACCATGACCTGGATAACTGAGAATCTCCACAGCCAGTCATAAGTCACTTTTTTCAGTGTCGTTGTAAGTTTGAATGGTCACTAAATGAACTACTGTAAGTTGAGAATTATCTGTACTTTGCTTTGCTCTTCTTTAAAACCTCCCGTGATGAAACACCCACAGCTTCTGGAGGTGAACAGTTCCACTGGTTAATTGTCCTCACTGTTAGGAAGTTTCTCCTTAATTCCAAGTCGCTTCTCTTCTTGATTAGTTTCCATCCGTTGCTTCTTTTCCTGCCCTCTGGAGCTTTGGAAAATAAATTGGACCCCCTCTTCTTTATTTATTTATTTATTTATTTATTAGACTTATATACCGCCCTTCTCCTTACGGACTCAGGGCGGTGAACAGCCGAGTAAAAGCCAGAACATAAAAGTTAAAATCATACTAAAAACAAATATAAATTTGGCTGAAAATTTAAAACAGATAAATATTAAAATAGATCAAACTCTAAAAAGATTTTAAAAATAGAAGGGATCAGGCAAGTCCGGCAAGTTGGAAAAGATAAGTTTTCAAAGCCCGACGAAAAGTCCGGAGGTCGGCGATCGTTCTCAGTTCTGGAAGAAGATCGTTCCAGAGGGTGGGGGCTACCACAGAGAAGGCTCTCCCCCTGGGGGTCACCAGCCAGCATTGTCTGGCTGACGGCACCCTGAGGAAGCCCTCTCTGTGGGAGCGAACCGGCTGGTGGGAGGCAAATGGTGGCAGAAGGCGGTCCTGTAAGTACCCTGGTCCTAAGCCATGGAGCGCTTTAAAGGTGATTACCAACACCTTGAAACACACCCGGAAGTCCACTGGCAACCAATGCAGCTCACGCAGGAGAGGTGTCACGTGGGAGCGCCCCATCGCTCCCATAATCCCCCGCGCGGCCGCATTCTGTACCAGTTGGAGCCTCCGGGTGCACCCCAAGGGGAGCAACCTCTTGAATACTGGAATACTGCTATCATGTTCCCCCCCATTCTTCTAGTCCTTCTTTTCTCTAGACTAACCAAACCCAAATCCTCCAACCTAGCCATTTTAGCATATGGGAAGACACTGTGGCTGTCTTCCAGCATGCTAGCAGAATGCTAACGGCTAAGAGAAGTTTACATTGAGACAATTAGCCAGCAGCTCAACAATTTTCTCGAAACCTCTCTCCTTTTGTAAAAGAAGCATCCATTCTGAATCATTGTTTGTCTGCAGAATGTCACGCTGAGCCAAGTCTTGACAGGGCTGAGCCTCAGACGCAAACTTTGCTCTGCTCCCAGCATTGTTGCTAATGTTTGAAAAACTCCAGCAGGGTCGCTGTTCTCCGGCAAGCCAACTGTGCCGTGAATAAATCGTTTGGCAATGAAAGGAAAGGAAACCAGATTATTGGCGAAGCCACGGGGATCATTTAGGATGGGAAAGAATGAGGGGGAAGAGCTTGGCCCTGTCTTTTTTTCTTCTTCTTCTCTGTTTCCTCTTCAGATTGTCTCACCTTTCTCTTTTGCTGCTCTGCACTGAATCTTAAGGGGAAGGGAAATGAACTACATTTCCTGGTGGTATTCTCTTCTTGTTCTTTGCGTTGTTCCCATGAATAGAATAGAATAGAATAGAATAGAATAGAATAGAATAGAATAGAATAGAATAGAATAGAATAGAATAGAATAGAATAGAGAGTGGAGTAGAGTGGAGTGGAGTGGAGTGGAGTGAAGTGGAGTGGAGTGGAGTGGAGTGGAGTAGAGTAGAGTAGAGTAGAGGAAGAATAGAATAGAATAGAATAGAATAGAATAGAATAGAATAGAATAGAATAGAATAGAATAGAATAGAATAGAATAGGAATAGGAATAGAGAGTGGAGTGGAGTGGAGTGGAGTGGAGTGGAGTGGAAAGGAATGGAATGGAATGGAATGGAATGGAATAGAATAGAATAGAATAGAATAGAATAGAATAGAATAGAATAGAATAGAATAGAATAGAATAGAATAGAATAGAATAGAATAGAATAGAATAGGAGGAAAGGAGAGAATGGGAATAGAATAGAATGGAGTGGAGTGGAGTGGAGTGGAGTGGAGTGGAGTGGAGTGGAGTAGAGTAGAGTAGAGTAGAGTAGAGGTAGAATGGAATGGAATGGAATGGAATGGAGTGGAGTGGAGTGGAGTGGAGTGGAGTGGAGTGGAATGGAATGGAATGGAATGGAATAGAATAGAATAGAATAGAATAGAATAGAATAGAATAGAATAGAATAGAATAGAATAGAATAGAATAGAATAGAATAGAATAGAATAGAATAGAATAGAATAGAATAGCAGAGTTGGTAGGGACCTTGGAGGTCTTCTAGTCCAACTCCTTACTTAGGCAGGAAACCCTGTACAATTTCAGACAAATGGTTATCCAATCTCTTCTTTAAATCTTCCAGAGTTGAAGCATTCACAACTTCTGGAGGCAAGTTGTTCCACTGATTAATTGTTCTAACTGTCAGGAATTTTCCCCTTAGTTCTAGGATGGTTCTCTCTTTGATTAGTTTCCATCCATTGGCACACTGTTATCATGTCACCCCGAGTCCTTCTTTTCATCAAACTAGACGTACTCAATTCCAGCAACCGTTCTTTATATATATGTTTTAGCCTCCAGTCCCCTAATCATCTTTGTTGCTCTTCTCTGCACTCTTTCTAGAGTCGCCACATCTTTTTTACAGAGCAACAAAAATGGTTCGGGGACTTGATTGGGTATGTCTAGTTTGATGAAAAGAAGGACTAGGGGTGACATGATAGCAGTGTTCCAATATCTCAGGGGCTGCCACAAAGAAGCAGGAGTCGAGCAATTATCCAAAGCACCCGAGGGCAGGACAAGTAGTAGGATAGAAACTAATGGAAGGTCCCTTCCAACGCTGTTATTCTATTCTAAGCTCAGCATGTGATACAAATGCCACTGCTAAATTCCTAGCTAACTTAGTTAAGATGTTGTGTCAACTCAGGTGGTGCATACAGTCAACTACCCTGCTATCTTGGTGTCCTTTTTTCTAGCCACCGAGAAAATCACATTTTCTCCTTGTGCTGCAACACGTTGCTCAGTTTTCTGCTTTAAATATTACCTTAAACTTCTATCAATTTATCCTGCATGATAAGCAGTGGTGGGATTCATGTAATTTAACAACGGGTTCTCTGCCGTAATGATTTCTTCCAGCAACCAATTCACGAAACTGCTCAGAAGATTAACAACTGGTTCTCCCAAAGTGGTGCGAATTGGCTGAATCCCACCACTGATGATAAGGTTCATTTTTGTTCCACGGTTAGTTTTGCTGGGTGTTTGGTGAGGAATGTTATCTCTTCCACTGTATTATTTTGCTATGTACGGTATGAGAAAGAAATTATTAGATGAGCTTGCTCTTGAGAAGAGAAAAAATAAAGAAAGGAAAACAACTTGCTGTAAGCTAATGGATGTCTGGCTTTCAGCCATTCCAAATATTAAATGACATGGCTCTCAGCCTTTTGAGATCAGAAAAACTTAAGCTCCATTTAAAGAAATGAAGCCGGGGGGGGGGGGGAGATTTTTCAAGGGTATCGTGGAATTGAAAGTGGCACGCTAGCATAAGAATAATGAAGCGAAGAATGATTGACAGCAGGAGCGAGAAGACAGATGCAGTGCAATCTCAAGCCATCACTCATCACTTGGGGTATTTTTTTATATCAGGATTTAGAGTCAATATGAGCGCTGCAAACTGATGGAAAGCTGGGCTCCTCCCATATACTGAAATATGAGAACCATCAATAGCAGTAACGCTTACTATAGATATTGCTCTCCACAATGCTTTACAGCCCTCTCTAAGCGGTTTACAGAGTCAGCATATTGCCCCCCAATAATCTGGGTCCTCATTTTACCAACCTTGGAAGAGTGGAAGGCTGAGTCCACCTTGAAGCTTTTCAGGATTGAACTCCTGGAAGTGGGCAGTGAGTTAGCTTGTAATACTGCATTCTAACCACTGTGTCAGCATGGCTCTTTTTAACCATTGAAGGTACCAGGCTGGTAACCAGGAGAAGGGGAATTCTAGTTCCACTTTAGGCATGAAAGCTGACTGGGTGACTTTGGGCCAATCACCAGGAGATGGTGGGTTATAGTTTCACCATAGGCATAAATGTTGGCTGGATGTCTTTGGACCAACCACCAGGAGATGGGAATTCTAGTCCCACCTAAGGCATGAAAACTGGCTGGGTGACTTTGGGCCAATCACCAGGAGATAGTGAGTTCTAGTCCCACCTAAGGCATGAAAGCTGACTGGGTGACTTTGGGCCAATCACCAGGAGACAGTTGGTTATATTTCCGCCATAGGCATAAATGTTGGCTGGATGTCTTTGGACCAACCACCAGGAGATGGGAATTCTAGTCCCACCTAAGGCATGAAAACTGGCTGGGTGACTTTGGGCCAATCACCAGGAGACGGTGGGTTATATTTCCACCATAGGCATAAATGTTGGCTGGATGTCTTTCAACCAATCACCAGGAGATGGGGAATTCCAGTCCCGCCTTAGGTATGAAAGATGTTGGGTGATTTGGGACCAGTCACTCTCTCTCTCAGTCCAGCTCCTTTCCTACAATTGTTATAGCGTGGAAAAGAGCTTGCCACTTTGAGTTACTTATAAAAATAATAAAGGCAGGTTGCACCATAAGTGTCACCAAAACCCAAGAAAGACATGCTTTTATTATTCCTCACCAATAAATCTTCCCAAACTAAAGCAAACTGCTCACACCATTAAACATCTATTCTGAGGACACTTAGGAAAAAAGCTGTTTTAACTCTCTTTCTCCTACACAAAATGCCAAACGTTTCATTCTCTCTTGCTCCTCCTGAATGCAGCCCCTCCCTCCTGGGAATTATTATTATTATTATTATTATTATTATTATTATTATTATTATTATTATTATTCTATACCGCCCTTCCCCCGAAGGACTCAGGGCGGTGTACAGCCTATTAAAAAGCACAACGACAAACATGAATTAAAAATAATTAAAATTATTAAATAATTTAGGCTCAAATGTAAAACCCCAAATTGAAAACACCCAATTTAAAATCATTACACTGATAGCCCGGCCTGGGGGAACAGCAGGGTCTTGAGGGCCCAGTGAAATACAGCGAATCCAGACTCCATTCCGTCCCACCAAGAGAAATTGAAAAAAAATTCTCCAGCTCCCAGGAAGGAAGGAAGGAAGGAAGGAAGGAAGGAAGGAAGGAAGGAAGGAAGGAAGGAAGGAAGGAAGGAAAACAGATGCCCCTTCTGCAGGAGAAGAAGAGTATGTCAGCAAAAAGTAAAATAAAATAGGAAGGCCAATTTTGTTTTGCTGCTTCCTTAAAGTCTAAAATGCTGCCATCTTTCCAAAAAAAACCCCAACCTTCTGCACTTTACATCATGTGCATGTCATTTCTCCCTTATCCTCACCCTCCCTCATGACTTTGGACTTTATAATATATATGTATTATAATTAATTTAATTAATATCAGGAGCCTGAGTGGCGTAGGAGGCTAATGCCTCCTACTAAGACAGCATTTAACATCCAGCTGCCTGCAATTACTGCGAGTTCAATCCTAGCCAGGCTCAAGGTCGACTCAGCCTTCCATCCTTTCTAAGGTAGGTAAATAGAGGACCCAGTTTGTGGGGGCAATAAGCTGACTTTGTATAAATATACAAAAGTATGAAGGCTATTGCTTAATGCACTATAAGCCGCCCTGAGTCTCCGGAGAAGGGCGGCATATAAATCAAATTAAATAGATAGATAGATAGATAGATAGATAGATAGATAGATAGATAGATAGATAGATAGATAGATAGATAGATAGATAGATAGATATGTTTTCTGAGGTTTTTGCGGGTGTTTGTATGTAGGTCTTTGATTATTCGGGTCTTCTCCCGCGTAAAATTGGAAGTGTCTTGGCGACGTTTCGACCAAGTCTCATTCGTCATCTTCAGGCTGGTGTTCTCGGCTTCGTGCTTCCAGGAGCAATTGCTGGATATATATATTTGGGTTTTTCAGAAAGTAATCCTTTCAATTTAATTAACTGTTCAAAAACTCACTTTTGTCCTTTGATTTTTGTCATTTCAATCAGATTAGAGCTGGAAGGGACCTTGGAGGTTTTCTAGTCCAACCCCCTGCTCTTGCAGGAAACCTATACCATTTCAGACAAATGGCTGATAGGCGAATAGGTTGTTAAAAAAAATGCTTTTAAAAGTAAAAAAAAAAAGGATCGCGCTCCACAGCTGATCACACCCACCCACCCCCATGCGTTGTTCTACTTACCCCATGCCTCCTTTTGGCGTGCACTGCATACGTGCACACACCTAGCATTTGGTGCATGCGTGCAGACTGTGCAGGAGTGCGCATAGCACGTGTTAGCACGCAGCGCCCATGCGCAGGCAGCGAACTAATAGTAAACCGGTTCAGACTTCACCACTCCTGTAAGGACTGAGGGGAGAAGACTTAGCACAAAGGGGGGCCAGATGGACTGAAGCTTAACATGAGAATGTATCTCTGAAATTTTTCAGGGTTTATCTGCACGATACAGACAACTTCATCTAGTTCCTCATTCGGGATGCTATGATTCAGTATGCTCGGGAGAGATCAGGTTGGGAGAAGCTGCTTAATCTAATTTAAGCTGCTTACATTGTGTTGGTACCCGGTTACCAATAGGCCATTTTTAATAGGAAAATGCTGTCTTCTAAACTCGTACACTGATATTACACACACACACAATAGCCTGCAGCAAAAATAGAAAGCAAATGAGCAGAAACAGATCTCTGCCCCATTCCTTTCGGGTTTTTTTTAAAAATCTTTTGTTCTTTTCCTAGTCACTGTTTATTTAAAAGCTCCACATTTGACGCAAGGCCAGAGAAGGTGAAGAAAACAAAGTTTATCTGGAATGACATCAATAACACAAGGAAAATACACCATGATAAAAAAGTTTGGATGGCCTCTGTCTGCAACAGCCGAAGCTCTCGGTGCTTAGCTATGCAGTAACAATTTTAGTAAAAGTTTGAATTACAACACTAAAAGATAATGCAAACTAGAAAAGAAAATAGTGCAAGAAAGAAAAAGAATAAAAAAAAATCTCCCTTCCACACAGACACCAAGAGAGCACCTTTTTCTTCTTGTTGTGGTTGTTATTGGTTAATCTGTAGTGAGATTCACAGCCTTTGAGGCTGGTTAATAGCTCAGCAGCTCGAGTCCTAACTAAGGACTTAGGAACTGTTAAGGTATCATCAGAGGATGTAAGCTGTTCCGAGTAAGATGGTTTTTTGTAGAGTCAAAATGTTCAAGTCTGGTAAATTTAGAATTTCTAAATAGTGGGGTAGCCCTTTGAGTATTGCTCATCATCACCACCAATACCTGCTGATGCACGGATTGAAGATAAGCAGCAAGAAAAAATCACAAAGTACCGGGACTTGCAAATTGAAGTTGAGCGACTGTGGAAAAAGAAATCATGTGTTGTTCCGATTGTAATTGGAGCCCTTGGAGCAATACCCAAAGGGCTACCCCGCTATTTAGAAATTCTAAATTTACCGGACTTGAACCTTTTGACTCTACAAAAAACCACCTTACTCGGAACAGCTTACATCCTCCGACGATACCTTAACAGTTCCTAGGTCCTTGGTTAGGACTCGAGCTGCTGAGCTATTAACCAGCCTCAAAGGCTGTGAATCTCACTACAGATTAACCAATCATCATCATCATCATCATCAAACTTTTATTCATTAAACATGAAACTCAGTCAACTGAACATTCAAAAATGCATCACAAATACCACTGACTGGTGCTAATGGTTGATGCCAGTATCCTAGGTATCAACCAAGTACCTTCTTAAGATGTACGATGTTCCGAGTAGCGCAGTTTTTTGCAGTTCCGCTGGTGTTATTGCAGGAAGCTGCAATTTCTTGATCTATTTTGTAAAATTCTTGGACATGGTACCAAGTGCCCCAATCACAATGGGTATCACTATGATGATGATGATGATGATGATGTAATTGTTTTATACTTTTGGAATTGTAAGCCAAATCATTGATTGAGATGGGCAGCTATAGAAATTCAATACGATCGCAATTGGGCTCCAAATTTCCACTGCTGAGCAAGACACTCGTTCAGTGAGTTGTATGACCCATTTTATGACCTTTCTTGCCACCGTTGTTAAATGAATCGCTGCACTTGTGGAGTGAATCAACCATGTCTTTATCGTTAAATAAATCTTGCTTCCCGGTTGACTTTGCTTGTCAGAATGTCACAAAAGGAGATCACATGACTTCAGGACTCCGTCCTAAATCTGAGTCAGTTGCCAAGCACTTGAATTTTGGTCACGTGACCAGGGGGATGTTGCAATGGTCGTAAGTGTAAAAATTGGTCATAAATCATTTTTTTCCGGCACTGCTATAACTTTAAATGGTCACTAAACAAATAGTTATAAATTGAGGACTACCTCTAAATCAGGGTTGTCAGACTCAAGGGCCGTGGGCCAGATCCAGCTTGCGGAGTGCTTAGATCTGGCTTATGGGGCCACCCTGGAAACAGCAAAGGACCAGCCTATGATGCCTCTGCCAGCAAAAATGGATGTCGGGAGGGCCATGTGCAGCTCCCCAAGCTCCGTTTTTGGCTGTGACGGACTCCTGCAGCCCTCTGCCAGCAAAAATAGCACGCCTCCCTCCTGCATGTCCCTCCCGAGCTCCATTTTCTCTGGTAGAGGTCTCAGGCCACCACAGGCCCCAATACGAGTGATGTTGAGCTGGCCATGCCCACCCTAGCCATGCCCCCACCCCCAAGGTCAAACACAACCCTGATGCAGCCCACGATGAAATCTAGTTTGACACCTGTTAAGGATATAGTTGTGAGTTAACCAGGAACGGTTATGAAGTAGAGCATAGAGTGTTTGCGCACGGAAATGGTGCTGAGAGTAGTTGTGAATAAACTGCATACAAACTGGTTTTTAAAGTAGTTTACTTACAGAGCAAAGCAAATTCATAGTCTTTTACCAATCCAAGTCTTAGCCATGCATAACCAATCCAGAGATACAAAACTTCTTACCGGTTCGTAGAACCGGAGATGAATCATTCAGGAACAATATAAACAGTTCATAAAAGCAATAATAAATAAACCATGATCAAATTGACCATGTAAAGAGACCAATGGTATCTACAACATAGCATCAGATAACAATATGGTGTAATGTCCACACTGACCACAATCAAACTCTCCTTAAATACAGTTGCAGCAGAGCACATCCAATCAGGATGCAGAATGACTCAGCAATTCTCTTAAAGCTATACTATATATATTCTACTGTAAACATATAATGTTGGCTTATATATTACCTGACCAACTAGTTAGGCAATGACCATTTCCTAACAACACCCCTGCTTCAGAGGTGGGTTTTAGCAGGTTCTGACCAGTTCTGGAGAGCCGGTAGTGGAAATTTTGAGTAGCTCGGAGAACCAGTAGTAACAATTCTGACTGGCTACACCCCCATCTATTCTCTGCCTCCCAAGTCCCAGCTGATTGGGAGGAAATGGGGATTTTGCAGTAACCTTCCCCCGCCACACCCACCAAACCATGCCACACCCACCAAGTCATGCCACACCCACCAAGCCACACCCACAGATCTGGTAGTAAAAATTTAAACGCTCTAAATAAATAAACTTCCCACCCTCATCACAAAAGTATAACAATTTCACCATCTCTTCACCTCCCCTTAATTCACAAGCATAAAACTCTTCATGCCATAACTCATCTCGTTAACAATGGACAAATCAAATGTAACATATTTGCCAATGCTCAGTTATCAGCAAAAAGTCCCATCAGACTTCTAAAACAATGACATTAATTGACATTATATAAAGTTCATCATTCCACATCTCAGCTCCATTTAAAAAATATTAAATGGGCCCGATTCCCTAGTGCAGTGATGGCGAACCTTTTCGGCAGCGAGTGCCCAAACTGGAACGCACGTGCATGCACGCGCATGGGTGTGCATTGGAAAGCCGACGAGCTGGCTGGTACTCACAGGCGTGCTGTCCAGCTGGTCTTCAGATTTCCGGCACGTGCATGCACGCCAGCCACTGGTCCATCTGGTCTTCACGTACTGGAGCACTGGAAACCTGAATACTAGCTGGCTGGCGCACATATCAGAGGTGGGTTTTACTTACCTTTACTACTGGTTCGCATCACATGCGGGCTCTTCTGCACATGCGCAGAAGCTTCTGCGCATGAGCAGATCACCTATGAAGATATCTGGGCCAGTGGGCGGAGCCTCCTGCCAGTTTTACTACCGTTTCTTGTGAACTGGTTCAAACCGGGGGCAATCCACCACTGGGGCACATCCCTGTTTTTTGGCTGGTTTTTTGACCATTTTTTGGCCGTTTTCCGGCTGTTTTCCGGCACTCTGGCACCCGCAAAGACCAGCTGGCCGGCACGCTAGAACCCGGAAGAGCAACGGGTGATGGCTGGCGTGCCCGGAGAGATGGCTCTACATGCCACGTCCAGCACACATGCCATAGGCTTGCCATCACAGCCCTAGTGTGAGCAAAATTAAACATATGAGGTGACAGAAGGACCGCCTTTCCTTTAAAAAAAGACAAATTCCAATGCACAATATATTTTTTTCCATTCCAGATGCCAACAATTTCAAAGAAAACCACCCCAAATAACAATGCATCTCATTCAAATAAACATTTCATATCTCCTCTAAACTATAAATAAATTCACATTTCGCAAATAGAACGTAATGCTGGTATGCAACCATGAACAAAAGAGACCACAGATACAGAGACAATGCTATCAAATTAGGAAACATATTATAGTACGGTAGCTATAAAAGTTTAAGGGTCTTATTAAATGATTGATGTCATATTTTTTTCCAGATATCAGCATCCAAAAAGACCCAGCCAAAATGACAACACATCAAAAGAAATTGACTTTGTATTCTTCTTCTTTTTTTTATGCCAAACAATCTTTCTCTGTAATCCATTCAGTTGCTCCTTGTTATGAATTTCTTCCATACGTTGAATAGCTTCTTTTGTAAGTTCTGAAAAGAAAAAAAAAATCTTCCAATTGGGTGACAAAAATAGGAAGCTACATTAGAAATTGTTTTTCCAAAGAAACCTATTAGAAAGCTATTTTCTAAAGCACCGGGAGGCAAGACAAGAAAAAATGGATGGAAATTAATCGAGGACAGAACCAATTCAGGAGATTTCCTGACAGTGAGAACAATTAATCAGTAGAATGGTTTGCTTTCAGAAGTTCTGGGTGCTCCATGACTGAGTGCTTTTAAGAAGAGACTGGATAGCTGCTTGTCAGGAATGCTCGAGCAGGGGATTGGAGTAGAAGACCTCCAAGGCAGTGGTGAAATCCAATTTTTTTTTTTACTACCGGTTCTGTGGGTGTGCCTTAGTGGGCATGGTGTGGCTTGGTGAGCATGGTAGGATACTGCAAAATCTCCATTCCTTCCCCACTCCTGGGGGAAGGATATTGCAAAAACTCCATTCCCACCCCACTCCAGGGGAAGGATACTGAAAAATCCTCATCCCCTCCCCCCACACTCCTGGGGGAAGGATATTGCAAAATCTCCATTCCCACTCACTTTGGCGCTAGCCAGAGGTGATATTTGGCAGTTCTCCAAACTACTCAACATTTCCGCTACCGGTTCTCCAGATTTCACCCCTGCTCCAAGATCCCTTCCAACTTTGTTATTCTGGTAAATGTCATAATGGCCTTGCTTGACCTAGTCAAGGTTAGTACTCCATGTGGTTGATCACATGTTATCCTGATGTTCACATCATCATCATCATTATCATTTTAGCCACTGTCTATCCACTGCAAGATGAAGACCTCTTCCACATGGTTCCAACCTATACTGTCCTGAGTTTTCGTTCGCCAATTGGGACTGCAATTCTTGCTGATATCGTCGATCCATCTTGTTTTAGGTCTCTTTCATGGACGTTTTTGATCAAGTAGGATACATTCTATGACTGCCTTGGTCCACCTTGCCATTGGTTCTTCTTGCTCTGTGAGCAGCCCGTTTCCATTTCAATTCTTTTATTCTCTTGATGGCATTGTATATTTCCGTTTGTTCTCTAATCCATGTGTGGGTCTTTCTATCTTGTCTTGTGATGCTGTTGGAAGAAATATCCTTACAGGTTCTGCTCCAAGTGGGGAAAAAGACACTGGAGACATGGAGACTGCTTGGAAAGATGGTTTAATGGTGGACAGGATCACATGGCTTGAGTTCCTGAACAGAAAAAGGGCGGATACAGTAAATCCTCGGGTTTTTATGCTCTCTCTGGCTTTGTGTTTCCTGGGGCCCCGAAAGAGTATCCTGATTGGTTGTCAGACTCCCAGGGGATGGGGGTCTTAGCTAGCCTTGCTGGCTGATGGTCACATGTGCTTCCCAGGTCACATGCTTCCCAGGTCACATGTGGTGAGTTTCTGCTGCTATTGTGTAGAGGGCTAATCCTATCTTTGTTGGACCTTTTGGCAATTTCTACTATGGCTCTGCCTGAAGGAGGTAGATCTTGGTTATTTAGAATAGACTGGCCCAGGCCTTAACGGCCCATTGACAAAGGGTGGGGGCAGGCAAATGGGAGCTGCTTCAAAACATGCTTATCTATTTCTCATCCAAGAAAATATAACATTCTGCCTTTTTTAATATTTCCCAAAATATTTCATTCTCCTAGGAAAGGGGTGCGTGCTAACTTCCTACAACGCCTAGCAGGTATTCTTTCCGTGGCTCTTTGTGTTACTTGTAGGGACAGGGCCAGACAGGAGTGGGATTTGGGGGTTCTCCGAACTGCACAGAATCTTAGCTAGAGTTTCTCCTGAACCCCTGCAAACTCCCAGCAGCCCACCTCTGCCTTTATTGTACTGTCTTCCACTGAGATCCATTGGCCAAGGTATATGTAGTGGTCTGCTATGTTTAATTCATTTCCAGATACAAACATTTTTCTTTCTTTGGTGAATTTATTAAACATAAACTGGCTCTTTTTCAGGTTTATTTTTAAGCCAAATAATGCTCACAGGCAAGAGAGGAAGCCCTATGCAATTTCCAATATTGTCCTCTTGCAATTGATATTTTGAGGCATGCTGTCCCCAATTTGGAGGCCACTTGCTTTATAAATGACAAAAAATATTAGTTTATACAACTGAGAGCGCTGATGGAAATGAGAAGTGAGCTCTTTCCTGCCTCGTAAACTTTTAAAATCTGCATTATCGAGTGTTTGTAATTCAGTGGAATGGAAACAGACTTTGGCGATCCTTTCTCGATCCCTTTCCCTTTCTTTTAATTAAAATATTATCATTTAATCGATTCAGGTCAGAATAGAGAAACAGGAATAGAGAAAAGAGTTGATTTGAGGAGAGCCAAAAATGGTAACAGGAAAGTTATCTGGAATAATGGCAAAGAAAATGAGAAACATTAATCAAGCTGTTTTTCTTGGAACAACAAGCTTTGTATATGTTGGATGTTAAATTAACTCCCCCAAAGTTACTAGCCCTGGTGACAGCAGACAATAGAAAAATGTCCATTTTGACCTCAGTGGCAAATCCAGATTCATAGCCTTATATAGATCTTACTCAAGTGAATCCCAGAATCAGAGAGAGACAGGAAGTTCAACTCCCCATTTGGTACAAGACTCCAAGTGAAAGCTTCCCATTATCTTATCTTATTTTATTTTTATTTATTTATTTATTTCGTCAAGCATGTATAAATTAACAGATATAAGTATAAACACTTTAATGAATACAGGAAATGGATACAAATAAATGGGGCAGTAGGACAGGGACGGAAGGTATGCTGGTGTGCTTATGCACGCCCCTTACAGACCTCTTAGGAATGGGGTGAGGTCAACCGTAGACAGTTTAAGGTTAAAGTTTTGGGGGTTTGGGGAAGAAACCACAGAGTCAGGTAGTGCATTCCAGGCATTGACCACTCTGTTGCTGAAGTCGCATTTTCTGCAATTGAGTTTGGAGTGGTTTACCTTAAGTTTGTATCTATTGTGTGCTTGTATATTGTTGTGATTGAAGCTGAAGTAATCATTGACAGGTAGGACAATGTAGGAGATAATTTTATGTACTATGCTTAGGTCAGACCAAAGGCGGCAAAGTTCTAAGTTGTCTAAGCCCAAAATTACAAGCCTGGTGGCATAAAGTATTCTGTTGCAAGCAGAAGAGTGGAGGACTCTTCTTGTGAAATATCTCTCTCAATTGTATTAATGTCAGATATGCAATGCGGGTTCTAGACAGATGAGCTTTATTCGAGAATTAGTCTAGGAAATGTTTTGTATGCTCTAGTACAATATTACCAGAGAAGAAGCTACGCAAGATTAGGTTAATAACTCTTAGACCCTTTTTGGCAATGTTGTTACAGTGGGCTCTGGCACTTAAATCATTAGATATGAGTACTCCAAGGTCCTCAAGTATTATCCCCAAGAAACATTTCTGTTAAGTTGTGGTAGCCACAATTGGACACAGATACAGACTCCATCAATCACGACATGAGTTGGTTAAGATGAAGAGCACACTACATCACAAGCGTATAAGTCACCATGATGTAAAAAAGATGTGGAGACTCTAGAAAGAGTTCAGAGAAGAGCAAGCAAGATGATTAGGGGGCTGGAGGCTAAAACATATGAAGAACGGTTGCTGGAACAGGGTATGTCTAGTTTGATGAAAAGAAGGACTAGGGGAGATATGATAGCAGTCTTCCAATATCTCAGGGGCTGCCCCAAAGAAGAGGGAGTCAAGCTATTCTCCAAAGCACCTGAGGGTAGGAGAAGAAGCAATGGATGGAAACTAACCAAGGAGAGAAGCAGCTTAGAACTAAGGAGAAATTTCCTGTTGACAGTTAGAACAATTAATCAGTGGAACAACTTGCCTCCAGAAGTTGTGAATGCTCCAACACTGGAAGATGTTGGATAACCATTTGCCTGAAGTGGTGTAGGGTTTCCTGCCTAAGCAGGACTAGAAGACATCCAAGGTCCGTTCCAATTATTCTATTCTATTCTATTCTATTCTATTCTATTCTATTCTATTCTATTCTATTCTATTCTATTCTATTCTATTCTATTCTATTCTATTCTATTCCATTCCATTCCATTCCATTCTTTCTGTTCTGTTCTATTCTATTCTATTCTATTCTATTCTATTCTATTCTATTCTATTCTATTCTATTCTATTCTATTCTATTCTATTCTAAATCTGTCATAACACAGAGGGAAGATGATGATTAGGGCAGTGACCTCTATTCCTGAGTAAATTTTGTGATTAAGAGTTAGGGTTAGGTAAGGTAAGATTAGGTACGGTCCAAAGTTTTAACTTTCCCATTGCTCTTCAGTAATAAGCACACTTTTCAATTTTTCATTTAGCCAAGGACAATGGTCAAAGATGACAGGGGTATTGGGAAGACTTGTCGTTGAACCCACACCCACACTTTATTAGATTTTGTCATATGCAGGTAGTCCTCGACTTACAGCAGTTCATTTAGTGACTGTTTGAAGTTACAACAGCACTGAAAAAAGTCACTTTTGACCATTTTTCACACTTATGGCCCTTGTAGCATCCCCATGATCACATGATTTACATTTGGATGCTTGACAACTGGTTCATAGCTACGATGGTTGCAGGGCTCACGTGATCTCATTCTTCAGCTTCTCATCCAAGAAGCTGAAGAAGCTTCTTGGATGAGAAGCGAAATGTTTGTCTTCAAAGAAAAACCAGAAAGTCCAGTTGCCTCTTGAAAAGGCACCTTTGGGGTTTCCTGTTGTGAGTGTTGCAGTTGAGTTGAAGACAAATCAAACATGATGTGGTTTGAGAAGACATGGCATGCAGAGACCTTTTGGAACCCCGAAATTTCCTCCATATTGAACCAGAATTCCAAAAATGGAATTCAGTTTGAATTCCCATCACTTGAGACAATGGGAATAGAAAAAGAAACTCTTTTTTCTGTTCTGCCCCAGCTACGGACCACAAAGAACGCAGCACACCCAAAGTCTGTACAAACCTACGTTTACTAAATTAAATCAGTCTTTTTCAAACAAACGCTGTTAATTAACTTTCTTAACAGCCTACACGAATCCAAAGAATAAATAATCGTAATCTTACTATGATTGGCAGAAAGCCCAGAAGCAGGAAACTGATAAAAGAACTAAGATCAAGACGCAAAGGAGAGTGAACGAAGTTGTTCCCTGAAAATTGCCCCAGTCGTCGTCTTTCCTTAAATAGGCTAAGAGAGTGGTCATTTAGCTCCAAGCCCTACACTTGAGGAGACCAGCTCCCAAGGAACCAGTCCTGCCTTTTGGCAGCTCTATGTGCCCGTGCATCGAGAAGAGGCTCCTCCTCTTCTTCCTCTTCACTTATGGGAGTTTCTGGAGGTTCTGAAGGCCCTGGCTGAATCTTTGCCTCTGGCACCACATCTTCTCCAGCCTCCTCATTGTCTGACTTGAGTGCCAGCTGCACAGGGTGCTGGGGCAGCACCACACCAGCCTCCTCGCTGTCTGAATCAGCTACTAGCTGCACAGGCCGCTGACAGGCCACAATATCTACTGTTCCTCTCCACCCCCACCTAACCTTAAAAAATCCTAGACCTTCATTACAGTTTTAGCCTTAGCCACAAAACCACAACAGTCACCAGAGCATTGATATGTCTGTTGCAGTGGGTGTTTCATTTTGATTTTGATTTCTCTTATCTTTCTGGGATTCTGCAGCAGGAAGCAGGAAGCTGGAACTGGCAACTGTGTTCAGGGTTCCTTTCATTATCTCCAGCCTTTTTATTAGAACGCTTGGAGGGGAAGTTGTCGGCTGTGGGTTCCCTGCCAGCTGTGACTAGATCAATAGAATAAGAACATGCTCAACTATGGAGAAGCCACATTGTGGAAAGAAGATAGTAAAATAGCAAGAGAGGAGAATTTGCAAAAGGTTGAAAGCAGAGCCAAAACGAAGTGTTTGTCTTCAGGAAAGAAAATGGTTGCTTAAAATATCTGAGTTCAGAATCAGTGGCAACTTCAAGAGATTGAAAGAAAGCCTTGTTTACTCAATAGGATCTATGGTGTGTAAAAATATCCAGGCTATTATTATTACTATTAATAAGAGTATTATTAATACAAATAGAATTATTAATACTGTTATCCTTCCCACCTTTTCTATTACCTTCTACTATTGTTATCTTGTCATGTTATTTTGTTGTTTGTATGTACACTAGAGTTTATGCAGTGGAGGAGAATTCTTTGTGTCTCCAATCACACTTGGCCAATAAAGTATTCTGCTCTGTTCTGTTCTGTTCCGTTCCGTTCCGTTCCGTTCCGTTCCGTTCCGTTCCGTTCCGTTCCGTTCCATTCCATTCCATTCCATTCTATTCTATTCTATTCTATTTTCTACTTCTTATTCTATTCTATTCTATTGTATTCTGTTCTATTCTGTCTGTTCTGTTCTGTTCTGTTGTTTTCTGTTCTGTTCCGTCCCGTCCCGTCCCGTCCCGTCCCGTCCCGTCCCGTCCCGTCCCGTCCCGTCCCACTCCACTCCACTCCACTCTACTCTACTTTATTCTATTCCATTCCATTCTATACTATTCTATGATCCCTTATGTTCTGCTCTGCTCTGCTTAACTCTACTCTATTTTACTGTTCTATTCATTGTTACCATAAATTGGTAACAATGCATGTTTATACATTTTCTGAAAGAGCAATGCTTTAAGGTGTGGCCATTCCTAATTTGAATAGCTTTTGATGTAAATGTGAAAAATAAAATAAAAGAGCAAAGTAAACTGTTTTCTTTCTTTCTCCACTGATGCCATCTTCTATAATGTGGATTCAGACTAATTTTATGTTTAGAAAATGAGTATGTTTTCAAAACTCACCTTTATTCCCAATTTTTTGCTTGCTCGGTTCATTCCTCCATTCCCTTTTCTCAGACTTTTGAGCAGAGAAAAGACACTGAACAAAGTCTGATTATTGTTTGCATTTTCATCCTCAGAAGATGACAAGGAGGAAAAAGGCAAAGAAGAAAGAAAGAAATATGAACAGAAAAGGTATTATTGAAGGTTGTACAAAGTGAGGGAGGGAGGGAGAAAGTGAAGAAGAAAATAAGCAAGGAAGGAAGGAAGAAAAGGAGGGACGGAAGATAGGAAGGAAGGAAAACAGGGAGGAAGGGAAGAAGAAAGGAGAGTGAAAAATAAGAAAGGAAGGAAGGGAGGGAGGGAGGGAGGGAGGGAGGAAGAGACTGAAAGAAAATAAGCTAGCAAGGAAGGAAGGAAGGAAGGAAGGAAGGAAGGAAGGAGGGAGGGAGGGAGGGAGGGAGAGACTGAAAGAAAATAAGGTAGCAAGGAAGGAAGGAAGGAAGGAAGGAAGGGAGGGAGGGAGGGAGGGAGGGAGAGACTGAAAGAAAATAAGCTAGCAAGGAAGGAAGGAAGGAAGGAAGGAAGGAAGGAAGGAAGGAAGGGAGAGACTGAAAAAATAAGCTAACAAGAAAGAAAGAAAGAAAAGGAAGGAAGAAGAATAGGAAAAAGGGAGGAAGAGAGGTTTTTTCGAAAATGTGCCATTTACATCGAAGCTATTTAATTCAGCTTCCAAATGCTGGAATCCATCCTAAAAGAATCCTTCCAGCATTTGCTAGAATCATCTTAATGATTCCAGCATTAAGAATATGAATATAAATATATTCATATTCTTAATGCTGTGCTCTCCAGCCCTTGATATAAAAAGAATTCCAAATGCCAAACCAGTTGGAGGCAGAAAACTGTAATCTGAAGCGTTCAAGGGAGGCCACCAGCTTGGTTATTCTGATCTTCCTCCCCACGGTTGCCCCCTGTTTGCCATAGGCACCATCAGGAAATATGGAGGCCTGCTCATTACTGGTTGTCAACAATTGTTAATGTGTTTATTAGAGCAATAAAAGATTCCTGCCTCCTCTAAAGATCCGAATTGGCCTTGACAGATTGAATTAGAATAGGGACCAAGCAAAGAATCTTCTAGTCTTATTGGACAACCAATTAAATATGAGTCAGTGGGGTGCGGCGGCAGCCAAAAAAGCCAAAGCAATCCTAAACTGCATTAACAGAGGGATACAATCAAGATCAATCAGGTACTAATACCACTCTATAAAGCCTTAATAACACCACGCCTAGAATCCTGCATCCAATTTTGGTCACCACACTATTAAAAAAAAAATGTTGAGACTCTAGAAAAAGTGCAGAGAAGAGCAACCAGGATGATGGGGGGGACTGGAGGCTAAAACATACGATGAACGGTTGCAGGAAATGGGCCTGGCTAGTCTAGTGAAGAGAAGAGAAGAACCAGGGGAGACATGATAGCAGTCTTCCAATGGGCTGCCACAGAGAGGAGGCGGTCAAGCTATTTTCCAAAGTACCCGAAGGACAGGCAAGGAATAATGGATGGAAACTGAACAAGGAGAGATTCAACATAGAAATAAGGAGAAATTTTCTGACAGTGAGAACAATCCAACGGAACAGAAGTTGCCTTCAGAAGTTGTGGGAGCTTCATCACTGGAGGCTTTCAAGAAGAGATTGGATTGCCATCTGTCAGAAATGGTGTAGGGCCGTGATGGTGAATCTATGGCATGTGTGCCACAGGTGGCATACGTAGCCATATCAGTGGGTGCGCGAGCTCATCTACGGGATGCATGCATGCACCAGCCAGCTGATTTTTGGGCCTTCTGGGTCCACCAGAAGTAGGGAAACAGGTTGTTTCCTGACTCTGCAGGGCCTCGGGGTGACGGGGAAGGCCCGGTTTTCTCTCTCACCTGGCTCTAGAGTCTTTCTAGGAGTCTAAGGAAGGTGAAAACAGCCTCTCCCACCCAGAGGCCCTCCAGAGGCCAGAAACAGTCCATTTGCCAATGTCCAGTGGGACAGGAAGGCCCATTTTTTGCTGTCCCCAGCCTCCAGAGCCTCTCTAGGAGTCTGGGGAGGCCAAAAACAGCCTGTTTGCCAACTTCTGGTCCCACCGGAAGTTGCCAGATGGGCTGTTTCTGGCTTCTGGAGGGCCTCCGGGGGATGTGGAAGGCTGTTTCACCCTCCCCAGACTCCTAGAGAGGCTCTGGAGCCAGATGAGAGAAAAATGGGCCTACCGCGCCATTGTGTGCCAGGACCGGGGTGGGGGTTCACGCACGCATATGCAGGGGTGGGGTGCATAGAATTATGGTTATGGGCATACGCGTGCATGTGCACGACCTGCCCCCACCTCTCTTCCTGGCAAGCGATGGCAAAAAGATTAGCCATCATGGTGTAGGGTCTCCTGCTTAGGTGGGGGGGCGGGGAGTTGGATTTCATGACCTACAAGGTCCCTTCCAACTCTATTAATCTAATCTAATCTAAAGAAGACTTATTCTTAGCAACTGAGAAGATATTCTGAAGACCACTAAATATTTAGCATTTTTTATCTCTCATTGGCTTCTTGACAGAAATAAAATCTACCAGGGACAATTGCTTTGCCATAGTAACTCTTTCGTAGTTGCTGATGCTTTCTTTCTTTCTTTCTTTCTTTCTTTCTTTCTTTCTTTCTTTCTTTCTTTCTTTCTTTATTTATTTATTTATTTATTTATTTATTTATTTATTTATTTATTTATTTTCATTTTCCTTCTGATGCTTCCTGAAATTTTTCTTCCAAAGTTTTCAGGCAGGCAGGCATTGGTTTTTAAAGCTTAATCTTTTATTAACCTAGATATTTGGGATTATTGTAGAAACAATGCTCAGTCATGGCATAACCATAGTATTTAACCCTTGGTGGTTATTAACAGAGCTTTCAACACACCGCCTCATGGTATCCTTCTAAATGCAGGTAGTCCACAACATACAACAATTCGTTTAGTGACCGTTCAAAGTTACAATGGCACTGAAAAATGTGATTTATGTCCATTTTTCACAGTTATGACCTTTGCAGCATCCCCCTGGTCACTTGATCAAAATTCAGACCCTTGGCAATGGACTCACACTTATGACTGTTGCTGAGATCCAGGATCATGTGATCCCCTTTTGTGATTTTCTGACAGGCAAAGTCAAGGGGAAAACCAGATTCACTTAACAACCGGCTTACTAACTTATCAACTGCAGTGATTCACTTAACAACCGGGACGAGAAAGGTCGTAAAATGGGGCAAAACTCATTTGACAAATGTCTCATTTAACAATAGAAATTTTGGGCTCAGTTGTGGTCCTAAGTCGAGGACTACCTGTTAGTGGAAAAATATGGGTTAACTCTTCAGCTCTTCAACCCCTTCATGAAGTTAATAATTTATTTATTATTTTATATAGCTTGCCATTCACTCCGAGTGTAACTCTGAGCGGCTTAGAAATGATTCACCCATCCCCAATTTTCATTTTCATTCACTATGTGGAAATATTTTAATAAACACTTCTTTAAATAATAGGGATAACAACAACCACAACAAAAGAAAAGCAAAGATAGCACCAACAGTAGTAAACACTTTGGATGCAATCTCAATCCCATTTGAACGCCATCGGCATTGACAAAATCACCATCAGTCAACTGCAAAAGGCAGCTTAAGGTAGAACAGCTTATATCCCATGACGATACACTTACATCAAAACACAGCCTCTGCCTATCCCGGGTCCTTGGGAAGGACTTGATAGGTGGATGAAAATGCCATATACGTTCTAAACCAGAGGTGCGTTTCAGCAGGTTCTGACCAGTTCTAGAGTACCGGTAGTGGAAATTTTGAGTAGTTCAGAGAACCGGTAGTAAAAAATTCTGACTGGCCCTGCCCTCATCTATTCTCTGCCTCCCGAGTCCCAGCTGATCGGGAGGAAATGAAGATTTTACAGTATCCTTCCCCTGCCACGCCAACCAAGCCACGCTCACCAAGCCATACCACACCCAGCAAACCCCCACCCCCAGAACCAGTAGTAAAAAAATTTAAAATCTACCACTGTTCTAAGCATCTGGTTGACTGCATGACCAGCCATGATAATCTACAACTCAAGATCATTCTTGTACTGGTGGTTGACCAGCCAACCTTTCTTGGTTTCTAGCCACATCATCTTCAAAAGGAGGGACTTGCATGGAGGTCTACATGGACCCCAAAAGATTAATTGTCCGCAGTAACTTTAACAGAGAATATTTGTAGCTCAGGGTTGAAATGAGGGATCCTTGGTGCTCTCTGAGCTTGCTTGTTTTCTTGCAGGCGTTACCTTTCACTAACTAGGTAGTATCATCAGTGCTAGTTAGGGGTTCTGTTTGCTGTCAATACTCCTTACTAGCACTGATGATGTTACCAAGAAAACAAGCAGACTCAGAGAGCAGCAAGGAGCCCACAACTTTCTCTCATTTATCCATCACCTATTGATCTCCAGGCATTTATTGAGCCCCCTTTGACCCTAGACATTTATTGGCCCCTTAGATAGTCCCATTGATCCTTGATGCTGACCACTTTTGATAACCCTGGGTTAGATGTTACTAGTGCTAAATAGAGTCTCAGTTCATTACATGCCCTCTACATGGGGCTGCCCTTGGGATGCATCCGGAGGCTCCAGCTGGTCCAGAACACGGCTGCGCGGGCAGTTACGGGGGCCACTCGTTACTCCCATGTAACACCTCTCCTGTGCAAGCTCCACTGCCTGCCGGTTGCTCTCCGGGTTGGTTTCAAAGTGCTGGTGCTTACCTATAAGCTTAGGTCCGGTGTACTTGCAGGACCATCTCCTGCCTTCCTCCCATCGTCCCATGCGCTCCCACAGAGCAGGCCTCCTCAGGGTGCCGTCGGCCAAACAATGTCGACTGGCGGCCCCCAGGGGGAGAGCATTCTCTGTCGGAGCGCCGACCCTCTGGTATGGTTTGCCCACCGAACTCAGGATAGCCCCCGACCTCCTCTTCTTTCATCGCGAACTGAAGACGTGGCTTTACCACCAACTAACTTGATCCGTGGGGGTAGCACAAATTGTAATAATTTTAAATATGGTTTTAATGGGTTTTTATAACTTATTTTGTGATTTGTATTATCAATTGTTGTTGTAAGCCGCCCTGAGTCCTTCGGGAGAATGGCGGCATATAAATTGCAAAAATAAAAATAATAAAATAAATTAACTGTATGCTACAGTTCACATTAATAGTTCTGCTTGAAGAGACCGTTGTGCTCTTCAGTATTTCATCAATGACTTGAATAAGGGAGCTGAGAAGATGTTTATCAAATGGCAGATGAGCATAACATTGGAAGGGGGTGAGTAGTGCTACAGTTAGAAGAAAGAAGGTTCAAAAATAGCTAGACAAGCTGGAGCAATGGCTGGGCTGCCATGACTAAGATGGAAGTTAACAGATGAGTTGGCATGTGAAAAAAATCTTGGTGTCCTTCTTGACCACAAGTTAAACATGATCTATCAGGGGGATTCAGCAGTGGGATTCATGTTATGTTGCTACCGATTCGCCGGGTGCTTACATTCTTGCTTTGTGTGTGCGTGCTCCCAGTATGTGTGTGTGTCTGCCTTCCGTGTATGCGCTTTGCTCACACCCATGCACCCGGCCTCAAAAATGTGCCTAAATAGGATGGCATAAAGCCCGGGGCAGGGAGGCGTGCCCACCCATGATTTCCACTACCAATTCAGGTGAACTGGTCTGAACTAGCTGAATATGAATGAATTACCTACCGAACTCCGGACGGCTCCTGATCTCCGCTCCTTTCGTTGGGAGCTGAAGACTTGGCTGTTCAAACAAATAGGCTGACTCTGATTCTGGGTTTATTATTTATCATTAATTAGTTATTTGATTTAAAGTGTGATTTTATTGTACATGTTTCTTAATTTGTGTTCGCCGCCCTGAGTCCTTCAGGAGAAGGGCGGCATATAAATACATGTAATAAATAATAAATAAATAAATAAATATCACCTCTGGGGTGATTCAGCTGCCAAAAAGACAAATGTTATGATGCATTAAGAGCTGTACAGATAGCCTTGTCTTATGACTACAACTGAGCCCCAAATTTCTGTTACTGAACAATTGGTAAGAGAATCTGACTTCTCCATTGACTTTGCTTGTCAGAAGGTTGCAAAAGATGATCACATGATCAGAGCTGAAGAAGCTTCTTGGATAAGAAGCAAAACACCTGGAAAGAAAAAAAAAACAAAGAAAGTCCAGTTGCCTCTTGAAAAAGCACTTTTGGGACAATCATGACCTGGATGACGGAGAATCTCCATATGACATATGACCTTAGGACACTGCAACTATCATACATACGCCGAAACCAATTGCCAAGCATCTGAATTTTGATCACATGACCATGGGGATGCTGCAGCGGTCGTAAGTGTGAAAAATAGTCATAAGTCAGTTGTGCAGCACCGTTGTTACTTCAAACGGTCACTAAACAATTGGTGGTAAGTTGAAGACTGCTTGTATAGAATTTATCGCAATCGGTTACACCAGTGTTTTTCAGATTTGACCTCTTTAAAATATGTAGACTTCAACTCCCGGAATTCCCCAGCCAGCAGTAGTGGGATTCAGCCGGTTCGGACAGATTCAGGTGAACTGGATGCTAATTTTACAACTGGTTTGCCGAACTAGTAGTTGCAGGACTGGCTGACCCCCGCCCCTCCCCTCCCAGGAATCTCCACATGGCCTGTTTTGGATGCCAGGTAAGTGCAGGGCCTGTGCTCTTGGAGGGCGAAAAACGGGCCTACCGGAGCCCAGGGGATGCCTTTTTCATGCTTCCAGAGGCTCGAGGAAAGTCTCCAGAGCCTGAGGAAGGTGAAAACACTTCCCCCACCCCCCACCCCACCCCCCACCCCATGGTGCAGGAGGCCAAGTAGGCCACACCCACCATGGCCACGCCCACGCAGCAACCGGGAAGAGAACTGGTTGCTAAAATTTTTGAATTCCACCTCTGCCAGCCAGCCAGCCAGCCAGCCATACTAGCTGGGAATTCTGAAAGTTAAAATCCACACATTTTAAAGGGGCCATATTTGAAAAACACGGATTTATACAGTCTATTTTTCCTTAAGTTCTCAGAGTAGAGATAAAGAATTGCTCAACAGCCTTTAGCCATGAATTCTATTATTGGTTTGTTGTCGGTCTTTCCAAGAGGGACCAGCGATTGCAAAATAAGATATTAATCCAATTTGTGTTGCCAGCCACTTGATAAATCATTGCAAAACGTTGGAAAACTAAATCACACCTTTTCCTGAATGGACATTAATTAAAAGCTTCAGAAACTGCACTACCTTTAAAAAAGAAAAAACCCTCGTAAAAGCAAAGAAACAAAATGCTTTAGTGAAAAATCCTTTTCTCCAAATTTGGTCTCTGTTTATACATACAGGATTTCCTGATTGTCTTTATGTCTTTTGGAGTGAAATCTTTTTAAAACCTTTTTTAAAAAATTAGATTTTTTTAGAAAAAAAAACATTTTTTTTTATATCTATATACTGTATTTTCCTGCGTATAAGACTACTTTCTAACACACAAAAATCTTCTCAAAAGTCGGGGGTCGTCTTATACGCCGGGTCTCATTCTCCGGGCCTTAAATGGCTCTGAGGAGGGTCGTCTTATACACCCAGTCGTCTTATATGCCGGAAAATACGGTATATATGCATCTTTCTCCACTCTGCTCTGCTCCTCTTCTTGTATGTATGCTTATAGCTTGTGTGTTGCTATGGGCTTTCGTTACATTAATATTTAAATGTGAAAGGCAGTTCTGAAAAGCAGGCAGACAGCATTCCTCTCGGCCTCTTGACTTGATATGGAAGTATTTAGATAAAACCTCCTCCTTCGCGGATATCGGAATCTTCAGAGGAGACCTTTCCTATAGAAGTATGTCTCCAGCTCATATCAAAGTTTGATCTAATCTAGCATTCTCTTTCAATAAAAGTTTATTAAATTCCCTTTTCCTGGTTTGGTTTAAGGTGGAAGAAACAGAAGATATTTGGCTTAGGGTTTTTTTTTTTTAATTTATTTAACCATTTATTTCATTATTTAATTAAGTTGCAATGCTGCTATTGGCCTAAACTAGCCAAGAGGAGCAGAGATGGTATTCAGCCGGTTCGTACCAGTTCGAGCAAACTGATAGCGGAGATAACAAATGGACCCGGCCACCCGCCCCGGCTCTATGCTGTCCTATTTGAGCACGGTTTTAAGGCTGGGTGCATGTGCATCTTCTGCGCATGCAAGCAAAGTGCATGCACGGAAGGCCGGGCATATGTCTGAAAGGTGTATGCACACAGCAAACTGGTAGCAGCAAACTGTGGAACCCACCATTGAAAAGGAGAATTTATGCATTCCATTTTGTACCCGCTCCAGGGACTTTCTCAGTTCCAAGCTTGCTGTTCTTCCTTTGCCCATCGATCTGTTGCAAATCTATTTTCAGAATAACAGAGTAGGAAGGGACCTCAGTAGTTCGGAGAACCAGTAGTAAAAATTCTGACTGGCCCACCCCCGTCTATTCTCTGCCTCCAAAGTCCCAGCTGATCAGGAGGAAATGGGGATTTTGCAGTAACCTTCCCCTGGATTGGGGTGGTAATGGAGATTTTACAGTATCCTTCTCCTACCATGCCCACCAAGCCACGCCCACCAAGCCATGCCATGCCCACCAAGCCACACCCATAGAACCGGTAGTAAAAAAAATTGAAAACCCACCACTGGCTAAAACATATGAAGAACGGTTGCAGGAACTGGATATGTCTAGTTTAATGAAAAGAAGGACTGAGGGAGACATGGTAGCAGTGTTCCAATATCTCAGGGGCTGCCCCAAAGAAGAGGGAGGCAAGATATTCTCCAAAGCACCTGAAGGCAGGCAAGAAGCAATGGATGGAAACTGATCAAGGAGAGAAGCAATTTAGAACTAAGGAGAAATATCCTGACAATTAGAACAATTAACCAGTGGAACAACTTCCCTCCAGATGTTGTGAATGCTCCAACACTGGAAGTTTTTAAGAAGAGATAGGACAGCCATTTGTCTGAAAAGGTATAAGGTCTCCTGCCTGAGCAGGGGGTTGGACTAGAAGACCTCCAAGGTCCCTTCCAACTCTTTTATTCTAATTCTAATTCCAGTCTCCTAACCATCTTTGTTAGAACTTAGACTTAGAATAACTTTATTGTGACTTTGAATGTACAGTAATCAGCATGCATTAAATGAAATTTCATTGCATACGGCTCTTCTCTGTACTCATTCTAGAGTCTCAACATCTTTTCTTATATTGTGGCAACCAAAATTGGATGCAGTGTTCCAAGTGTGGTCTTACCAAGGCGTCATAAAGTGGTACTAACCAGGGGTGGGTTCTACATACCTTTACTACCAGTTCACAGCGGGGCCGCACGCTCTTCTGCGCATGCCCAGAAGTTGGAGTCAGTGGGCGGAGCCTCCCGCCGATTTTACTACCGGTTCTATAGAACTGGTGCGAACCGGCGGCAACCCACCACTGGGATCTTGATTCTATCCTTAATTAAACAAATGGTTGTAAGTGAAGGACTATAGTTCTTTTTCTACCTCATGTTTGGTTGCTTCAGGAGCTCTGGTGGCGCAGTGGTTAAAATGCGGTATTGCAGGCAAACTCTGCCCGCAGTTCAATCCTGACCGATTCAAGGTTGACTCCTTCTGAGATTGATAAAATGAGGACCCCGATTGTTGGGGGCAATAGGCTGACTCTGTAAACTGCTCAGAGAGGGCTGTAAAAGCACAATGAAGCGGTATATAAGTCTAAGTGCTATTGCTTCAGTGAAATAGTTATATGACCTATGAAGCTAAATTAACATTACAGGAGAAACATTTGCAGCTCAGGGTTGAAATGAGGGGTCCTTGGTGGTCTCTGAGCTTGTTTTCTTGCAGATGTTTCATTACTATAGTTAAAATAGTTTATTAGTTATCAGCTTAACTCATTACTTTTACCTGGTTTTAACTTTGGGTAATTTTTGTGGCTTCGTGTGCTGCAGAAACGCAATCAGTTTGGATAGTTACTTGTTTTAATGAATTGTGTGTCGATCTTGGTTTATCTTGCTAATTAGACAAAATGTGTGTTGTCTGACAGTAGCTAATTAGACGCTCTTAAGGAAGAAAAATATAAGTTGATAGTGATGGGGGAGGCCAAATTGGTTGTGACAAGGAACATCTGGAAATAGGAAAGATGTGATAGCAGTGTTCCAATATCTAAGGCAGGGGTCTCCAACCTTGGCAACTTTAAGCCTGGCGGACTTCAACTCCCAGAATTCCCCAGCCAGCTGGCTGGGGAATTCTGGGAGTTGAAGTCCGCCAGGCTTAAAGTTGCCAAGGTTGGAGACCCCTGATCTAAGGGGCTTCCCCAGAGAAGACGGGGGTCAACCTATTCTCCAAAGCACCTGAAGGCAGGAAAAAGAAGCAACGGATGGAAACTAATCAAGGAGAGAAGCAACCTAGAAGAAATTTCCTGACAATTAAGCTGTGGAACAGATTGCCTCTGGAAGTTGTGAATGCTCCAACACTGAAGAGACTGGACAGCCATTTGTCTGAAATGGTATAGGGCCGTGATGGCGAACCTACGGCATGCGTGCCACAGGTGGCACACGGAGCCATATCAGTGGGCATGCGAGTGTTGCCCTAGTTCAGCTCCAGCATGCATGCATGCGCCAGCCAGCTGATTTTCGGGCCTTCCAGGCTCACCGGAAGTTGAGAAACAGGGTGTTTCTGGCCTCTGGAGGGCCTCCATGGGTGAGGGGTGGGGGGTGGGGAAGACCCATTTTCACCCTCCCCAGGCTCCAAGAAAGCCTCAGGAGCCTGGGGAGGGTGAAAAATGAGCCTACCGGGCCCACTGGGCCATCACGTGCCAAAGGCAGGGGGAATGTGTGAGGGTGGGGTTGCATGTGCATACGTGTTGGGGCGGGCCACATTGAATTATGGATGTGGGCATGCACACGCATGACCCCCCCCTGCGCTCCCCCCACTTTTGGCATGCAACGGCAAAAAGGTTAGCCATCACTGGTATAGGGATTCCTGCCTGAGCACGGGGTTGGACTAGAAGACCTCCAAGGTCCCACACAAGTCTGTTGTTCTGTTATTCTGGCTCAAACTTTTAAAGATCCACATGGCCATTAAGAACAACTGGTTGCTTGTCCTGATCTAACAGAGCTCTGTTTGTTTTATCTCATAATTACCATCATATTTGTTCATATGTGCAGCCGAAGGCTCCAGCTGGTCCAAAATGCAGCCGCGCGGGTTGTTACGGGAGCCTCCCGTTATTCCCGGGTAACACCTCTCCTGCGCGAGCTGTTTGTGACTTCAAACAGTCACTGAACGAAGGGTTGTAAGTTGAGTTCAAGCTGTACACAAGTTTTGTAGACGAGACATTCTGAAATATTAGTGCTATCCCAGATAGATAATCCGCTTGGTAAAGCCAAGGGAAATCAAAACCGTTAACAAGTGAATGTTAGAGTATTTTGGACATGCAATGTATGCTTAAGTAAAGCATACTTTACTTAATCCTCCAAAGAAAGATTGAAGACAAACAAGGTCCAGGCAGAAGAAGAACAGAACAGCACAGCACAGCACAGAATTCTTTATTGACCAAGTGTGATTGGACACACAAGGAATTTGTCTTCGGTGCATAAGCTCTCACTGTACATAAAAAATACATTCATCAAGAATCATAAGATACAACGTTTAGTGATAGTCATAGGATAGTCATAGGATAAGCAATCAAATCATATTAGGAAACTAAATAAAACCATTTTTTTTTAATTTGATTTACATGCCGCCCTTCTCCGGAGACTCAGGGCGGCTTACAATGCGTTAAGCAATAGCCTTCATACTTTTGTATATTTATACAAAGTCAGCTTATTGCCCCCACAAATTGGGTCCTCAATTTACCCACCTTAGAAAGGATGGAAGGCTGAGTCGACCTTGAGCCTGGCTAGGATTGAACTCACAGAAATTACAGGCAGCTGGTGTTAATTGCTGCCTTTAGTAGGAGGCATTAGCCCCCTACGCTACACAGGCTATAAACCATAAGGATACAAGCAACAAGGTTATAGTCATAAGTGGGAAGAGATAGGTAATAGGAAAGATGAGAAGATTAATTGTAGTGCAGACTTAGTAAATAGCTTGACAGTGTTATGGGAATTAGTAGTTTAGCAGATTAATGGCATGTGGGGGGAAATCATGGCTTCAAAATCTAAGGGACTGGCTTGGAAAAACTCAACAGCACTTTTTCATGCAGCTGTTGATAAAAATAGGATTGCCAAGATGATCTCCAATGTCCGATGATGGATATGGTACAAGAAAACTACAGAAAAAACAATTGCTACCAACCTGCCTTCCATTGAGGACCTGTATACTGCACGAATCAAAAAGAGAGCTGTGAAAATATTTACAGACCCCCTCCAGTGGTGGGATTCAAGTAATTTAACAACTGGTTCTCTGCCCTAATGATTTCTTTCAACAACCTGTTTGCCAAACTGCTCAGAAAGTTAACAACCAGTTCTCCCGAAGTTGTGCGAACCAGCTGAATCCCACCACTGGACCCCTCCCATCCTGGACATAAACTGTTTCAACTCCTACCCTCAAAACAACTCCTAGAGAGGCTCTGGAGGCTGGGGATAGCAAAAAACATCACTTCTTGTTCCAACAGGAGTTGAGAAATGGGCCCTTTCAGGTCTTTGGAGGGCCTCCGAGGGAGTGGGAAAGGCTGTTTTTGCCCTTCCCAGATGCATAGGGAGGATCTGGAGCCAGGTAAGAAAGAAAAATGGGCCCTACCAGGCCATTGCGTGCCACAAGGGGGGGGATTGCATGCACAAGGCAGGGCGCATAGAATTATGAGTGTGGGCACACGTGCGTGCAAACCTCCCCCAACCCCCCCTCTCCTGGCACGCAATGGCAAAAAGATTAGCCATCATTGCCCTAGGTCCTTCCCACATACTATTACATCTCCTGTTGGAGTGAACTCATCCCTATCCTGGCTGCTGCCTTCCAAATTAATTAAAGCTTCTAGATAGTCATTAAAAGCAACCCCAGAGTTGCAGTCTTGTTGTGGGGTGATGATGAGGGCATGTAGTAATATTTGTTATTAGAAGATTAAATATTTTTTTCTCAAAGCATATGGTTGACATGAACCGGATAGAAAGTACCACCATATTCAAGTGCATTGTTTTTGTCCTACATAGGGCTCCGTATAATCAATCAGATCACCCTGTTTGAAGTCAGTCTCTCCCTCTCTTCTCTATGGTTTCAATCAACACTCCGATTCTACACCTAGTCGGCACGCTCAAACTTAAATGACTGTGGGTTTTTTTAAAAAAGGAGCTTCAAGTTCCGGACACCAGTCTAATAGCTCCTTCTTTCTACCTCTAAGACATTATTTGGTTCCAGTTGAGGTGAAAGTGACTAGCTCTGGCCATTATGAAAGGAAGTAACTTCACGCTTGTGCGCTGGTGAAGTCTAAAACAGATTTGGGCTCAGTGCTTTTAAAGGCATGGAAGTGTATTTAGAAACATTCAATTGCTCAAGAAAAAGGGCCTATTTCATTTCAATTTACAGAGCTAGAACAGGAGGTCGGGAAGAGTTCCAAACCACCACAGCTTCAAGCTTGAAAAGTACCGAAATCTGACTGTGTCAATCAAAACCTGTTTATATTATAGCATCCCGTTGAAAATCATGACTGCATGTCAGAGCAAGCATTAATACGAAGTTTCTTTTCCTCCTTCTCATCTTAAATTGAAATGTGGCAATTACTGAACTATCTATTAGCTGGAACAATTATTGGTATTAATATGTATGAGAACTAGCAACGGAATGGAACGGCTTTTGATTTCTTAAGATCAAAAATTGGAACTTTAGGCTGTACATGGATAGACTGGTTTTCTTTAATTCAATCGTAGGATAACTTATGCATCTCTAAAGGGTTAATGCCTCCTATATACGGAGTATATATATGGCTACACATCAGGGGTGAAATGCTCTGAAGTCTGCTACCGGTTCGCTTCGTGCGGGCATGCGCAATGCGCACCAAACATGCACTTTGTGTGCATGCTCACCACAGGCGCTATCACGCAGCACTGAAAAAGGAGGGTTAAGAAGCCTTTCCTGAGTTTGCAAAGGTAATTAGAACAGTGAGGAGGGGAACAGTTGTGCTGCACGATTTAGATTGAAACATAGGAATGCCTTGATGTATAGAGAAGCATTCAGCCCACACGACTAGCTGGGGGGTGGGGGTGGGGGGAATGGAGCTGGAAATCAAAAAGGATCAATACTAACTGTATTGTGAAAGTTCTCACCTTTTTTTTTTCTTCCATTCAATCATCTCTAATTCTTGAAGACTGCTTGGAGAAGTGCCCATAGTTTTCTTGAGGAGGTATACCATTGTCTCTTTCTTCAGATGACAGAAGGACTCTGGCCTCGAGATTACTCCAGCTGGTTTCTTTAGCGGGACTAGAATTGACGGTCCCCCAGTTTCTAACCTGGTGTCTTAATCTGTTGTGGCCCCGTCCTCTGAGCCTATCCCTTTGGAGGAAGGCAGCTCTGAGCAGGAGGAAGAGGAGCCAGCCAGATCTCCCAGCCCTCCCCCTCTGGCACCGGCTCAGGTGCCAGCTGAAAGAGAGCCAAGTAGTGGGGAAACAGGTGTCTCAGATGAGAGTGAGGGAGAGACGTCATTCCTGGACGCACGCCAAAGAAGGCGAGAGAAAAGGGTACTGCAGCTGCGGCATATGAGGAAATCCTGAGTCATTGGATTGGAGTCACAGGATCAATGACTCACTGGACCACACCCAGAAACATATCTATATAAGACAGTACGGTGGGTCACGAAGTTCGTGACGAACAAAGCTAAACAAACGGAGCAACCTCGTAGTCTTGGAAGCTGGATGAACGGCAAAGCTACGTAGGTGATTTTCTTGTTTGTGTAAACCAATAAAGTCCTTGGCAGACGGTGTGCATATCGCTGCCAAGGTTGAGATAAGAACTGCGGAGTGTGCCAAGTGATTCTTAACCCTCGGCTGGCTGTGTTTTTGTGGGTCTCTGAAGGGGGGGGACAGATCATTAATCACTACACCAAATCGCGTGACACAGCTGATCAATGGAAATACTAGTTCGCCTGAATTGATAGCATTTTTTTTACTACCGGTTCGGGCGAACCAGTCTGAACCAGTAGCATTTCACCCCTGATATACATGTATCTGTATTTGTATTTGTATATTTGTATTTGTATGTGTATATGAGCCATGGTGGCACACTGGTTAGAGTGCAGTACTGCAGGCTACATCTGCTGACTGCCGGCTGCCTGCAATTTGGTAGTTCAAATCCCACCAGGCTCAAGGTTGACTCCGCCTTCTGTCCTTCTAAGGTGGGTAAAATGGGGAGCCAGATTGTTGGCGGCAATGTGCTGACACTGAAAACCACTTAGAGATGGCTATAAAGCACTGTGAAGGGGTATATGACTAAGTACTATTGCTAAGTGCTATATGTATATGCATATGATCAATGGTGGAATTCAAATTTTTTTACTACCGGTTCTGGGCATGGCTTGGTGGGTGTGGTGTGGCTTGGTGGGCGTGGCAGGGGAAGGATACTGCAAAATCTCCATTCCCACCCCACTCCAGGGAAAGGATACTGCAAAATTCCCTCCCCACTCCTGGAGGAAGGAAATTGCAAAATCTCCATTCCCTCCCCACTCTGGGACCAGCCAGAGGTGGTATTTGCTGGTTCTCTGAACTACTCAAAATTTCCACTACCGGTTCTCCAGAACCTGTCAGAACCTGCTGGATTTCACTCCTGTTTGTTTGTTTGTTTGTTTGTTTACTTATTTATTTACTTACTTACTAATTTACTTACTTACTTACTTATTTATGCAATTTATATGCCGCCCTATCTCCGAGGACTCAGGGCGGCTCACAACAATAAAAATGCATAATCCCTCATTAAAACAGTGAAATTAAAAATTCGAATTTAAAACAATTAAAATTAATTAAGAAATCCCCGTCAGTCCAAACTGCGAAACAACCAGGTCTTCAAATCACAGCGGAACGAGCGAAGGTCAGGGGCCATCCGGAGCTCCAAAGGAAGTTGGTTCCAGAGGGTGGGTGCGCCCACAGAGAAAGCTCTCCCCCTGGGGGTCGCCAGCCGACACTGTCAGGCCGACGGCACCCTGAGGAGGCCTTGTCTGTGGGAACGCACCGGGTGATTGGGGATTGTCGCTGGCTGCAGGGGGTCCGACAAATATCCCAGGCCTAGGCCATGAAGAGCTTTGTAGATAATTACCAGCACCTTGAATCTCACCCGAAGGGCAACCGGTAACCAATGCAGGTCGCGCAGGAGGGGTGTAACATGGGAGTGTCGGGACGCTCCCATCACAACCCGTGTGGCCGCATTCTGCACCATCTGAAGCCTTCGAGTGGTTTTCAAGGGCAGCCCTAGGTAGAGAGCGTTGCAGTATACATATGATGTATATGTACTGTATATTTGTATATGTATATTTCTAGGTGTATGTATATGATGTCCACATATATGTTTATGATGTGTCATCATATCCATACACCTGTATGATGTGTATGTGTATTATGTGCATGCATGTATAGAGAAGTGGGGTTCGACTTAGTTATCAAAGCACCTGAGGGCAGGATCAGAAGTAACGGGTGGAAGATCATTAAACAGAGATCCAGCCTAAAACTAAGGAGAAATTTCCTGATTGTGAGAACAAGCAATCAATGGAATGACTTGACTTCAGAAGTTGTGGGTTCTCCATTACTAGAGGCTTTCAAGAAGAGAGCGGATAACCCTTTGTCCAGAATGGTATAGAGCAGTAATGGCTAGCCTTTTCCGGACCAAGTGCCCAAATCCCCAAAATGCAAGGCACGTGTGGCCCCCACACATGCATCCTGTCCCCCACGCACACATCCTGCCCCCCTACGGATGTGGGCGCACAGCCTGCATGTGCCCCAACCCCCACGCATGTGCAGCAAAGACCCAAAGACCAGCTGGCCAGCAGGAGGTGCTCATGCGCATGTGCAATGGAGCTGAACTGGAGCGATGGCTTGCATGCCCTCAGAGAGGGCACTGCATGCCACCTCTGGCACATGTGCCATAGGTTCACCATCATAGGTATAGAGTCTCCTGCTTGAACAGGGGGTTAAACTCGAAGACCAAAGGAAGTGAGATTTTCAGGCCATCATAGCCATGTGCTGTCTTGCTTAATGACTGCATCACGGAATTGCCAGTCCCAATCGTGGTCCTTAAGCAAGAACTGGCTATCTTTTTTTTTAGTTATTATTATTATTTTTAATGCCGCCCTTCTTCAAAGACTCAGGGCTGCTTACAATGCGTTAAGCAACAGCCTTCATACTTTTGTATATTTTATACAAAGTCATCTTATTGCCCCCACAAACTGGCTCCTCATTTTACCCACCTTAGAAAGGATGGAAGGCTGAGTCAGCCTTGAGCCTGGTGAGATTCAAACTTACAGTAATTGCAGACAGCTGATGCTAATCACAATGCTTTAGTCTGCTGAGCCACCAGGCCCTTCCTGCTGGCTCAGTGTTTCCTAGAACACTTCAGACACAAATCTATAAAAATTATGTCTGTCTTGGGTTCCAAGTTAAGAAAATTGCTTTCCAAACTGTTGTAAGCAGAAAAGGAAATTTGCTTTGCTAATCACAGTGGGGCCATTGCACACACATTCATGACTGTGGTGGATTGGGCTCATCTGTTCTTTGATTGTAAGTCTCAGGAGTCACTAGGGAGCATTTTCTTCGTTCGGATCCCGTGTGCCCGGTTAGAAAGGGAAAGAAATGAACTTATGTATTTACCCACCTGCTTCATCTGCTTAGTGAAAGAACATCAACTGCAGACCAAGAGAAATAAATCCACTCTGAACATTGCAAAGTGTCTCAGCAAACAATACTCCAACAGGGAAATTAATTAAATTGGAAAATGATCCAATAATGCGAAATTTCAGAAAGTCATTTGTCAAGGAAATGAGGGTGGGAGTATTTCATTACAAAGTCCATTTGTGTTTTTATTGAGACAGATGTTACCAAGGTACAGATGCCGCTGGCTGATTGGGCAATGTTTAAATGCATTCATTTCCTGTTAGGAACTAGAATTGATTTTTCTCTGGCTTTTGATGGGGTCTTTGGTGTATTGATATGAAATGTAATTGCCTTAAAATGCATATGGTTGCATTGCGATGGTATTGGTCTGTATGCTATAAGAATGATGGAGCATCCCTCGGGAGCAAATGTCTTAGTACAATGTTTTTCAAACTTAGCAACTTTACAATTTTTATTTTATTCTACTGACAGAATTTTACACACCAGTGTACTCCAGTACATGCTAATCCCACAAAATGGCAAAGAGAGAGAGGGAGGGAGGGAGGGAGGGAGGGAGAGGGAGAGAGAGAGATAACAGATAACAGATTAACAGAGTTGAAAGGGACCTTATAGGTCATCTAATCCAACCCCGCACCCAAGCAGGAGACCCTACACCATTTCTAACAAATGGCAGTCCAATCTTTTCTTGAAAGTCTCAAGTGATGAAGGTCTCACAACTTCTGAAGGCAACTTCTGTTCCATTGGTTGATTGCTCTCACTGTCAGAAAGTTCCTCCTCATTTCTAGGTTGAATCTCTCCTTGGTCAGTTTCCATCCATTATTCCTTGTCTGGCCTTCAGGTGCCTTGGAAAACAGCTTGACCCCTTCCTCTCTGTGGCAGCCCCTCAAGTATTGGAAGATGGCTATCATGCCTCCCCTGGTCCTTCTCTTCACTAGACTAGCCATACCCAGTTCCTGTCATCGTTCTTCATATGTTTTAGTCTCCAGTTCCCTAATCATCCTGGTGGCTCTCCTCTTCACTTTTTCTAGAGTCTCAACATCTTTTTTATAGTGTGGTGACCAAAACTGGATGCAGTACTCTAGGTGTGGCCTTACTAGGGCTTTATAGAGTGGTATTAATACCTCACTTGATCTTGATTGTATCCCTCTGTTAATGTAATTTAGGATTGCATTGGCTTTTTTTTTTAAATTAGATTTATATGCCGTCCTTCTCCGAAGACTCAGGGCGGCTTACAATGCGTTAAGCAATAGCCTTCATACTTTTGTATATTTTATACAAAGTCAGCTTATTGCCCCCACAAACTGGGTCCTCAATTTACCCACCTTAGAAAGGATGGAAGGCTGAGTCAACCTTGAGCCTGGTGAGATTCGAACTGGTGTAATTGCAGACAGCTGGATGTTAATAACAGGCTTTAGTCTGCTTTTTTAGCCTGTTGAGCTATCCAGTTTCTTTTTTTGGTTGCCGCTGCACACTGCTGGCTCATATTTAGCTGATTGTCCACTAAGACTCCAAGATTCCTCTCACAGTCACTGCTATTAAGCCAGATTTCTCCCAGTTTATATGTGTGCTTTTGGTTTTCCTTACCTAAGTGTAAGGCTTTACTTTTCTCTACATTGAATTTCATTTTGTTAGATAAGGCCCAGTGTTCAAGTCTGTCAAGATCCATTTGGATCTTGAGCCTATCTTCTAGGGTGTCCTGCCATCTTAGTATCATCTGCAAATTTGGTGAGTTCCCCTTCTATTCCCTCATCTAAGTCATTTATGAAGATATTGAAGAGTACTGGACCTAAGACTGAATCTTATGGCACCCCCACTGCTTACTTCTCTCCATGTAGACATAGACCCATTAAGGACTGCTCTTTTTTTTTTTTTTAATTTGATTTATATGCTGCCCTTCTCCGGAGACTCAGGGCGGCTTACAATGCATTAAGCAATAGCCTTCATACTTCTGTATATTTATACAAAGTCAGCTTATTGCCCCCACAAACTGGGTCCTCAATTTAACCAACTTAGAAAGGATGGATTCTGGGAGTTGAAGACCCATCTTCAAGCTACCAAAGTTGAGAAACACTGCTCTAGTTGAATACTGATTAATACATGATTACAGCATTAGTTCCCACCACTTGCAAAACAGGCCCTCTTTAAACTACTAAAACTATTTGCAAAATATTGATCTGTGTTCTACATGTTACATTAAAGACAAAATAGTTAACAGGACTCAACATTAAAAAAATTATTGATTGGAAAGAAGGTTTAATGATGAAGCAGAACCACCAAGGACATGGTTCTGGTGTAGTTGACAAAATGGAGTTGAGAGTGAAGGACCTCAAAGGACCTTTTTTAAGCTTTGCACTTGAGCTTCCTGTTCCTGTGCAAGAACATGTATTCTATTGGCTGTTGTCAGACTCCCAGGGGGCCATGTAGGGGTTACGTAGGGGTCATAACTGGCTCTAAACGCAAAGTAGAAATCCTAGGTGTTTGTCTGAGCTACGTTTGGTTGAAGTTTGGACTGCTCTGAGGGTGACACAATAATTCCTATTGTGGCTTAATGGCTTTCTCCTGTGTTGGATCTTGGATGAGAGGCTGCTTCTAATCCTACCATTCTGTCTTTGATTCAAAATATCCTGTCTTGCATTTCTAAAAGCTTTTTCAGTTTTTGCTGGGACTATTAAGGAAAGTGGGGGTTGCTTTCTGCCTCTAAAAAAAACCATGTTTCTCCATTTCTCCCTTTGGAGAAATATAATAATCTGCCCTTTTTGATATTCCTCAAAGTATTTCATTCTTCTAAGAGAGGGGTGTAGCTTCCCACTTGGGGAAGGGTCAGTTTGTTGATATTGGGTATTTAAAGTGGAGTATTTCCACTTGAGCTTTCTGTGTGGAATATGAGACTGCAACCATTATATTTAATTACCCGCTGGACTACAGATCTATTTATTTTACACTCCTCATTTAGCAACCACAATTGGGAGCAGCAACTTGGTCATTCAGTAAAGCAGCCGCTAAATAAAACTGTGACTGTGTTTATAGTTTAAATCTTTATGATCTGCCTTCAGCTTTCCTTTGCTTTACATACTTGCGTGAGGGTTATAGGTAGTGGCAAAATTACATTTTCGTCACTGTTGCAACTCTGTACAGTTGCTAAACAAGGCAGTCACTAATCAAGGACTGCCTGTACATCATTATATGACAGCCCAGACATGGATTCTGAGCGGCAGACTTCTTAAATGGGACAAAATTCCCCTTCAATAGCTCCAGTCCTGATGTTGCTTCAAAGAGGCTTTAAAATCTGAATATTCTCTCAGGTTTTGGGGCAATAAGCCTTTCAAAGTTTTTTTTAAAATCTTAATGCTGTTTCATACATTTTTCCTAGACCCATACAATCCATTTCTCTTTTTTATTGTTCTGACTTTTTATTACCTAGGTGCCCAGAGGTAGATGTAATTGGGCAGCCTTTACATCGAGTAAACAAATAAATACCGTAATCCAAAATAAAAAACATAAATCATAAAAATAATAATAAAAGCATAACAGCACCGAGACAGAATCTGCTGACTTTAAGCTTATTATCTTGTCTTCAAATGCTCTACAAATATATAGGTCTTTGGTTATTCGGGTCTTCTCCCACGTAAAATTGAAAGTGTCTTGGTGACGTTTCCAGATTGCTCCTTGAAGCACGAAGCCGAGAACACCAGCGTGAAGATGACGAATGAGACTTCGTCGAAACGTCACCAAGACACTTCCAATTTTACGTGGGAGAAGACCCGAATAACCAAAGACCTACATACAAACACCCGTGAAAATCTCAGAAAACATATATATATATGTAGGTCTTTGGTTATTCGGGTATATATATATATATATATATATATATATATATATATATATATATATATATATATATATATATATATATATATATATATATATTTGTGTGTGTGTGTGTGTATGGATAATGCTGTAACCATTCTAATGCTACAACGAACCACAGATAATAGCCGTTGTGGCACAGTGGTTAGAATGTTGTACTGCAGGCTGACTTCTCGCTGTCAGGAGTTTGATCCTAACCTGCTCAAGGTTAGCTCAGCCTTCCATCCTTCCGAGGTCGGTAAAATGAGGATCCAGACTGTTTGGGGCAATATACCAATTCTGTAAACCGCTTAGAGTGGGCTGTAAAGCACTATGAAACGATATATATGTGCTATTACTATTCTATTCTATTCCATTCCGTTCCGTTCCATTCCGTTCCATTCCATTCCATTCTATTCTATTCTATTCTATTGCCATGGTGGTTAGAATGCAGAATTACAGGCTAACTCTGCCCACTGCCAGGAGTTTGATCCTGACTATCTCAAGATTGACTCAGCCTACCATCCTTCCAAGGTTGGTAAAATGAGGATCCAGATTGTTGGGGGCAATATGCTAACTCCGTAAACTGCTTAGAATAGAATTCTTTATTGGCCAAGTGTGTTTGGACACACAAGGTTTTTGTCTTGGTGCATACACTCTCAGTGTACATAAAAGAAAAGATACATTTGTCAAGAATCATAAGGTACAACACTTAATGATAGTCATAGGGTACAAATAAGCAATCAAATCAGCAACAAAAAGAGAGGGCCTAAAAACACTGTGAAGTGGTATATAAATCTAAGTGCTATTGCTATACTCCACTTTCCAAACTATTCCTATAGCTCAATTGCCTATGCTGGTCAGCCTTTGGAGGTAGTCCAGACAGGAAACCAAATTCTTAAGTACAGGCAGTCCTCAACATACGACCACAAATGAGCCCAAAATTTCTGCTGCCAAGTGTTGTTAAGTGAATGTTGCCCCCATGTTATGACCTTTCTCGCCACAATTGTTAAGTGAATAATTTCAAGTTATGAAGTTAGTAAGATGGCTGTTAAGTGGCTCTGTGTCTCTCCCATTGACTTTGCATGATAGAAAGTCACAAAAGCAGAGCTGGTGGCAGACTCAGTTGGCCGGTGTACACGTGCGTGCTGGAGTTAAGCTCGCATGCCCACCAATATGGCTACGCGTGCCATACCATAGGTTTGCCATCACGGATATAGGGGATTTTTTTGCTTTCCAGCAAATACAACTCCGCTGTAGCTTTAATTTCCTTCACAGATCAGTGGAGCTAACCCTAAATGAAATTGGTTAATACTTTAACTATTCTTTTAAAAACAGGAAAAACAACGAGGAAAAGACGACATGGCATGTGTGCAGCCAAGAATGAACAGATTGGGCAGGTATTGAAAGTACCCATGGAAGGAACGTAATGAACTCCTAGACAGCAAATGGATGTCTGTCACGTCTCACATGGGGAGATTCAATTATTGTTACTGGAGAGTGAAGGGAAGTAAAAATATGTTATCGCTTTTCTCAACTTTCTGTTCTGTCCCCCCCCTTCAGAGACCCACAAAAACACAGCCAGCCGAGGGTTAAGAATCACTTGGCACACTCCGCAGTTCTTATCTCAACCTTGGCAGCGATATGCACACCGTCTGCCAAGGACTTTATTGGTTTACACAAACAAGAAAATCACCTACGTAGCTTTGCCGTTCATCCAGCTTCCAAGACTACGAGGTTGCTCCGTTTGTTTAGCTTTGTTCGTCATGAACTTCGTGACCCACCGTACTGTCTTATATAGATATGTTTCTGGGTGTGGTCCAGTGAGTCATTGATCCTGTGACTCCAATCCAATGACTCAGGATTTCCTCATATGCCGCAGCTGCAGTACCCTTTTCTCTCGCCTTCTTTGGCGTGCGTCCAGGAATGACGTCTCTCCCTCACTCTCATCTGAGACACCTGTTTCCCCACTACTTGGCTCTCTTTCAGCTGGCACCTGAGCCGGTGCCAGAGGGGGAGGGCTGGGAGATCTGGCTGGCTCCTCTTCCTCCTGCTCAGAGCTGCCTTCCTCCAAAGGGATAGGCTCAGAGGACGGGGCCACAACACTTTCTTAAAACTGTTGGCTTCCATTAAGTAGAGAAACAAGTCTTCCTAGATTCCGGAGACTAAGAGAAAAGCTATCTTGGGCCTTTCTAAATCCCTGTTCTCCAACCATGGTGCACTACATGAGGAGCCAACTTTCTGCAGCTGGCTTTATTGCTGGCTTATTACTTACAGAGAGCAAGTGTGGTGTAGTGGTCAAGGCACTGGGCTAGGGACCAGGAGATCATGATTTCCAGTCTTGCTTTAGTTACAAAGCCATCTGGGTGAGCTTGGGCCAGTTCCTCTCTCACAGCTCTAGAAAGGAGGCAATGGCAAACCATTGCTGAAAAATCTTCCCAAAAAATGAGGGATGGATGTGTTAGGGTGTGTGTAAAAAGTATTTGTTGCTTGTGCAACGAGCAGAGCAGAAACACACAGGGAAGAAGATAAACGTGCAGCTCGTGTGAAAAGAAAAACTTTATATACAAGATAAGATGCAGTCTCGGTGTAGGTAAAACAGTCCAAGGTCATAAACAGTAATATCAGTCCAGTAGGTATCTTCCCTTACCAAAGCAAACAGACTTTAGTAACTCTTGGTATACAGTACCATATAACGATCCAGTCAAACACCAATCAGCAGGAAGACGCAGGAAGCAACAATCAGGAACAGAAGAACAAGAGGAAAGAATGCTTCTCTGCACTGCTTATTTATGCACTGTAGCCTAATTACAGGGTTCAGCAAACCCTGATTACTTGGCTCAGTTGTTTCTTAAAGAAACAGATATATTGCCTGACCAACAGTTAGGAGTAAGCTACAGGCTGAACCTAACAGGATGGATGGATGGATGGATGGGAGATAGAGAGAGGGATGAAGAGAGGGGAGGATGGAGGGAGAGAGCGAGAGGATGGATGGATGGATGGGTAGATAGGTAGGTAGATAGATAGAAGATAGATAGATAGAAGTTAGATAAATACAGAAGATAGATAGATAGATAGATAGATAGATAGATAGATAGATAGATAGATAGATATAGACAGACAGACAGACAGACAGAAGGTAGGTAGGTAGGTAGATGGATAGGTAGGTGGGTGGATGGATGGATAGATAGATGATAGATAGATAGATAGATAGATAGATAGATAGATAGATAGATAGATAGATAAGGGTGGGTGGATGGATGAATGGATGGATGGATGGAAAGACAGACAGAAGATAGATAGATAGATAGATAGATAGATAGATAGATAGATAGATAGATAGATAGATAGATAGATATAGACAGACAGACAGAAGGTAGGTAAGTAGGTAGATGGATAGGTAGGTGGGTGGGTGGATGGATAGATAGATAGATAGATAGATAGATAGATAGATAGATAGATAAGGGTGGGTGGATGGATGAATGGATGGATGGATGGAAAGACAGACAGACAGATAGATAGATAGATGAGGGTGAGTGGATGGATGGATGGATGGATGGATGGATGGATGGATGGATAGATAGATAGATAGATAGATAGATAGATAGATAGATAGATTATATATAAAATCAATGAGGTCAGTGTGATGGATAAAATGTTGAATATCAAGGCCCCATAAAACTAATTCTTGACTGTGTTTCGTTGTCAGGAAAAAAACTTTTTTTTCCTCCTAAAAACCAGCCACACATATTATTGTTCTAAGTTCTAAAGCCAGCAACTCCTGGAGTTCATCCAGGGGGAAAAAAGCATTTTTTAACTCATCCATAAATTGATCCACCACTCATAACCAGCTGTCTTACCTAAAGATGAATTCATTTTCATTCAACTTCATGGATTCAAAATATTCACCACGGCTGCGGAATTCTGGGAGTTGAGGTCCACACACCTTCAGGTTGTTCAAGGTTGAGAAACAGTGACTTAAACCATGGACAATTCAGGAAGCTGCTGGTGACCATGGATAATGTCATCATGCTGGCCAGCTTCCCGTGTCATAAAAGACCCAACTATGTGTTATCCCACACCTGGGAGCATCCTTTAAAGCACGGGTTTATGGTTTAAACATGGCTGGCTGGGGAATTCTGGGAGCTGAAGTCCACAAGTCTTAAAGTTGCCAAGGTTGGGAACCCCTGCTTTAAAGTACCTCCAGAAATTTCCATTGCACAATTAAGCTTTGTTACTACATCCGTTTACTGTATTTTTCAGAGTATAAGACCCACTCCCCCCCCCAAAAGAGGGTGAAAATTTGGGTGTGTCTTATACACCGAATGTAGCCCTGCCCACCCGCCAGCCCCCACCTTTTGGCCTCTGCCTCCCAGCAAACAGCCCGTTTCAATTTCAGCCTTTCAGCACAGTCTCATTAGCACAAGCAGCTGATTGTCGGTTGGATCGGCCTCCCAACCATCAGCTTGTTTCAGGCTGCAGGGATTGCCGTTGCCTATTGCTGCCTCCGCGTGCCCCATTTTTGGCCTCCGCTGCTTGCTGCAAGGAGGCAAATTGTTGGGAGACAGAGGCAGATTTTTTTTCTTGCGCTAATCAGACTGCGCTGAAAATGAAAATGAAACTGAAACAGGCTGTTTGCTGCAAGGAGGCAAATTACTGGGAGGCAGAAACAGATTTTTTTTTCTTGTTTTCCTCCCCCCAAAAAATAGGTCCATCTTATAGTCTGGAGCATCTTATACTCCGAAAAATACAGTAATTTCATTAAATGTCAATTAAAAGAACTTTATTTAGTTTTTAAAAAAAAAATTCTAGCCCTATCTCTTTCTTTATCCTAGCCAAGAACACTCCAAAATTATTGTTTTGTTTTGCTTTTTCTTGGTGGAAGTGGTGTCTAAGACAAATCCCTCAAACTAAAAAAAAGTTGCATCTCGGTTTTCAAACGAAGCTATTTTCCACCAGCTTCATCGCACTGTCACCCATATCTCTTCATCTTTGCACGAAGGTCTAAAGTTATCACTGCTTCCTACGCAGAATAACAGAGTTGGAAGGGACCGTAAAGGTCTTTTAGGTCCTTAGTTTAGCTCTGCTCAAACAGGAGACCCTATACTGTACTCAGTAGATGTTTATTTATTTATTTAATTAATTTATTAATTAAACTTTTATACCGCCCTTCTCTGAAGGACTCAGGGCGGTGCACAGCCCATAATAAAACAACATAGATACAAAAGTTAAAACAATTTTAAAACAAATTCAATAATCTGGCCGTATTATTTAAAACCCCAAGACTAAAATACCCATTAAAATTCATCATTCCGTCAGACCAGCTTATTCGAATAACAGGGTCTTTGGGGCACAGCGGAAGGCATGAAAGTCGGGGATCCTACGTATCTCCGGGGGCAATTCATTCAATAGGGCAGGGGCCCTCACAGAGAAGGCTCTCCCCCTGGCGGTCGCCAGTCGACATAATTTGACCTACGGCACCCTGAGGAGGCCCTCTCTGTGGGAGCATACCAGGCGATGGGAGGCTATCGGTGGCAGAAGGTGGTCTTGCAGATATCCAGGTCCTAAGCCATGGAGTGCTTTAAAGGTGGTAACCAACACCTTGAATCGCACCTGGAAGACCACCGGAAGCCAGTGCAGCTCACGCAGGAGAGGTGTTACATGGGTGCGATGTGTCACCCCCATAATCACCCACGTGGCCACATTCTGGACCAGTTGGAGCCTCCGAGTGCTCTTTAAGGGGAGCCCCATGTAGAGAGCATTACAGTAGTCCAGACGGGAAGTGACGAGGGCATGAGTGACCATGCGCAGGGCGTCCTGGTCCAGAAAGATGTTGCTTCAGTTCTGCCTTTCCTATATGTAGAGAATGGTCTATCCAGCATAATTTCAACATGAAGAACCGTTGCAGGAATTGGTTTGTCTAGTCCAGTGAAAAGAAGGACTTAGGAGGGACATGATACCAGTGTTCCAATATCTCAGGGGCTGCCACAAAGAGGGGTCAACGCAGAGGTGGGTTTCAGAACGTTCTGACCAGTTCTGGAGAACCGGTAGTGAAAATTTTGAGTAGTTCGGACAACCAGTAGTAAAAATTCTGAGTGGCCCCGCCCCCATCTATTCTCCGCCTCCCGAGTCCCAGCTGATTGGGAGGAAATGGGGATTTTGCAGTATCCTTCCCCTGGAGTGGGGTGGGAATGGAGATTTTACAGTATCCTTCCCACTGGTGGGTTCCTCCCAGTTCGGCCCAGTTCTCCCGAGCCAATAGCGATGGCGATATGACATCACCGAACCGACGACCCCAGGACCGTGCAACTGTCATAAATACATGCCAGTTTCCAAGTGATCAGATTTTGATCATGTGATCATCGGGATGCTGTAACGGCCCTGAGTGTGAAAACTGCTCATAAGTCACTTTTTTGCAGGCCCATTCTAACTTTGAACAGTCACTAAGTCCTCGACTTAGTCCTTCTAAGTCGAGGACTAACTATACTGATTTAAAGAACATATAATAAAGATAAAGAATTGAATTGAGAATTAAAGCGTTTTTTTTTCTTTCTGGACAGAGACCATTCGTAAAGTCAGAAAATAGATCTCCAATGTGGCAGCTTACTTACTTATTTGCAGTCCATTTGGCTTGCAGTCACTCCCCTCTCCACTGGAAATTAATTTCACTTTGGGCGGCATGTATTGAATTTTCAAGGCTGAAAATGAGCATTTAGGAGGGAGATGTATCCAAAGGGTATCTAGCTGCATGAAGGCCACTTTCTCTGGATTGTAGTATAAATGGCTGCTTTGAAGTCGGCTTTTAAGAAAAACGAAAAGAAGAAAAGAGCAATCAGCATATCTCTTACTAAAGTGATGAGGCTTTTGTTAACATTTTCATGTTGTTTATTACATATTATTTTATTCCATTTACTTATCTCCTGCCTGTACTTTTATTTAAAATAGCTCAAGGCAGCGAACATAGCTAATACTCCTCCTATTTCCCCCTCCCCTCAATAGTTACTCAATAAGATGGATTTCCTGAGAGACTAACAGGCTCAAAGCTTTCATGATTAAGGTGGGACTAGAACTCACAGTCTCCTGGTGACTGGCGCAAAGTCACCCAGATGGTTTTCATGACTAAGGCAGGACTAGAACTCCTGGTGATTGATCCAAAGTCAACCAGCAGTTTCATGCCTAAGGAGAGACTAGAACTCGCAGTCTCCTGGTTTCTAGCCTGACCAAGCTGGCTTTCATACCTGTGGGTCTCAGTCAGTGGTAGAATTCCAAAAGTTTTACTACCGGTTCTGTGGGCGTGGCTTGGTGGGCGTGGCTTGGTGGGCATGGCAGGGAAGGATACTGCAAAATCTCCATTCCCACCCCACTCTGGGGCCAGCCGGAGGTGGTATTTGCCAGTTCTCAGATCTACAATTTCCGCTACCGGTTCTCCAGAATCTGTCAGAACCTGCTGGATTTCACCCCTGGTCTCAGTTATACAGGTTCATTTAGTGACCGTTCAAAGTTACAACAGCACTGAAAAAAGTGACTTATGACTGTTTTTCACACTTACCGTTACAGTATCCCCATGATCATATGATCAAAATTCAGACACATGGCATATTTCTGGTTCATATTTATGATGGTTGCCGTGTCCTGGGATCATGGGATCCCCTTTTGCCACCTTCTGACAAGCAAAGTCAATGAGGAAGCCAGATTCACTTAGTAACCAGGTTATTAACTGCAATTATTCATGTAACAACTGTGGCAAGAAATGTCATAAAATGGGGCGACGGTTCACATGCCTGCAGAGAGGGCTCTGCGTGCCATAGGTTCACCATCACAGATCTAGAATTAAAGAGAAATTTCCTGACAGTGAGAACAACAGAACAACTTGCCTCCAGAAGTTGTGAATGCTCCAACACTAGAAGTTTTAAGAAGCGATTGGACAACCATTCGTCTGAAATAGCATAGTGCTGTGATGGCGAACCTATGGCACACGTGCCACAGGTGGCACGCAGAGCCATATCTGTGGGCACCTGAGTGTTGTCCTAACTCAGCTCCAGCATATATGCGTACGCCAGCCAGCTGATTTTCAGGCCTTTTGGGCCCACCGGAAATTAGGAAATGGGCAGTTTCTGACTTTTGGGGAGGTGGGGAAAGCCGTTTTTTCCTAGAAAGCCTCTGGTGCCTGGGGAGGGCAAAAAACAGGCCTACTGGGCCCACCATGGCATGGCGTGCCAAAAGCGGGGGGAGCGCGGGGGGGGGGGTGTTGCATGTGCATGCACGGGGGGGACGCATTAAATTATGGGTGTTGGCACGCGCACGCTCAATCCCCTGCACTCCCCCCCCCCATTTTTGGTACGCGATTGCAAAAAGGTTAGCCATCACTGATATAGTGTTTCCTGCCTGCGTAGCGGATTGGACCAGTGGTGGGTTGCTACAAGTTCACCCTGGTTCGGACGAACTGGTAGTAGTGGTGGTGAGAGGCTCTGCCCACCCACCCGGACGTCATCAAATATGCTCTGCACATGCGCAGAAGTGGTACACGCATGAACCGGTACCAAAGGTAAGTGAAATCCACGACTGGATTGGACTAGAAGACCTCCAAAGTCCCTTCTAACACTGTTATTCTGTTATGAACATATGCTCATGCCCGTCGCGTCACATTAGAATGAGCATCCACACCCCTCAGGACAAACTCCCTTATAAAACAGCCCTCCGGTTTCGATCTCTTCGGCGCTGGGCGGCTCGTTTGATCGTCCGCCGTCCCCGCCGCTTGTAGAGCCGCTTTTTTTACTCCAAAGCGGCTTGGAACGCTCCCCCTTTGCAGTGGGGGGGAGCGAGAGTGGGCAGCAAAGGTTGAGCCCCAGAAGTGCTGCCAGGGTGGTTTCTAAGCCCTGGTAAGCGCTTTTGTTGGGGCTCCCTATTTAAGCTGCTGAAGCTCCGAGCGGCGTGGGACTTCTGCTTGTCAGAACAAGCTGGAGAGGAACCGAAACGAACGAAGCTAATTCCCAAGTGAAAAACAACTAGCTTGGTGAGATCCTCTGATGAATATAAAGTTTTTAATGAGTTTTCTTTAAAATTTGGAAAGCAAGCTGTTTGAAGTTAAAGTGTGTGAAAATGGCGGCTGATTAAAGCAGAGTCAGTGAAAGCAGAAGGAGAAAGTGCAACAAGAAAGCGAAAGTGTGTTTGGCTGTAATTGGACTTTGTTTATTCACAAGTTTTACAAGTTTTTTACAATAATAGTTCTTTAAAGTATCTTTTCTTTAATGGAACTTGCTCCTCTTTTGTAAATCTGGGGAGATCAGGAAAAGGAGGAAGATTTTTTTCTTTTCTGCCTGGATTTAAGCTCTGTACAGGCATGACTTCAAAGAGAGCAGGGGGGGATTCCCCCACACACCAAACAAAGGAAAAGCCAGCGTCAGCTTCAAAGCAGTTAAAACAGACACAGGATTGTGATATAGAAGATTTGAAAGCATTTATACATAAATATATGGGAGAACTCTCTGGCCAAATGAGTAAATTGGATGAAAGGTTGACTAAAAATCAAAAAGAAATGAAAACAGTGGTGGGGGAAGTTAAGGAGATGGTGGAAGAAAAAACTGAAGGATTACAGCAGAGTGTAACCAAAGTAGCCACGGTTCTTACTGATGCTTTACTGGTGATTGAGAAAAAAGTGGAGGACTTAAATCTTGAAGTTGAAGCAAACAAAAAGGAAGTAAAAGAACAGATGTTTAAGGTGGGGGTGCAGAGCCAGAGGTTTGAAGAGGAGATTACCATGCTACAATTTCGAAATATGGAATTTGCTTTAAGATTAAGAGGCCTAAGAGAAAATAATCGTGAAAACCTGAGGGCAACCTGTGTGGAGGTGTTGGCGAAGATCTTGAAAGTAGAACCAGAGGTGGTGGATAATAGAATAGACAAGCTGTATAGAGCTAACTCACGCATCGCAAAACAGAGAAATTTGCCAAGAGATGTGGTAATTTACTTTACTGAGAGGAAATTGAGAAATGACATTTTGCAATACTCTTTTCAGTCTACGCTTCTACATGGTGGCAATCAAATTGGGGTTTTCAAAGAATTACCACCAAAGATGTTAAGAGACCGGAAAGACTTTGGTTTCCTTGTGAATGAGTTGAAGCGGCGTCAGATTCCATTTAGGTGGGATGTCCCTGTTGGTATTGTTTTAAGATTTGAAGATGTGAGATATCGTATCAATTCGGTGGAGAAGGCGGAACAGTTCTATAACAATGTGTTGAAAAAAGTTCCTTCACCTCGCTCTTCTACACTTATACCTATTGAAGATATCTCAGTTGAGCAGGTTTTTCAACAGGGACTGCTAAAGGAAGGTCAAGAAGCCCCAAGGGAGGAAATTCTAGGTGCAGCAGGAGGTGTATTAGAAGATTCATTAATAGATATCCCTGAGGTGAAACCAAAGCAATCCAGAGCTACAAGAGAGGTGGAACCGGATTTGGATTTACTGATGCAAGAACCCCAGAACCAACGTATAACCAGAGCGGCAGGGAAGCAACGATTGGAAACATATCAGGAGAAGACACCACAGGAGGAGAAGGAAGCGAATGGGAAAAAGTTATATTCAGAAGCTGTGGGAGGAGCAAGACCGAAGACGTTGGTGGTTGCGGGAACTCTTCGCGAATTGCTTCGAGAGCTTCAGCCATCGTCAAAATGATACTTAAAATTTTATCTTGGAATGTGAATGGTTTGAATTCACCGCAGAAAAGAAGAAAAATATTTCATAATTTTGATTTGTTCTTGTGCAACCGTGGCTCGAGTTGGGGCCCAAATTATTCTTCTGACAGGGGCAAAATCAAAGATGGCCACCACAACCATATTATAAGCAACATATCATAAGCAAAAGATCATAACCTGATCTTTTTTGTGATCAGGTTAAAAAGAGGTAGGGTTATTGCACATATGCAACAGCAAAAAAGTATTGAACTAAAATTTAAAAATGGCTCGAAGAGATAACTAAACATCGTATAGACTGGAAACCGGAATTATTTTTACTGGGCATACATACAAGAAATTATAATAAAGAAATGCAATATCTAATTCTACATATTATAACTGCATCTAGGATAACCTATGCACAAAATTGGAAGAATAACGTCATACCAAAAGATGAAGAGGTGATAAGGAAAAAGCTGCACTGTGCAGAGATGGATAAATTGACGAAAGAAATAAAAGAAAAAGATGAAACGGAATACTACTTAATATGGAATACATGGTATAAACAGTTGGAGGACAGGAATAATAAGTAAGAAAATATACAATAGAGATGAGCTAGAGATAAGGAGGTATTAGGAAAATGGTATGAAATACACAATGTATGTATATAGATATAATAGAAATGTATAAATAAGTAAGAAGTTGTAGAGAAAATATTTATTTATTATTAACATTTATATGCCGCCCTTCTCCCGTGGGACTCGGGGCAGCTCACATAGATTAAAACAACAATGATAAAAACTGAAATACAGTCCAAATTTAAAATCCCCAAATTAAAACCCCATAACCAGTCAAGGAATTTGGTGAAAAAGCCATATCTTCAAGCCAGTATGGAAAGTGCGGAGATCAGGAGCCATCCGGAGCTCGGTGGGTAACCCATTCCAGAGGGTCGCTGTGGCCACAGAGAACGCCCTCATCCTGGGTGTCGCCAGCCCAGAATGAGGATGACTGTCTGGCTGACGGCACCCAGAGGAGGGCAGTTCTATGAGAGCGCACACGGCAGTGGGAGGCCGGTAGAAGATGGTCCTGCAGGTACCTCGGGCCCATGCCATGAAGGGCTTTATAGGTAAGTACCAGCACCTTGAAGCGGATCCGGAAGGCCACCAGTAGCCAGTGCAGCTCGAGCAGGAGAGGGATTGCCCGGGAGTAGCGGGAAGCTCCCGTAACAACCTGCGCGGCTGCATTCTGGACTAGCTGGAGCCTCCAGGTGCACCTCAAGGGCAGCCCCATGTAGAGGGCATTGCAGTAATCCAATCGGGAGATAATGAGAACTTGAGTGACTGTGCGAAGGGCATCTCTGTCTAGAAAAAGCTGCAACTGGCCCACTAGGAGAACCTGTGCAAAAGCCCCCCCTTGTCACGGCCGTCCGATAATCCACCAAAGATAGCCGTGAATCAAGGAGGACGCCAAGATTGCGAGCCCTTCCAGAGGGAGTCAACAACTCCTCTCCCATCATAAGTGACGGGGTAGCTAGATCAGGAGATGCCAGAATCCACAGCCATTCAGTCTTGGAGGGGTTGAGTCGGAGCCTGTTTCTACCCATCCAGACCCGCACCGCCTCCAGGCACTTCGACATCACGGAAAGAGCATCCCTGGGTAGATTCGGGATGCCCTTTCTGTATGTAAGAAAATATGTAAGAAATAAGGGAAACACAATTACGAATATGTGAATATGAAGGGGGGAGGGGTGAAATACAAATTGCGATTATACACTGATACGGAATTATTGTAAAATGGAAACTTTTTTTTTCCTTTTGTTTTTGTTCCTGTTTTGTTTTTGTCTGTGTTTTTTAAAGAAGAAAAACAATAAAAAATTATTTTTTTAAAAAAGAGGTGGGGGTTTGGCTGCCATCTTGACTTTTTTTGACCCCTGGTCAGGAGACATTTGAAAAGAAATTCTCAAGGGGTGACTGAATAAGGTAGAAAAATTTAATCCTTTTTCAAAGGTGGAGAAAACTTTTGCAGACTTTAACACAGAGTGGGGTCCTGCATTACATTTTGCAGGTCATACATCTTATATCGCTGGCAGTTCAGTAACATAAGCACGGCAGTAAAAATTTCAAAATACATCCAGTGAGTTTCATAAATGACTGAAGAATATCGTGCTGGATGAATTCCTGCACAGTCTCCCTACTGACTCTCTAATGAAACCAAGAATAACTAAGCATATCTGAACATTCACGCCATGCATTTATCTCAGTAAAATTTGGCAAGCTTCCCAGATGCAAGAGATTAAGTCCTTCTTTGCCGTAGTCTAAAATAACAATAGAAATTGAAACAATAATAAGCACCTTGGGTAGGATCCCAAAATAACCGGAGCAGCATTTGAACACCATTGGCATTGACAAAGTCACAATCAGTCAATTGCAAATGGTAGCCTTACTTGGAGCAGCTGTCATCTGCGACAATACAGAATAACAGAGTTGGAAGGGACCTCGGAGATCCAGCAAAGCAAACTGTTGAAGAAAATGAACCTTAATATCATGCAGGATAAACTGATATAAGTTTAAGATATTTTTTAAAAAAAACAGAAATCTGAGCAACATATTGCATTACGGGGAGAAAACGTGATTTGCTGGGTGGCTATTAAAAAGGACACAAAGATAGCAGGGAAGTTGACTATATGCACTACATGGCTTCACACAACACTTTAACTAGGTTAACTAGGAACTTAGCAGTGACATTTGTATCACATGCTGAGCTTAGAATAGAATAGAATAACAGAATTGGAAGGGACCCTGGAGGTCTTCCAGTCCAACCCCCTTCTCAGCCAGGATACTCTATACCATTTCAGACAAATGGTTATCCGATCTCTTCTTCCAGTGTTGGAGTATTCACAACTTCTGGAGGCAAGTTGTTCCAATGATTCATTGTTCTCACGGTCAGGAAATTTCTCCTTAGTTCTAGGTTGCTTCTCACCTTGATTAGTTTCCACCCATTGTTTCTTGTCTTGCCTTCTGGTGCTTTGGAGAATAGCTTGACTCCCTCTTCTTTGTGGCAGCCCCTGAGATATTGGAACACTGCTATCATGTCTCCCCTAGTCCTTCTTTTTATTAAACTAGACAAACCCAGTTCTTGCAATTGTTCTTTGTATATTTTAGCCTCCAGTCCCCTAATCATCTTGGTTGCTCTTCTCTGCACTCTTTGTAGAGTCTCCACATCTTTTTTACATCATGGTGACCAAAACTGGATACAATATTCCAAGTGTGGAATTATAGGCATTATAAAGTGATATTAACACTTCACGTCATAGCAATAACACTTCTATACTGCTTTACAGTGCCTTATAGCCCTCTCTAAGCAACTTACAGGGTCAGCCTATTGCCCCCCAACAATCTGGGTCCTCATTTTACTGACCTTGGAAGGATGGAAATGCTGAGTCAACCTTGATCTTGATTCTCTCCTTCTATCCCTCTAACACCATCCAGTATCACCATCTCTCTATCGCATGTCCTTGAGAAGGTCTCAGTAGGTGGATAAAAGTGCCAAATCTAGTCTTAAAAATCGGGTTAACTGTGTGAGGAACCGTAATATATTAAGTGTATATATCACCTGACTCTCAGCAATTCTGGGCAGTTTACATAGAACATAGAATAACAGAGTTGGCAGAGATCTTCTTCTAGTCCAATTTTAATTATCAATAATTAAAACATTGAGTGATCAAAGAAAACAAAAAGTAAAAAGTAAAGATGGCAAAAATGGCAAAAATGGATGGGAACAAGGAAAACAACCCACACAAATTGAAGTGGGCTTTAGTTTGACTGTGCCCCCAACCACAGCCTGGGCAGAGATCCAAATCTTCAGGAACCTTTGAAACGCCAGTAAGTGAGGACCATTCAAATCCTGAATCTCTTTCACTAAGCTTGCTTTTGTTAATTTAACCAACATTTTTCAGGAACTTTTTCCCCAGATATTTTTTGTTGATTGACAGCCTTCCACAATTGGGAATTCTCCTCATAGTTAACCAATGCCTAAGCTCATTAGGGTTTGAGAAGTTGAGGTCAAAATATTAGGGTAGCATCTGGTGTTTTTTTAAAAGGTGCTGCTTTGGTACACAATGCAGAATTTTGAAATGAAAGCATGTAAATCACTTATTTCCCATGGGCCTCTTGGAGAGAGTTAAAGGTGTCAGATTTTTCTTTATGGTGAGAAATATAGATAAATTTCTTGCTTCTCTAAACTCCCTCTTTCTCATTCATTCTTTCATTCTCTTTCATTCTCTCTCATTTGCCCTCTCATTCTTCCCTCATTCTCTCATTCTCATTCCCTCTTTCGTCTCTCTCTCTTCACTCTCTCATTCTCTCTTTTCACATTCACCCTCTCCCCCTTCTCTCATTTCTCTCTCATTCTTATTCTCTTCTTTATTTCATTCTCTCTCTTATTCTTCTCTCATTCTCTCTCTCATTTCCTCATTCTCATTCTCTTATTCTCACTCTCCCTTTCATCTCTCTCATTCACTCTCCGATTCTCTCTTTTCATATTCACCCTCTCACCCTTCTCTCATTACTTTCTCATTCTTATTCTCCCTCTCTCTCTTTCTTTCTTTCATTCTCTCTCTCTCATTCTCTCTCATTCCCTCATTGTCATTCTCTTATTCTCACTCTCCCTTTCATCTCTCTCATTCACTCTCCCATTCTCTCTTGTCTCATTCTCTTTTCTCTCTTTTTCTCTTTCTCTCTCATTCTCATTCATTCTCTCTCTCTCTCTCTCTCTCTCATTCACTCTCATTCACTTTCTAATTCTCATTCTCATTTTCTGTATATATGTGTGTGTGTGCGTATGTGTAGGTGTGTTATAGAATCTCTAAACAGATTCAAGGAGGCATTTTTTTTTCCTACGAAGAAGCAGATGGTTTACTACAGCGTGATTATCATTTTGCCTACAAGTGTTTCATCTTGCTTTCTCCATACTAGATCTCAATTAAAAATGAGGCTTCGGATAGCTTCGGCATTACACTTTCTTTAGGCTACAAATTGCAAGGTTATACAATTATTTCCTTCCTGTTTGAACATTGGCAAACCCTCTTCAGGGAATAGAAAACAGCGTGTTGAATCAGAATCTGAGACAGCCACAATCTTTTGCAGAATCTGAAATAGCAGTATTGTTTTTCCAGACATTGTTTTTATTGTAGATTAGCTGGATACCCGTGCTTTGCTACTTATGGCTATTTTTCACACTTATGACCTTTGTAGCATCCCCATGGTCTTGACAGACTTTCATTGTCATCATCACCAACAAAGTATATCTGGAGAAATGAAGACTGCTACTGAGGCTCCAGCATGATACTCCTTATCCTGTGGTAGACCTGCTCCTGCATTTTGAATGTTGGCATAAAATTTCCCTCCTTCAGCTCTCTGGCTCCAAAAGACGTCATTCGGAAGCTTCCATTGTACTTCCAGGCAGCAGAAAGACAGTCTTTCCCCTTTAACTGGTGTTACAGTAGAAGGAACGGATTCATCTGAACTGAGGAGGTCAGTGAAAGAAGTGAGCTGGGCTGGGACACTATGCAGGAAAAAATTGGTTCACAATCCGTTGGCTCAGTAGCAGTCAGTGATTGAAACACATAAGGGAATATCTCTCCCGCTGCCTTGAGTCCAGAAGCAGTTCCATAGGTGGAAGACGTATACATTTTGGTGAGGTACCAACATTTAGTACTGTAAGGAGCCCCAGACTGCTCCTGAGTGAAGGAGGGCAATGTCTGCCAGTTTGAACAGAGGTAACGGAATGTGAGGCAAACGGCAGTTGGAACAGAGTTCTTTTCAGGTAGGGCGGGGGAGTAGAATGCCTAACTCCTTAGCATCAGAGCATGTTAATTACTTTATAAGAAGTACTAATGATCTGATGGTCATTTCAAAAAATCTTTTCTTAGCAAGCACCTAGAAGCCCAGAGGAACATACCTGCCAAATTTCAAGTTTGTAGGCTTTACAGTTCTGGAGATTTCGTGATAAGTGAGTGGTATTTGGCTTTTATATGCAGGATATAGATGTAGAAAACCTTTGCCACAAGCTCCATTAAATGTAGGACTGGGTCATTCATTCTCCGCCAATCTATGGTGGGTCAAATGTGAGCAGCAACCCTGCTTCTTGGTTATGTGCTTCACATTTATTAAGTTGTTACAACTACAGGAAACCCTCAACCTTTGACCACAACTCTGACTGGGATTTCCCTTGCTAGACAAGGTGGTCATTAAATGAGCCAGGCCTGATTTTACAGCTTTTTTTTTTCCATTGTTGTTAAGGTGAATACTGCAGCTGTTAAGTAAATCAGAGACACACAGAGAAAAAAAAAACAACCTCACAATCTTCCGGGCATATTTTCCAAACCTCCTTGGTTCCTCAGTAAACCAGAAGATGCACATGTCCAATTATTTTTATTTTAAATCCAGGCATAAATCATCCCTGGTGAAATCCACCCCACCGTTGAGCAAAAAAACCTGAATTATATCCATTCGACATATTCAGTCTTTTCTACAATAATTTTATGTATTAGTATAAATCACAATCTATATCCATGATGGCAAACCTATGGCATGTGTAAGATCCCATCCTCGTCGCCAGTGTAAGATCGGCGCAGGAAAGAAGACGTGACCAGCGGAGTCCTTGAACAAGTTTTATTAAACAGGAACAAGACTGGCGCTGCGCTGCCGGAGCTCTCCTTATATTCGCTCCGGCAGTCGCACCGCCCACTAGACAGTGATTCAAAATTCCTGCCGGAGGATTTTCTAGCCAATCCCCGGCAGGTGTCCTCATAAGGACATAACAGCATGTCTCTCATGTGCCTCTCTGATGGCACGTGAGCCATCGCCCCAGTTCAGCTCCGCTGTGCATGCACACACACCTGCTGGTTCAGGACTGCTGCGCATGCATGGGGGGTAGGGCGCATGTAGGCGCATGCACATGCACGGGGTGGAGTGTGCATGTGGGGGCATGGGGGACATGTAGGTGTGTGGGGGGGTCATGCGGGGGCACATGCGCAGGTGCTATGCGCACATTGCATTTTGGGAGTTCAAGCATACGTGCGTGCATTTGCGCGCATGTGTGTGCGCTTTGGGCACTCAGTCTGGAAAAGGTTAGCCATCACTGATCTATATCATTATAGATTATAGGGTGAGGGGTGGAGAGTGTGTGTAGGGATATTATACTGTAGGAAGTCCCATTCCCCAGATTAAAATACTCTTTATTCTTAATATTAAAAAGAGGCAGGATAGAATATTTCCCCTAAAGGAGAAATGGAGAAGCATCTTAACAAAAGGCAGAAAGCAGCCCCAGTGTTCCTGCCATTAGAAAACGGCCTCAAGCAGAAGCTTAGAAGAAGCTGGTCTTTTGGAATGGAGATTTTTGTACCCATTCAGAAAGACTGGGCCAACCTATTCATAAGCAAAGAGACTCCAAATAAGCAATACAATTAGACAAGCCGGAGTTGACAAGATTATCTCAGACAAACACCTAGGATTTGCATTTCCCCTCTTGCCTGTAGAGCCAGCCATGACCCCTACGTGACCCCATAGGAATCTGGCAACAGCCATTAAAATATTAAAGGACGTGTTCTTGCACAGGAACGGGCATCTCAGTCAGAGGCCCCAAAGCATGTATAAAAGCTGACCTTTTTCAACCCCATTTTCTCAGCCACCCCAGAAACATGTTGCTGTCACTGAAGTTTCTGGAAAACCAAATAATCAGAGACCTTTTTTCTTACAACTGGCTTCCGTTTTATTCCCAGCATCTTTCTCCCACCTTGGAACCGGACCAGATTTTTCTTCCAACAATACAGTTTTAACTGCTCTTTTAGAACTGCACCGTTTCTTTAAAAATTATCCATTTGGAATCTGCTAAGTTAAACCAATCTTCCAATTGCTGGTTGCAGAAGAAGCAGGGGCCGGATGCTAAGAGTTTAGAAAATGCATTTCAGTTTAAGATATCATCATGCAACAGACTTGAGTATTGCTAAAAGCATATGTACTTCTTTGTTAGAATGAATATGCAGGGCAAAAAATGGGAAGCGGAGATGCTACAATATCAAGGTGTCCAGCTTGCCTTGTGCTGCCCTGGGGAAGACCAACTTTAATTTATTCACCGATAAAAGCGACCTTTAACACATACAACAAGTCCTCCATTTTTGTCAGTAATGAGACTTGCCTCAAGAAACTTCTCTGGGTCAAATGAAATCTCCAAGATCTTCATCAAATGCTGTACCTCCAAGTATATTTATATGACTAGAATACATATAAAAGAGAATATTTGTAGCTCAGGGTTGAACTGTGAGGACCTTGGTGATGTCTGAGCATGGCTATTCCCTTGCAGATGTTTCATTACCTAACTAGGTAATATCATCAGTCTAAAAAAAAGTGAGGTCTGGGAGGGGAGGAGGAGAAGGAAGAGAACGATGATGACTATGGGATCCTTAGTGCTCTCTGAGCTTGGCTGTTTTCTTGCCAACGTTTCATTACCTGACTAGGTAACATCATCAGTACACTGAAGTCTAGTACAGATAATGTTACCTAGTGAGGGAATGAGTAGATTTTAAAAACATTAAATGTTTTTTAAATGAGTAGATTTTAAAAACATTAAATGTTTTTTAAATGAGTAGATTTTAAAAACATGCATTAGTCTGCTGAGCATTAGTCTGCTGAGCATTGTAATGCATTGTTATTAACTGAGCATTAACTGAGCTGAGCATTGTAATGCATTGTCATTAACTCCAGCTGTCTCCAATTACTGTAAGTTCGAATCTCACCAGGCTCAAGGTTGACTCAGCCTTCCATCCTTTCTAAGGTAGGTAAATTGAGGACCCAGTTTGTGGGGGCAATAAGCTGACTTTGTATAAAATATACAAAAGTATGAAAGCTATTGCTTAACGCATTGTAAGCCACCCTGAGTCTCTGGAGAAGGGCGGCATATAAATCAATTTTTAAAAAAACAAAACGGTATATTTAAACAAAGCAGGAACAAATATGTGTGCCAGTGAAGAGAGAGAGAGAGACAGAGAGAGGGTGGGGGAGAGAGAGAGAGAGAGAGAGACTTTGCTTAGCCTGCCACTGAGGGAAAAAACTTGTAATATGCATTCCAATTATGTTCCATATTGGTAACTCAGGTTGAGAATGTACTTATGTACCTGTATATAGGTAGTCCTTGACCTATGACTGATTGCTTAACAAGCATTCAGGTTAAGGCAGCCCTCCCCAAGACTACTTATGACCTGGTTCTAAAGTTCTTGCTTAACAAATTTGGGCTTCCTTGTGGTCATATGTCAAGGACCACCTGTATGACTCCAGTCAACCTCTGTATGTAAAATGGACAGACACATCAGATTGTCCACAATTTTGGACAACACCGTGTCAAGGGGCCTCCCTATCACTGTGACCCCTTTCTGAGCTAATATAGCCCCTCTTTCGGAGGGAGAGCTCAGCAGTAAGGAAAGCATGATTGAAGCGGACGAGAGATGATGTATAGATGTTTTATTATTATTGGTTAATCTGTAGTGAGAGTCACAGCCTCTGAGGCTGGTTAATAGCTCTGCAGCTTGAGTCCTAACCAAGGTTCTATTAACTGTTAAGGTATCATATTATTACTATTATTATTATTATTATTTAATCTGTAGTGAGATTCACAGCCTTTGAGGCTGGTTAATAGCTCAGCAGCTCGAGTCCTAATCAAGTACCTAGGAACTGTTAAGGTATCGTATTATTATCATTATCATTATTATTATTATTATTATTATTATTATTATTATTATTATTATTATTATCATCATCATCATTATTTGCTTTTCCATTTTCCTATCTTTTCTTTAAAGCATAGCAACTAAAGTATTGAAGCGGGCAAGAGAGAACAGATGGATGATTTTTCTTTTTTGTTGTTGCTCTGAATTGCTTTTCCTTTTCTCTCTCTCTCTCTTCCTTTTTCCTTTCCGCGCCCCCCCCCCCCACCATTTTTTTAGGTAGTTGACATGATTAGAAATTAGATAGGAAAGAAAGAAAAAGTCTTTTAATAAAGGGTGATATGTTCAAAAGTTAGAATAAGTGATAGAAACAAGAGAAGGGGAAATTTTACTGTATACATTTTTATATCATAAAATGAAAGTAATAACAAGAGAAAACGTGGAATAATTGAACAATGATAGAACATAACCTAATACAAGTGTGTGTTATTATGAGAAATACATAAGCAGATTGAATGTAATGATTATGATTAACCTGATTAGTTAACCTGATTAACCTGATTAGTTCTATTACATGTATTAGAATGTGTGACACCCATGTGCTACACTGTTCATGCATTGATTTGATATTTTTACAAAAAAGAAAACAAAAATAAAAAACTTGAGAAAAGGAAAAAAGAAAGCATGATCTCTGGAATTTAGTTATAGGAAATTCAGGTAGTTTTCAATTTACAACAATTCATTTAGTGACCATTCAAAGTGACAACAGCACTGAAAAAAGGTGACTTATGACCGTTTTTCACCCTTACGACCGTTGTAGCATCCTCATGATCACGTGATTAAAATTCAGGCACTTGGCAACTGACTCATATTTATGACGGTTGCAGTATCCTGAGCTCATGGGCTCATCACTTTTGCGACCTCCTGACAAGCAAAGTCAATGGGGAAGGCAGATTCACTTAACAACCAGGAGTGAAATTCAGCAGGTTCTGACAGGTTCCGGAGAACCGGTAGCGGAAATTTTGAGTAGTTTGGAGAACTGGCAAATACCACCTCTGGCTGGCCCCAAAGTGGGGTGGGAATGGAGATTTTGAAATATCCTTCCCCCAGGAGTGAGGAGGGAATGGGGATTTCTTCCCCTGCAGTAGAGTGGGAATAGAGATTTTGCAGTATCCTTTCCCTGGAGTAGGGAGGGAATGGAGATTTTGTAGTATCCTTCCCCTGGAGTGAGGAGGGAATGGGAATTTTGCAGTATTCTTCCCCTGCAGTAGAGTGGGAATGGAGATTTTGCAGTATCCTTCCCCTGGAGTGAGGAGGGAATGGGGATTTTGTAGTATCCTTCCCCTGGAGTGAGGAGGGAATGGGGATTTCGCAGTATTCTTCCCCTGCAGTAGAGTGGGAATGGAGATTTTGCAGTATCCTTCCCCTGGAGTGAGGAGGGAATGGGGATTTTGTAGTATCCTTCCCCTGGAGTGAGGAGGGAATGGGGATTTCGCAGTATTCTTCCCCTGCAGTAGAGTGGGAATGGAGATTTTGCAGTATCCTTCCCCTGGAGTGAGGAGGGAATGGGGATTTTGTAGTATCCTTCCCCTAGAGTGGGGAGGGAATGGAGATTTTGCAGTATCCTTCGCCTGCCACACCCACCAAGCCACGCTCACAGAACCGGTAGTAAAAAAATTTGAATTCCACCACTGTTAACAACCCCATATTACTAACTTAACAACTGCGGTGATTCACTTAACAACGGTGGCAAGACAGGATGTAAAACGGGGCAAAATTCACTTAACAATCATTTCACTTAGCAACATAAATTTTGGACTCAACTGTGGTCGTAAGTCGAGGGCTACCTGTATACGGCAGAAAATTTGCTGTGACCCAGGGAATAAGGTCTTCTCAGGCCTGCCCCTCTTGACAGTTTTTGGTTTTGATTTTTCAAAAACCAAAAGAGGAGGAAGAAGACATCTTTGGCTTGCCCAGCATAGAACAACCACGTGTGACGAACAACAAGTGGAACAGTAATTTCTTTATTTTGACAGGTGTGTCATTCCTCGCAGAAAGTCAGTCCACCATCACCACCTCTGTCTCCTGAGGACAACCTTAATTGATAATAAGATGTTTACTGTTCATAGGGAAGGAGAACCACCAGCTGTAAACTCAAAGGTGCTGCTTTTCAGGAGACTAGACTTTCTGTTTTTCTTTCTTTCTTTCTTTCTTTCTTTTTTTTTGGTACATTTTTTATTTTTAAAAAAACAAAAAAAACACAATATAAAAACCATTATCATTCCATACAATCAAAGACAGTGTAACAGTCGGTGGCATTTTTTGCGCTCCTCCTCTCTTCAATTTATCACTAAACATTTTAACATATTTTCCAAAAATTTCGACATCCATTTATATCCTAATTATTTCCAATTCTTATTCTCTATCCATTGATGAAATAAATCCCATATCAAATAATACTGTCTATCTTCCTGTTCTCTTATTTCAAATGTCAGTTTGCTCATTTCAGCCCATTCCATCATTTTCTTAATAATTTCTTCATCGTTAGGTAACTTTTCTCCTTTCCAGTTTTTAGCAAATACAATTCTGGCTGCTGTCAAGAGAATCACGATTAAATATTGCAGTCCTTTATTGTATATCTCCAGTACGATCCCTAATAAAAATATCTCTGGTTTAAAATCAATATATCTCTTTATCATTTTTTCCAACCATGTGGTTTATTTCTTTTGAAGATGTTTTGCTTCTCATCCAAGTAGCTTCTTCAGCTCTGACTGGATGGTGGAGAATGGAAGGGTTTATACTCCTTGCAGACAGCTGGTCATTTGCATCCTTTTAGAGGGTCGTTGAGGCCACTTGGAGGTTTATCTGTGTCCTCAGAGTCACCTGCTTAGTGCTGCAATTTTTTCTGCAATTTTTTTCCTCTGGAAATCCATTCCTACTCCCACATCATTCAAAGGGCGTTCCTCTCAAATTGCGTAGCTAAAAGTCTGTAGAGATTCTCAATCATTCCGGTCATATTTGTCCCAAAGGTGCTTTTTCGGGAGGCAACTGGACTCTCTGATTTTTCTTTGAAGATATTTCCCTTCTCCTCCAAGAAGCTTCTTCCGCTTCAGAGCTGAAAAGATTGGGTGGCCATTTTTCCAGAATGATATAGGGAAGTGATGGCTAACCTTTTTGATGTAATGTGTCAAAAACAGGGGGAACACGGGTGGGCCATGCATGCACGTGACCACACCCATAATTCAATACCTCCCATGTCCCACCCCGCCCCCCACATATGCATGCGTGACTCCCACCCCGTGCTCCCCCTGCTTTTGGCATGCAATGGCATGGAGGGTATGGTAGGCTTGTTTTTCGCTCTCCCCAGGCTCCAGAGGCTTTCTAAGAGCCTGGGGAGGGTGAAAACGGCCTTCCCCACCCACCCACCCCCGGAGACCCTCTGGAGGCCAGAAACAGTGCATTTTCTGACTTCTGGTGGGACCGTAAGGCCCGTTTTTTTGCCCTCCCCAGGCTCCAGGGGCTTTCTAAGAGCCTGGGGAGGGTGAAAACAGCCTTCCCCACCCACCCACCCCCGGAGACCCTCTGGAGGCCAGAAACAGTGCATTTTCTGACTTCTGGTGGGACCGTAAGGCCCGTTGTTTTGCCCTCCCCAGGCTCCAGAGGCTTTCTAGGAGCCTGGGGAGGGCGAAAATAGCCTTCCCCATCCACCCGGAGGCCCTCCGGAGGCCAGAAGTAGCTTGTTTCCCGACTTCCAGTAGGCCCGGAGGCCCGAAAATCAGCTGGCCAGCATACACATGCGCACTGGAGCTGAGCTAGGGCAATGCTTGTGTGCCCACAGATATGGCTCTCTGTGCCACCTGTGGCACACGTGCCATAGATTCACCATCAAGGATATAGGGTCTCATTCTTGAGGAGTCACCCCTAGTCTTTCTCCTTGTTAAGCTAGACATACCCAATTCCTGCAACCATTCTTCATTTGCTTTAGCTTCCAGCCTTCTAATCATTTTCATTGCTCCTCTTTTCACTCTTTCTAAAGGCTCAACATCTTTTTCGTGTTGTGGTGACCAAAACTGGATGCGGTATTCCAAGTGTGGTCTTACCATATAGCAGTACTAATACTTGACGTGATCTGGATTGTACTTAGCTATCCTTTCCTCGTTAATTAAATCGTTTCAACTCTTCCATGCCACCTTCAGAGTTGTTTAAATTCCCTGGTAATTTTGATTGGCTTTTCCTATAATTTCTCCAGCTCTATAATTTTGAAGTGTAATGAGTAGAATGTTGCATAGTAATTTACTGGCATCTCCATGCCATCACTGCTTCCATGCTCTGGTCCCTTGAAAGCACTTTGAAGGCAGTCTGGAAGTATCATCAAGACTATATCAGTGTTAAAACACAGATAGTCATTAATTCATGAATATGATCTTCTGCCCTTTGGAACGAACTGCCTCCAGAAATACGCAAGATCTCTGACCTCTGAGTTTTTCGCTGTGCCCTCAAGGTCCTACTGTTCCGACAGGCAGGGCTATCTATTTAAATGATTTTAAATTGGAGTTTTAACTTGGGTTTTAATTCTGGCCATAACTGTCTAATGATTTTAATAATTTTAATTATGATGTCTGTATATTTGTGTTTTAAATTGGCTGTACACCGCCCCGAGTCCTTTGGGAGAAGGGCGGTATATAAATAAAATTAACGTAATGTAACGTAACGTAACAAAGATCATGTTGGAAGAAATGTCCATCTGGGTTCAGTTCCAAGTGGGGAGAAAGACACTGGAAGCATGGAAGCTGTTTGGAAAGATGGTTTAATGGTGGACAGGTCCTGGGCAATTGAGCACATGAGGGAGGGAGGGAGGGAGGGAGGGAGGGAAGAAGGGAGAGAGAGAGAGAGAATTTATACTCTCTCTTGGGCCCCGCCTTGGAGCTTCCTATTCCTGTGTAAGAAATGTATTCTGACTGGTTGTCAGACTCCCCTGGGGCCATGCAGGAGTAACTTTGTAGGTTGTCTTGAATCCCAGGCATGGTTGAATCTTGCCGGGTGATGTAATGCAGGGGCTTTGGGCAATTCCTACTATGGTTTAAGGGCTTTGTCCTGGTTTGGATCTTGAGTGAGGGCTAATCCTATCATGTCCTGAGAGTGAAGGTCTTTTGTTTTGTAGATAGATTGGCCCAGTCTTTTGTCTTGTAAATAGGTTGGCGCCAGTCTTTCTGGGGCTATTAACAAAGGTGGGGGCTGCTTTCCAAGAGCATATTTCTCTTTTTCTCATCCAGGGAGGTATAATATTCTGCCTTTTTAATGTTTCCTAGAATATTTCATTCTTCTAGGATAGGATTGGGTGCTAACTTCCTACAATCATAAATCACTTGCCTGTTATAAATCTAGAGTAAGAAAAATCCTCTTATCTCCCCTGCTTTCCGTACAAATGGGGAGTAAAATGATCTGTTCCTCATACACCAATATCATTATTCCATATTGTGTGAATTTGTGCGGTTGTATATTTTTAAAAATCCTGCAAGTCAGTAACCATCCAAACAAAGTCAATTGGAAAGATCTGGTTTCTGAGACCATGTTCTGAATGATGGATAACTGGCATTAGGAGAGATCAAAACTATATCAGTAAACATGTTTGGTTGATGCATGTTAGATTTTTAACAATATGTATCCCAGTGGCTATGGGTAGAAAAACTCTGAAAGAAGGATAGCAATGGCACTTAGACTTATATACCGCTTCACAGTGCTTTATAGCTCTCTCTAAGCAATTTACAGAGTCAGCCTATTGCCCCCAAGAATCTGGGTCCTCATTTTACCCACCTCGGAAGGATGGAAGGCTGAGTCAACCTTGAGCCGGTCAGGATCGAACTGCCAAATTGCAGGCATCCGGCAGGCCGCAGAGGCAGCCTGCAGTACTGCACTCTAAATACTGCACCGCCACAGCTCTCGAGGATCTCGAATAAACACTTGTACTGGTAGAATACTTGTAGCTCAGGGTTGAACAGTGGGGTTTTTGGTGCCCTCCTAGCTTGCAGATATTTCATTACCAAACTCATAGCAAAACACCTCCTTACCATCAATCAACACCCAGATGATCAGAAATTAACATCAAGATTAACATTAGACCAAAAATCAAGAAGTAAACAATATTTAGATTGAACAGCCAAAAAGTAGATGCAGACAGAGATAAGGATCTAAGAAAGGAATAGGGGAGGCAAGTCAGAAAAAAAGCATAGCAATTAAAGTATTGAAGCGGGCAAGAGATGATGGATTGTTGTGGCCGGTACGCAGCCTGTGAGCTAGTAGCTGATTCAGACAACGAGGAGGCTGGTGTGGTGCTGCGCCAGCAGCCTGTGTAGCTGGCACTCAAGTTGGACAATGAGGAGGCGGGGATTCAGCCAGGGCCTTCAGAACCTCCAGAAGCTCCCATAAGTGAAGAGGAAGAAGAGGAGGAGCGTCTTCTCGATGCACGGGCGTGCAGAGCTGCCAAAAGGCAGGAGTGGCTCCTCAGGAGGAGGTCTCCTCGAGACTAAGGCTTGGGGCTAATTGGCCACTCCCTTAGCCTATTTAAGGAGGAACACCGACTGAAACAAATTGCAGGGAACAACTTCATTCACATACCTTCCTGCCTTGTCTTACTTATCTTATCAGCTTCCTGCAAATTGCTTCTGGGCATTTTGCCAATCACAGTAAGCTTTCAGTATTATTCTTTGAATTCTTGGCGGCTGTTAATGCAGTTAATTAGCAGCCGTTGTTGCAAAAAACTGGTTTATTTAGTAAACTAAGGTTTGAACGGACTTTGTGTGTGCTGCGTTCTTTGGGGTCCATTGGTGGGGCTGAACATGGATAAATGATCTCTCATTTTGGTTGTTGTTCTGATTTGCTTTTCTTTCTCTTTCTCTTTTCTTTTTTTAAGTAGGTGACATGACTAGAAGGTAGGTAGGATAGAAAGAAAACATTTTTTTAATAAAGGGGACATGATTAAAAGTTAGAATAAGAGATAGAAATAAGAGAAGGGGGAATATTAGTGTATACACTTTTATATAATAAAATATAGACAATAACAGGAGAAAACATGGAATAATTGAATAATGATATTGCAGTATAATATAGATGCATATTATTATTAGAAATATATGAGTTGATTGAATGTAATAACTATGATTAATTCTACTAGTTTTATTTCTATTAGAATGCATGGCACCCAGGTTTTCACGCATTGATATGTTTGGAAAAAAATAAAATAAATTAAAAAATTGGGGGCTAGGGAGAAGTAAACAATACCCCAATTTAAAAACTACCAGCTCAGATGAATAAGCAAAGAGTAAACAACAGCTTAATCAAGGAACCACCAAGAACTCTCCCACCAAGCCACTTGCATCTAAAAAGAGAGCAAATATGATGGTTGCTGTATCCCAGGATCGCGTGATCACATTTTGTGAACTTCCGACAAGCAAAGTCAATGGGGAAGCCAGATTTACTTAATAGCTGTGTTACTAACTTAACAACTGCTGTGATTCACTTAAGAATGCAAGAAACAAGGCGAAACTCGCTTAACGAATGTCTCGCTTAGCAACCGAAATGTTGGGCTCAGTTGCGGTCGTAGTCGAGGACTACCGGTAGATGAAGCCGGTGTCACTTGGCAAAAGCTTAGGGGGATTTGAGCTATCCCCACCCCTCCCCCAAAGGGTATATATTGGCAATGAAAAGAGAACCAAGTCACAAATGGAGAGAGCATAGACAGGCAGCAGAAAATTTTATAGATGGTGTCAGGAAACTGAAAACTAAAAATTAGTTATTACTAGTGAAGGATGTTGTGAATAGCAAAAAAAAAAAAAAAAGATTCTTTAGATACATTCGAAACAGAAAGGCAAGAATTATAGTTTATCAGCTATTCTCTGAAGGTGATAAATTTCTCAGAGATAGGAAAGAAAAAGCTTCTTGGTTTCTATTCTAATCTCCAACCAAAAAAAGAGAGAAAGCATTTAGTTTATCAGGATGTGGCGAAGAGAAAGGAAGGAAGGAAGCAGTGATGGTATTCAGCCGGTTCGAACAGATTCAAGCGAACCGGTAGTGGCGACCTGCGGGTGGTGCCCCCACCTACTCACCCCGGCACTCTGCCATCCTATTTAGCCACGTTTACTAAGGCGTGCTCATGCGTGCAAGCCGTGCGCGCTCACATTTTCGATGCATGATGAACCAGTGGTAAAATTATGTGAAACCCACCTCTGGAGACCAACAGAAGCACAGTAGGGAATACCGCTATACAGGTAGTCCTCATTTAAAGAGCACTCGTTCAGTGACCATTCAAAGTGTCTATGGGGATTCTCAATCATCCAGGTCATGGTTGTCCCCAAAGCAGTAATGGGTTTCAAATTTTTTTACTACTAGTTCTGTGGGTCGGACTTGATGGGCGTGGCTTGGTGGGCATGGCAGGGGAAGGATACTGCAAAATCTCCATTCCCAGTCCAATCCAGGGGAAGGTTACTGCAAAACCCCCATTTCCTCCTGATCAGCTGGGATTCAGGAGGCAGAGAATAGATGGGGGCGGGGCCAGTCAGAATTTTTACTACCAGTTCTCTGAACTACTCAAAATTTCTGCTACCGGTTCTCCAGAACTGGTCAGAACCTGCTGAAACCCACCTCTGCCCCAAAGTGTTTTTCCAAAAAACAACTGGACTTTCCTGGTTTCTTCCTTGAAAACATTTCGCTTCTCACCCAAGAAGCTCCTTCGATTCTGACTGAGTGGTGGAGAATGGAAAGATGTCTGTTCTTTGCAAACTAGAAGGACCAAGAAAGTCCAGTTGCCTTTTGGAAAAGAAGTTTTGGGGATGACCCCTCAAAATGACAATGGCACTGAACGAACGGTACAGGTAGTCCTCGACTTACAACCGTTCATTTAGTGACTGCTCAAAGATACAACAGTACTGAAAAAAAGTGATTTATGATCATTTTTCACACTTACAACTGTTGCAGCATCCCCGTGGTCATGTGATCAAAATTCAGATACGTGGCAACTGACTCATATTTATGACGATTGCAGTGGAATGGGGTTATGTGATCAGCTTTCGAGACCTTCTGACTAGCAAAGAGGAGGCCTGGGCAACACAGTGATTAGAATGCAATATTGCAGGCCAGGAGTTCAATCCTAACTGGCTCAAGGTTGATTCAGCCTTCAATCCTACCAAGGTCGGTAAAATGAGGACCCAGATCAAGGGTGAAATCCGGCAGGTTTTGACAGGTTCTGGAGAACCGGTAGCGGAAATTTTGAGTAGTTCGGAGAACCAGCAAATGCCACTTCTGGCTGGCCCCAGAGTGCGGTGGGAATGGGGATTTTGCAATATCCTTCCCCCAGGAATGAGGAGGGAATGGGGATTTTGCAGTATCCTTCCCCTGCCACGCCCACCAAGCCACACCACACCCACCAAGCCACGCCCACAGAACCGGTAGTAAAAAAATTTAAATTTCACCACTGACCCAGATTGCCGGATGCGATAGGCTGACGTTGTAAACCACTCACAGAAGGCTGTAAAGCACTATTTAGTGATATATAATTCTAAGTGCTAGTGCTAAATCAATGGGGAAGCCAGATTCATTTAACAACCATATTACTAACTTCACAACTGCATGGGTTCTCTTAACAGTGATGGCAAGAAAGATTGTAAAATAGAGTAAAACTCACTTAAAAACTGTCCCACTTACCAACATAAATTTTGGGCTCAATTATGGCCATAAGTTAAGGACTATCTGTATACTGGACCAAGCAATAGGACTCTATATCATAATATGGCAAGAAAATTAGTTGAAGATATCCGTGTCCCCTATTAAAAGAATAACAGAGCTGGTATTCTAGTCCAACTCCCTACTCAAGTAGGAAGCCCCTATACCCATGATGGCGAACCTATGGCACGCGTGCCACAGGTGGCAAGTGGAGCCATATCTGCAGGCACGCAAGCCGTTGCCCTAGCTCAGCTCCCCAGCTGATTTTGGCTAGCCCCGCCCACACTGTCCCTCCCCTCCCAGGAGTCTCCACTCAGCCCGTTTTGGATGCCAGGTAAGTACAGGGTGTTTTTGGCCTCCAGAGGGCCTCCGGTAGGGTGGGGGAAGCCGTTTTTGCTCTCCCAAGGCTCCAAGAAAGCTTCTGGAGCCTGGGGAGGGTGAAAACCAGACCTGCCGGGCCCACTAGAAGTCAGAAAATGGGCCATTTCCGGCCTCTGAAGGCCTCTAGGGGGCAGGGGAGGCTGTTTTCGCTCTCCCCAGAGCTTGGGGAGGGTGAAAAGGGGGGACTACCAGAAGTCTGGAAATGGGCTTCAGGGAGCCCTGCTAGGCCCAAAACGGGGCGTGGGGGAGTCATGCACGCATGCGCAGGGGGGTGGAGCACGGAGGGGGCATTGAATTATGGATGTGGGCACACACATGCATGACCCCTTTGTACTCCCCCTGCTTTTGGCACCCAACACCAAAAAGGTTAGCCATCACTGCCCTATATCATTCCAAACAAATGGTTATCCAATCTCTTCTTAAAAACTTAAAGTGTTGGAGCATTTACAACTTCTGCAAGCAAGTTGTTCCCCTGGTTACTTGTTCTAACTATCAGAAATTTCTCCTTAGTTCTAGGTTGCTTCTCTCCTTGATTAGTTTCCATTCATTGTGTCTTGTCCTGCCTTCTGGTGCTTTGGAGAATAGCTTGACTCCCTCTTCTTTGTGGTAACCCCTGAGATATTGGAACACTGCTATCATGTCAGCCCTGGTCCTTCTTTTCATCGAACTAGACATTCCTAGTTCCAGCAATTGTTCTTTATATGTTTTAGCCTCCAGTTCCCTAATCATCTTGGTTGCTCTTCTCTTAGACTGCATCTTGACAGTTTAAAGGCAATTTTAATGGAGATTATGGTGTTATCAATACTCCTGGGTTGTCTGCGATGTCCTTTGACAAAGGAAAATATTAATCTGTCTCTTCCAGATAATTAAGTCTTATGAAGAAAGGTAGCAATTTAGTAAATTTGTGAGGTGGTAGACGATTTAATTTCTGGTAATAGAATAGGTACACATTGTAATTCAGTGTGAGAACGCTTTGTAGGGTCAAAAGCTGCACAGAAGGCTGAGGTTTAAAAAGCTCATTTATTATAAAAGAACAAATGCAAACTGAATTACTTGCTTTTTAATATAAATGGCGCGATTGGGATTAGGAGTTCCCAGAGGGTTTTCCTCCTCATCCCCAGCACACCGACAATTTGTGCAAAGTAGTCATATTCTAGATCACGCACAACTGTCAAGTTTGAAGTTCACTTTTGCTATTGCAACCATTATCGCTTCTCAGCTTGCCAATGAACCAGGGCGGGAGGGAAGGGTGAGATGGAATGTAGGCTCCAGATATTAAGAAGACAATCAGTGAGAGGCAAGGACACTTCAGCAGGTGTTTGCCAAAACCAAAGCCTTTTTCTCATAACAATACCATTGAATTGACATTCAATTGGACAATGTGACCAGCACTGATAGGGAGAGGGGGAATCCTATACTTTAATTATGTGGGTTTGTGCGGTAATTAGCTAGATCTGGTTTTGCCCTCCTCAGTGCCGAAATGATGTACTCAATAAGCCTGGATAGCTCTGCAGACTAAGCACTGTAATTAACATTCAGCTGTCTGCAATTACTCTATGTTCGAATCTCACCAGGCTCAAGATTGACTCAGCCTTCCATCCTTTCTAAGGTAGGTAAATTGAAGACCCAGTTTGTGGGGGCAATAAGCTGACTTTGTATAAATATACAAAAGTATGAAGGCTATTGCTTAACACATTGTAAGCCGCCCTGAGTCTTCGGAGAAGGGCGGCATATAAATCAAATTTTTTTAAAAAAAGTTTTTCACTCAAAGATTGGATAGTCTCAACCAGGCTTGCTTTGGTTAGGTTTGTCGGTCGAAATGTTGACAACAACATTGCAAGAGGCGTAGTCAGAAAATTCTGGGTCAGTGCGAGAAAGAATCACTTATGGAAAAGTCAAGAAGGTGTGATGAAGCTCTCATTTAAGGAGAAGAGTTCAAGGTTGTGTAACATGTTGAGGACATGTAGGACAATTGGTTGTCAAAGTGGCAACCGAGATTTGAGATATCTGAGACTCAAATAAAGAACGGATTTCAAAGAGCAGAGTTCAGATCGCGTGGTAAAAAATGTCATTTCAGCGACTGGATGAGCTGAAATAAAGCTACAGTGCAGAAATCTGTAGTCTGCGCTGCACAGTAGCTAAGTGGTAATTGCAGTTGTCGGAAGAAATATCCATCTGGTTCAGTTCCAGGCTGGGAGAAAGACGCTGGAAACATGGATTGGAAAGAAAGTTCAATGATGAACAGAAGCAACAGCAGTCCTGGGTCAGCTGCACCAGACCCATAAACACGGGTGGTTTTGTTCATCATTAAACTATCTTTCTAATCAGGCTCCATGTTTCCAGTGTCTTTCTCCCAGCTTGGAACTGAACCAGATGGATATTTCTTTCGACGCAGTCATTAACAGATTAACATAGTTGGAAGGAACCTTGTAGCTCATCTGGTCCAACTCCTCACCCAAGCAGGAGACCCTACACTCATAATGGCAAACCTATGGCATGCGTGCCACAGGTGGCACGTGGAGCCATATCTGTGGGCACCCAAGCGTTTAGCTCCAGCGCACATGCCTGCTCCGGCCAGCTGATTTTCGGGTCATCTGGGCCCACCAGAAGTTGGGAAATTGGCTGTTTCTGGCCTCCGACGGGGGTGGGGAAGGCCGTTTTTGCCCTCCCCAGGCTCCTAGAAAGCCTCTGGTGCATGGGGAGGTGGAAAATGGGCCTACCAAGCCCACTGTGCTTTCATATGCCAAAAGCGTGGGAAGTGGGGGGGGGGCTCGTGCATGCATGCAAGGGGGGTGGGACACATTGAATTATGGGGATGGGCACACATGTGCGCAACCTCCCCGCGCTCCCCCCACTTTTGGCACGCGACGGCAAAAAGGTTAGCTATCATTGCCCTACACCATTTCTGACAGATGGCAGTCCAGTCTTTTCTTGAAAACTTCCAGTGAGGAAACTCCCACAACTTCTGAAGGCAACTTCTGTTCCATCAGTTGATTGCTCTCACTGTCAGAAAATTTATCCCGATTTCCAGGTTGAATCTCTCCTTGTTCAGTTCCTATCCATTTTTCCTTGTCTGGCCTTCAGGTGCTTTGGAAAATACGACCAAAATTGGGACCAGAATTGCAAAGACTCGGACACGACTTAGTGACCGAACAACAACAACAACAAATAAGCATGCTGGGCCCAGCCTAAACTTCCAATTATGTTGACCTCTTGTTTTAAATTCCTGCCTTTGAGATCTTTTGCTGGGTCTCAGAAAGTCAAAACAAGCATTCATCTATCCACGTTGACCTCTTCATACAAGGATACCTGAGCCATTCCACCATGCATCTGGGATAGCTTCTTCAAATGGTTCCCTACCTAACACACTTTGAAAATGTCCAATTCAGGCACTTTATACCTACTATGGAATTATTTATGAATGGCCAGAGAGCATTTTAGACAGGGAGTTGTGATTCAATGCAGAGAAATGGGGTTAAATGGTCTCCCAACCAGCGCTGGCATACATATTTATGGAGCTCAGCTGGCATTCTGTCAAGCTAATTTCTCAAGCTTCGATGGGTTGCAGATCTCAGGAGCAGTAGGAGGTCTGTTGGAGATCCATGTCTATCCCATAGTCACCAGTGGGATCCCTGCAACCAGCAATTATCCAGTTCTTCTCTTCTACCGGTACTACCAGTTAGGGAGGTGGGGGGAGCCTGTTTTTCAGCTAGGGAACACAGCAGCCTTTTCAGTCAGTATTAAATTTAATTCCATCCACAATTTCCAGGCCAGCCAACCTTTTACAGCCTCATCAAACCATTCCTAGAGCAGACCTCCCGATGTGATTTCCCTGCCATCTACATGCAGATCAAACTTATTATGGCTGAAATTTATAGCCTCGTTTACAGGGGCCTGCTGGTAATTTATAAGAAGACATCCAAAGCAGCCCCAGCTAAATGTTTTCCATCTTTGCAATAACTTACAAGGATATGGTTGTTTTTTTTAAATGTAAATGAGAAAAATGAAAAGCGGTCAAATGGATGTTAGCTTCCTAAAGGGGCCCAGAGCCAATTGTCTGGAGCTAATTGTTTAAAAAACTAGTGGTTAATGGCTGGATTTCTTAGGCATAGGTTGGGGTCTTGCCTGCTATATTGATTGGCTTTAAACAGTGGTGGGATTCATATAAATTAACAACTGGTTCTCTGCCCTAATGACCGGCTGGTGGGGGGGGCATGGTGTGCGTGGCCAGGGGGTGTAATAGGCAGCACTCAGTCTCCTGCACCACCCTAGGAGTAAAAACGAGGTGTGGAGGGCCTGTTTTCAACCTCCCCGGGCTCTGGAGGTGCTCTGGAGGCAGGAAATAGGGCCATTTTCGCCCTCCACAAGCATCTGGGAAGCCCGCTTTCCACTTCCCCGGGCTCCATGAGCCCCCTCCATTTACCTGGGATCCAAAACGGGCCACATGGGGACTCCTGAGAGGAGCGGGATGGGGGGAGGTCAGCCGGTTGTTGGAACTACCGGTTCGTCAAACTGGATGTAAAATTAATATCCAGTTCTCCCGAACCGGTCTGAACCGACTAAATCCCACCTCTGCTTTAAAAAATCACAAAGAGAGCATTAACTCAGAATCTTCTGTTCTGGTAGCCTCAACATCTGTTACAATTGCAATTCATAGAATGCCTCAAGGAATTCTGGGAATTTGAGTTTGAACACATCCCGAAAGCCTCAAATTATTTTTCCTCAATACAGGTGGTTCTCAATACAGGAATCGACTTACAACGATTCATTTACTGACCATTTGAAGTTACAGCAGCAATGAAAAAAAATTGACTTGTGACTGTTTTTCACACTTACAACCGTTGCAGCATCCCCATGGTCACCTGATCAAAATTCAGACACTTGGCAACGGGTTCATATTTATGACAGTTGCAGTGTCCCGTGGTCATGTGATCCCCTTTTGCGACCTTCTGATAAGCAAAGTCAATGAGAAAGCCAGCTTCACTTAGTAACCAGGTTATTAACTGCAATGATTCAACTGTGTTACTAACTTAACAGCTGCAATGATTCAACTTAACAACTGTGACAAGAAAGGTTGTAAAATGGGGGCAAAATTCACTTAACAAATGTTTCACTTAGCGACTGATATTTTAGGCTCAATTGTGGTCATAAGTCGAGGACTACCTGTACATAAATGAACGAGTATAATTTTTTTTTAGTTCAACTGTTCAGTCGGGTTCTCCTTATCTTGTTTTAAGACTTGTGTGAAGAGCAGAACATGTTTTAGGTCATAGAGAGAGTGACTGGCCCAAGGCCACCCAACTGACGGGACTAGTTTTCTGGATCACTAGCGGGCTTTCATGGCTAAGGCAGGACTAGAACTCACAGTCTTCTGGTGATTGGCCCAAGGTCACCTAGCTGGCTTTCCTACCTAAGGTGGGACTAGAACTCACAGTCTTCTCGTGATTGGCCCACAGTCACCTAGCTGGCTTTCATGTCCAAGGTGGAACTAGAATTCACAGTCTCCTGGTTTTTAATCTGTTACCTTAACCGCTACACTAAATTGGCTCTTAGATCAAAAATTCTTTCCTTGTCTGGGATGGCAGACCAGGAATGTTGAGAATGTAAAGAAGCATTTGTTAGCAATGAACAATGAGAGCTAGAGATAAGCAGAAATCAAGTCTCACCTTTTGCCAGCACAAAGGAATATTTATACCAGCTGGGTATAAATTCTGAATGACCTTTCCCACTGTCAACCGTCAAATATAGTTACCATTCTAGAGTAAAGTAAAAATAGAGTGTTTGACCACATTCCTCTTTGTCTCTGAGGCAGTCGGACTTTTTCAAGAGAACCAACAAAATTTTGTTGTTGTTGTTAAATTTATAAGCTACCCAACTCCAATTGTTCATGTGAATCCATTAGATGGTAATGCAGTTTTTCAGAATGACATCGCTTCTCGTCTGTACCTATCTAGGCAAAATCAAGAATAGAATAGAATAGAATAGAATAGAATAGAATAGAATAGAATAGAATAGAATAGAATAGAATAGAATAGAATAGAATAGAATAGAATAGAATTGGAAGGGACCTTGGAGGTCTTCTAGTCCAACCCCCTTCTCAGACAGGAAACCTTACACCACTTCAGACAAATGTTATCCAACATCTTCTTAAAAATTTCCAGTGTTGGAGCATTCACAACCTCTGGAGGCAAGCTGTTCCACTGATTAATTGTTCTCACTATCAGGAAATTTCTCCTTAGTTCTAGGTTGCTTCTCTCCTTGATGAGTTTCCACCCATTGCTTCTTGTCCTACCCTCAAGGGCTTTGGAGAATAGCTTTGACTCCCTCTTCTTTGTGGCAGCCCCTGAGATATTGGAACTCTGCTATCATGTCTCCCCTAGTCCTTCTTTTCATTAAACTAGACATACCCAGTTTCTGCAACCGTTCTTCATACGTTTTAGCCTCCAGTCCCCTAATCATCTTTGTTGCTCTTCTCTGCACTCTTTCTAGAGTCCCCACATCTTTTTTACATCGTGGCAACCAAAACTGAATGCAATATTCCAAGTGTGGCCTTACCAAGGCATTATAAAGTATTATTAACACTTCGCGTGATCTTGATTCTATCCCTCTGTTGATGCAGCCCAGAACTGTTCCATCACAATTAGATGAGCCTCCCATCCTTCTGACGTGGGTAAAATGAGGACCCAGATTGTTGGGGTCAGTATGTTGACTCTCTAAACTGCTTAGAGAGGGCTGTAAAGCACTGTGAAGTGGTATACAAGTGCTATTGCTATATTTGTAGATTGGGGCTGAACTTCAGGAGTATTAGATATGTTCAACGCAGGGGTAAAATCAGTGATGGGATTCAACCAGTTCTCACCACTTCGGGAGAACCGGTTGTTAACTTTCTGAGCAGTTTGGCAAACTGGTTGTTGGAAGAAATCATTAGAGCAGAGAACCGGTTGTTAAATTACTTGAATCCCACCACTGGGTAAAATCAGTGGTGGGTTGCCCCCAGATCGTACCGTTCGCAAGAACCGGTAGTAAAACTGGGAGGAAGCTCCGCCCACTGATCCCGACGTCATCAAAGTAAATCTGCACATGTCCAAAGCTTCTGCACATGCGCGTAGGCACGATGTGAACCAGTAGTAAAGGTAAGTAGAACCCACCGCTGGGTAAAATGCACTTACCTTTGCTACTGGATTGCAAATGTGAGGTGCATGCGCCTCCTTCACGCATGCACAGAGCCTTCTGCACATGGGCAGGGGATCAAAATTGGGACGTAATGACATCTGGGCGGGTGGGCGGAGTCTCCTGCCGCCGGCCCTACCGGATCGCACAAGCGGGATAGATCCGGCTGAATTTCACCACTTGAGTTCTTTGTAAAAAATAACAAAGGGGTATTATAAATAAAATGAATGAATAAATAAAATACGTTGATTTGTTCTAGAAAATCCCAGGATTATCTGATGGACAGCAAAGATAAAAGATCTGCAAAAGGCAATGATAAGCCATTTCAATATCTTAGTTAATAAGTTCTTAGTTACTTAGTTACGTATCTTAGAAAACTATACTGATGTGATGCAACAATTTTGAATTGCAATGTGAAATTAGTTGAACAATTTCAAAAGTTTTCAATGGGGAATCACTGGCCATAAACCAAGCAGGACTAGTTAGCTAAGGAGTGCGATGAGAGCTTTTTTTTTTTTTCCGGGGCCTTTCTAGTAAGCCGCATTAATTTAATCCAATACTCATAGAATCAAACTGCTTGGAGTTAATTAAATGAACCTTTCAGTGAAAGCCCGCAGGGTTTTCCAGTATGAGATTTGTTGCATCTGAATTACAGCCTCATAAAATAAAAGAGTGTCTCTTTTAATAAGAGAATATTTGCTGCACAAGGGCAAATGCGGTTTCCTTGATGATTTGTATGGCTGGTGGCACTGCGCAAATGTGGGAAATGAGAAATCTGGCTGCAGAATGAAACACTCGGTTTCACAATGTAGAAGTAGAAACGGCTTAGAGTTAAGTATGTCTCTGGACCCCGCTGCTAGAACATAGAATAGTTGGAAGGGACCTTGGAGGTCTTCTAGTCCAACCCCTTGCTCGAGCAGGAGACCCTGTACCGAATAGAATAGAATAGAATAGAATAGAATAGAATAGAATAGAATAGAATAGAATAGAATAGAATAGAATAGAATAGTTGGAAGGGACCTTGGAGGTCTTCTAGTCCAACCCCCTGTTCAAGCAGGAAATCCTGTAACCATTTCAGACAAATGGTTATTCAATCTCTTCTTAAAACCTTCCGGTGTTGGAGCATTCACAACTTCTGGAGGCAAGTTGTTCCACCGATTAATTGTTCTAATTGGCAAGAAATTTCTCTTTAGTTCTAAGTTGCTTCTCTCCTTGATTAGTTTCCATCCACTGGTTCTTCTCCTGCCCTCAGGTGCTTTGGAGAATAGTTTGACTCCCCCTTCTTTGTGGCAGCCCCTGAGATATTGGAACACTGCTATCAAGTCTCCCCTAGTCATTTATTTAAATAAATGATTGTCCAGTCAGGGGTGGATTCTACTTATTGTACCTTTATTACTGGTTCGCAACGGGATCCCATGCACGTGCTCGCTTTGTGGGCATGCACCTTGCTTCTATGCATGCGCAGAAACTTCTACGCATGCGCAGATCGCCAATGACGACTTCCGGATGGTAGGCGGGGCCTCCTGGCGGTTTTACTACCAGTTCTTGCGAAGCGGTCCGAATCTGGTGCAACCCATCACTGGTCCAGTCTCTTTTTGAAAGTGTTGGAAGAAATATCCGTGTGGTTCAGTTCCAAGCTGGGAGAAAGAAGCTGGAAAGAACATGGAGGCTAATTGGAAAGGTAGTTTATTGATGAAGCAGAGTCACCAATCACGTGTGATTCTGGGCAGCTGACAAAACGGAGTTCAGGGTGGGTGGGGGTTATACCTTCTTTGGGCTTTGTATTTGAGCTGCCTGTGGAAGAAAGTGTCCTCTAATATTCTATTGGCTGTTGTCAGATTCCTATGAGGTCATATAGGGGTTATGTAAAGGTCATAGCCGGCTCTATAGGCAAAAGAGGAAATGTAAATCCTAGGTGCTTGTCTGAGCTAATTTGATTGAAGTTTGGACTGCTCTGGCGGTGTGTGCAATGAAGGGGCTTTGGATTCCTCTGGGCTGCTTCTAATCCTACCATTCTGCCTTTGTTACAAAATATCCTTCCTTGAATGGATTACCAAATCTGCATTTCTAAAAGGTGGCCTCCTCCTCTTCATTAGACTAGACTAGGTTAGCCATCACTAGTCTAGTCTAATGAAGAGGAGGAGGCCACCTTTTAGAACCTGGCAAAAAGGTTAGCCATCACGTGCCAAAAGCGGGGAGAGTGTGGGGTGGTTGCGTGTGTGTGTGCCCACACCCATAATTCTATGCCCCCTGCCCCCCACACACACAAGCGCATGTGACCCCACCTGGTCCCCCTGATTTTGGCATGTGATGGCCTGGTGGGCCCAGTAAGCCCGTTTTTCGCCCTCCCCAGGCGCCAGAGGATTTCTAGGAGCCTGGAGAGAGTGAAAAAACCCTCCCCCCCCCCCCCCCCCGGAGGCCCTCCGGAGGCTGGAAACAGCCCATTTGCTGACTTCCAGTGGGCCCGGAAGGCCTGAAAATCAGCTGGCCAGCGTGTGCATGCATACTGGAGCTGAGCTAAGGCAATGCTTGCGTGCCCACCAATATGGCTTCGTGTGCCACCTGTGGCACGCGTGCCATAGGTTCTCGCCATCATGGGACTAGACATACCCCGTTCCCACAAACATTCATTGTATGCTTTAACTTCCATTCCCCTGATCACCTTTGTTGCTCTTTGCTGCATTCTTTCTAGAGTCTCAACATCTTGTATTACCTTTATTATGCATTTCCTGTAAATAAATCTCCTTTTTGTGATCGTTCTAAAAACTTGTCCATTAATCCTGCTCTCAGGGATGCTCACAAGCCAATAGAGAGTACTTTAACTTCTAGCAACTTCTCATCCTGCTTAGTCCTACAGAAAGATACCGTAGCATTCTATTCTTCCTGCTCCCTCATTATGAGAACAGAAAAGACCCAGGTGTTTTATTTAAGTCCATCACTTCTCTAATAAATCATCTTTTTCCTTTTGTACCGTTGAACATCTGTCTCTAGGTACTCTTAAACAGATGTTTATAGTCCAAAAAAGACCAACAATGCCAATTAAGAAAGTAGCATTTATTAAGGAAGGAAGCTCTCTAGATATCACTTAATGGGCTTGGTTCTATTTCCAAGCATATGTTCTGCTAAGTAGATCTCCATTTATTTATTTATTTTTGCCAGAAAATTTCTCAACAAAATGAGTTCATTTATTGGTTCATTCAGTCAATTGTTATGAGGATCAGCAGCCAAATGGATCTGCAAGGATTCATTTGCAGGTGTTTCCAGTCCTACCTGCAATGGAATGAGCTAACAATGCATGTGCCCCCTGGCAACATCTAAGTCTCCAAAATGGCCTCAGTCAGTCAATTGCTATGGGTGTATTACAGTTGTGGATTGTTCCTGATTCGCACCGGTTCTATAGAACTGGTAGTAAAACCGGTGAGAGGCTCCGCCCACTGACTCCGACCTCATCAGACGCTTCTGCGCATGCGTAGAAGAGTGTGTGGCCCCGTTGTAAACTGGTAGTAAAGATAAGTAGAACCCACCCCTGGTGTATTACTTGGAACCAGGGGTGGGTTTTACTTACCTTTACTACCAATTTGCAGCGGGGCCGCGCGCTCTTCTGCACATGCACAGTAGCTTCTGATGACGTCGGGGTCGGTGGGCAGAGCCACCCGCCAGTTTTACTACCAGTTCTATAGAACTGGTGCAAACCGGGGGCAACCCACCACTGCTTGGAACCCTGACACCCCCTTCATCCAAGAATTCACCAAGATCTGATAAGTCTCTTTATCTACCTCAGGGGTCAGCAACCTGCAGCTCTGGAGCCACATGTGGCTCTTTCACCCCTCTGCTGCGGCTCCCTGTAGCTCAAAATATGCGTCACAACCACCAATGTGTGAGACCCTCTGGCATGTGATTTATTGAGCTATTCAACCCCCGGTAAGCCAACCATGGATAAATCCAAGAAAAGAAAAATTTCAGAAGAAAACAGAACGTTTCCTTCAACTACTTATGCTAGTTTTGTGGCCGCTCAAGAAATAGTCAGGTACAGGAAGGGTTTTGGGGCTCTCAGTGTTTTCTTTTCTGTGGGAAATGGGTCCAAATGGCTCTTTGAGTGTTTAAGGTTGCAGACCCCTGATCTACCTGAATATGCTACATATCATTCTTCAGCACTCACTTTACCTTATGATTCTTGATGGACGTATCTTTTCTTTTATGTACATGAACAGCATATGCACCAAGACAAATTCCTTGTGTGTCCAATCACACTTGGCCAATAAAAAGTTCTATTCTATTCTATTCTATTCTATTCTATTCTATTCTATTCTATTCTATTCTATTCTATTCTATTCTATTCTATTCTATTCTATTCTATTCCCATTCTCTCCTTTCCTCTATTCTATTCTATTCTATTCTATTCTATTCTACTCTACTCTACTCTACTCTACTCTACTCTACTCTACTCTACTCTACTCTACTCTATTCTATTCTATTCTATTCTATTCTATTCTTCCCCATATGTTTATCAAGTGCCAGGGAAACCAGGAGATTCAGGCAGCTCAAAGGAATATAAAGATGTATTGCAAGCTTAAACTCTCTACAAGAATCTGGCCAACTAGCAGTCAAGGGAAATGAGCGGGAGATAAGAAGGAATTCAAGGTGGGTTGGACTTAGATCTCTTGCGGGCTCGCAGGGACTTCGTGACTTATGACACACTTGACCCCTTCCTCAGACTCAGCCTGGTCATCTCCTACAATGTTTCAGCTCTCAGTTGGGCAAATTAATATATCTCTGTAATGTTTAATGAACTTGGGTTAAATCAAGTCGCCCTACACAGGCACACGAGAAATCAACAGACCTATGGGAAGTTTTCAGACATATATTTTACACAAAATAGTTATAGAAAAGTGTGCACTTGACACGTGAATATTTATTTAAAAAACACTTCTCAAAAAAATTAAAAGAATGGAAAAATGGACTGCGAATAGAATGGAGGTGTTCATTTATACCACAACACACCGCATTTGTTTACTGTATTGCCGTTCTCCTTTCCACAATCAATATTAGGTTGTGTCCCCCTACAAAAGATACACATATAATTCATAACTGACCTTTTCAAACAATTTTTGGCTCAGTGATGTGAAACATTTGGTTCCTTCAACTGTTTGGCACTTGGTTAGAAAATGTGTCACTTTTCCTTTTGTTTTGCAAGAACTCCACTGGATACTGAGATACCAGAACTGGCAAAAATTTGCAAATTCAGTATCCAATTCTATTTTCAATGACTATTATCATGTTTGGAGAAGGCCGTTAAACACAAAGCCAGCGAGGGTTTGAATCCTATGGAGGAAAGTAGACGTGTAGAACCATAAAAAATGGTGGCCTAAGTCTCACCCCTATTGCCATATTTCAACTATTACACTTGTCACTGCAGGGGACAAGAGCCAGTCTGGAGGGGGGGGGAGGAAACCATATTGAACTTTGGAGAATATGACTCCAGGAAACAAAATTGTTACCCAAGAAGCGGTGGAAATCTTTGAAAGGGCTCTATCAAAGATTCAGTGAAGAATCCCCCCACCTCCAAGTTGTTTTTGTCAGTGACAAAATGTCTTGCTCCGTAAATTGTTCTGGTTTATTAGTGCAGAATAAGAATAACAGCATTGGAAGGGACCTTGGAGGTCTTCTAGTCCAACCCCCTGTACCATTTCAGACAAATGGTTGTCCAATTTCCTCTTTAAAACCTCTAGTGACCACCTTCTGCCACCAGTAGCCTCTCACCAGGTAGTACGCTCCCACAGAGAGGGGCTCCTCAGGGTGCCGTCGGCCAAACAGTGTCGACTGGCGGCCCCCAGGGGGAGAGCCTTCTCTGTGGGGACACCTGCCATCTGGAATGAGCTCCCCCCGGAGATACGGAGGATCCCAGATTTATGCACTTTCCGCCGCCGCCCCCCCAAAGCATTTTTATTCCAGCAGGCTGGTCTGACTTGACTCTCCCTTTTAATTTGTTTTTAAGTTTAATACAAATCGGGTGTTTTTTAAATTCGTCTTAGGCCAAATTATTTAATGTACTTTTAAAATGGTTTTTAACTTTTGTATGATGTATTTTTATCTTGTGGCTGTTCACCGCTCTGAGTCCTTCGGGAGTAGGGCAGTATATAAATTTAATAAAATAAAATAAATTTTAAAAAAATAGTGTTGGAGCATCCATAAATTCTGGAGGCATTTTTTTTCCACAGATTAATTTTTTTTTAAATTTCATTTATATGCCACCCTTCTCTGAAGACTCAGGGCGGCTTACAATGCGTTAAGCAATAGCCTTCATACTTTTGTATATTTATACAAAGTCAGCTTATTGCCCCCACAAACTGGGTCCTCAATTTACCTACCTTAAAAAGGATGGAAGGCTGAGTCAACCTTGAGCCTGGGGAGATTCAAACTTACAGTAATTGCAGACAGCTGGATGTTAATTCCGGTGCTTTAGTCTGCAGAGCTATCCAGGCTCATTGTTCTAACTGACAGGAATTTTTTTCTTACTGCTAGGTTGCTCCTCTCCTTGATTAGTTTCCATCCATTGCGTCTTGTCCTGCCTTCAGGTGCTTTGGAGAATAGCTTGACTCCTTCTTTGGGGCAGCCCCTGAAATATTGGAACACTGCCATCATGTCGCCCCTGGTCCTTCTTTTCATTAAACTAGAAATAACCAGTTCCTGTACCTTTCATCATATGTTTTAGCCTCCAGTCCTCTAATCATCTTTGTTGTTCTTCTCTGCACTCTTTCTAGAGTCTTGATATCTTTTTATGTCTTGGCGAGGAAAACTGGATGCAATATTCCAAGTGTGCTCTTACCAAGGCATTATAAAATGGTGCTAAAATGGAGAATGGATACAAGGGAATATTTGTAGCTCAGGGTTGAACTGTGGGTCCTCGGTGCTCTCTCTTTTTTTTTTTTTTTTTTTTGCAAAGAATTTTTTTTTCAACATAAACATAAAAAAATGATTTTTTTTCAAGAACAAAGTCTTGATCCGGTCACAAATGAGTACACTAATTTAACAAATGAAAAACAAACAATTTTTAACATGAATTCCAACATCTTAATAAATTTTTCTATTATCTTATCATACGTCCTAATCTCCTATTAAGGCAAAACTCCTTTTTATATTCAATTATAAATTCAATTATAAATCAAAATTCAATACCGCTTTATCTAAATTTTTTATCCTTTGCTCCTTTTAGCATTAACATTGAACACAAAGACAATCAATTCTATTAATCTATATATTTACCTTACAATTTTATCACCACAAACCTTAATTTCCAAGTGTATACAACTCAATTCTTATTTCAATTTTAATCAAAATTTATTTCTATTTTACTCAGTTTCTAAACCCAATCTATCCTCTCATGTTCTTAAACTTTTACACAGAAATCTCAGAATTTACCATTTCATTTTAATTATCACCCAACATTTTCTTTTTCACCCCTTATTAATAATTATTCTTCAATATATTCTCCTTACTCCACCTATTATTTGTCTGATTTCCAGCATAGCATATTTTGGCTGAGTTTTCAGCATATTATCCTCCTTAACTCCCCCTTTTATTTGGCTGATTAACAGCATTCTCCTCCTCAACTCCACCTATTATTTGGCTGATTTCCAGCATTTCATTATTTGGCTGATTTCTCAGCATATTCTCCTCCATTAACTCCAATTTCTATTCTACTAACTTATTAAAAATTTCTTTTCCCATATGTTATCTAATAATCCACTATTTCCAACTGTACTCTTCCAGGGTGTTTCCCCATTTATTTCTTAATATTAATCATTCCCAACATATATTGAATGCAATCACAATTATAACTTCCATCTGTGTACCTTAATACATCATCAAAAATCATTAACAATTAATCACAATTATCATCCACCGCTTTGTTATCAAATTAAAACTAAGCATGTTACAGCAAGTTATGCTTTTATGAACATATCACTTTTAGTCACCTTAGCTTCCCATTTCTATTTTTATAATATTTCTATCTTTGTTTACCATAAGTACTTCTTGTTTTTATTTAAAACTCATTTAAATTTTGAAGCATTTAAACAGTTAAACATTCAAACTTTGCTATTCAATTTATCCATTTTGCTTTTTCTTTTCTTTATCTGTCCATATACAATTCAATTTAAAGTCAATACTTCCATGCTTAAATCTCTGCATATCCTTTTGATTCCATTATAAAGTCTGTTTCCAGTAAAACATCAGCTTCTCAACTTTTGGTCCTGTGCCAAGACTTCTGTTAGTTAAAAGTTTATTAACATTGTATTTCTTCTTTCTTTGTAAAACCATCAAATGACAGAATAGGAATCTCCAAAGTTCAAAAAGCCATAAGTTCTTTTCAAGGTAGTCCACAATATGTAACAAGTCAAGTAGGTTCTTTTCAGGAAAAAAACACCAAGTTTCCACAATCAACACTTTCACTTAGTCACTTAGTCACAGCTTCAATCACCATTTTGAAATATTTATGTAGCAATCCATTTGATCTCTTTGTCTGGCTTTTAAAGGTGGCAAATCCTTAATTTCACTTTTCTCTTTTCAAGTTCATTTCAGTTTTAGCAAAAGAAGTTTAAGTATCTAGCTCTACTTAATTAATAAGTAATTCCCTCCAATCAATCAGTGCTGAAATAAGATTTTTAAAGGGTTTAAAACTTCTTTCCCCCTTTTTTTCCCCCAAAATCTTCAAGCCCCTCAGATCTTCAGCCGCTAGTAAGGCTGGGGGTCTTATTTTAAAATGTCCTCATTAACACGTTGTTCTCGCCTGGGCTGCTGTCACTGGCTCCGAAGCACTTCGTCCTTTCTCCCTTCCTCCTACACTTTGCTTGTCCCACTCTGTCACAGTTTTGAGGCAGCCGCCATGGCTACCGTCCCCCACCACTGACTTAGAGGATTGCCTCCGGCCTCCAAGGAACTTGCCCGTTCCTCTCGGCCACCCAAGGGGTCCCTCTCTTTCTCATGTCCCTTTAGGACAGGATAGGTCCTCAGACCTGTCAGCGGTGATTAGCCAGCCAGGGTTTTGGCGGGGCTCATCGGAGCCCTGTCATTTTCCCAACTGCATCCCCGCGACACCAAACCGGAAGTGCTTGGTGCTCTCTTGAGCTTGGTGGTTTTCTTGCAGATGTTTTGTTATCCAATTAGGTAACATCATCAATGCTAGAAGGAAGTGGGGTTTGCGGGGAAGAGGCAGACTGGGGGGCGGGGGTTCCTTGGTGGTCTCTGAGCTTGGTTGGTTTTCTTGTAGACATTTCATTATCAAACTAGGTAACATCATAAAGGAGAACTCCAACATTGAGTAGGGGTTAGATTATTTGTTCTTCAAGGTCCTTTCCAACTTTAACATTTAACTGTTCTGTTTTCTGAGGTCTCCTCTAAGAATTCAGCAGCCAGAAGACGTTTCTTTCTTTTTTTTTTTTTTTATTGAAAAAGTTTTACAATAAAAAAATTTTTCCCCCTTTTTTCACCCCTGCCCCCACCCCCCCTCCCATCCCCTCCAACCTCCCCCCAACCCCGATCCCTCCCTCCCCAGCCCACCCCTGACTTCCGCTGCATATTTCTTAAAAAGAAAAACAACAACGAAAATTTTTAACAGCCAGAAAAACAAATACTATTATATACTCAATTCTATTCTGATCTAAGTTGAGAGGAAGAGAAAAGAGAGAAAGAAAAGAATTAAAAAAAAAAAAAGATGAAAAAAAAATAAAATGAAATAATGCAAAGAGAAACCCATAAACATGAATATCTGTCTAAAATTAACAATATTATAATAAAAGAAGGCACCAAAAAAAAAATAGCCATTATAATGTTTAAGCCAATTTAGAAACAAAAAGAAGAAAAAAATAAAATAAAATAAAAAAAAACATTACTAACATTACTAATCCTATACCATACTCGATCACTCCAAAGTTCTATACCTTACTTATTCATATTAGATAATGCCATCTAGTTTAATCCGAACTACTCCCCCTAATTCAAAAACACAAAAATCCCCCCTTCAGGGAAAAAACATACAATATAATATAATCATACATATATTGTTATAATTTTCCATAACTCGAGTTACAGTCTTCTCTTCTTCCTGATTGAAGTTAATTCTTCTTTCTTCACCTATATCCAATTGCGATACTCTTCATCTTCTGTCTGCCCCCATCAGTAAAACAAAACATTCCATATAAACCCCCCGTGTGACTTTATATGAATAACATCCAACCAAGAAGATGTTCACTCCTGTAAGTAGAATCATTCAAGCTAACGTTTTCTATTTCAGCAAAAAAAAAAAAAAAAAAAAAAAAACCCAATGCAGCTCCACCAAGCCTTAACAAAAGAATAAGAAAAAAAGGGAAATAGAAATCCTTGAGACTGCATCCAAATGTTCTTGTAAAAACTGTTTCAAATCCTGCCACCCTTTGTTATCCACTCTTGGTTGTAAGACGTTTTCATTTCCATTCTTTCCTCTTAGATAATAATTTCCAAAAAAAACCATGATAGGGTAATCACAAAACACTGCTACTATATAAATAACGTCCAACCACGAAGATATTCACTCCTCCAGGTAGAAACATTCAAACTAACGTATTCTATTACAACATAAAAAAAAAATAAAAAAAAAAACCCCAATGCAGCTCCGCCAAACCTTAATGACAAAAAAATCAAAAAGAAAAAAAAAAGTCCTAGCAGCTGCATTCCCAGATGTTCTTATAACAACTATTTCAAATCCTGCCACCCGTTATTATTCACTCCTTCTGGTTGTGAGATATTTTCATTTCCATTCCTTCCTCTTAGATTATAAGTTCCAAAAAAAACTATGATAGGATAATCACAGAACGCTGCTAGTTCCAAAAAAAAAACTATAATCGGATAATCACAGAACACTGCTACCATTGCAGCCCTCTGTTAAACTTGCTCAAGATGTTAAATCCAATTCAGAATAAAAAAAGAAACTCCAAGTCAGGATGAAGACTTTATAATCCATAAATCCAGATCCATATAAACTTTAGGAATTTTATAACCGGTATCCAAGATTGTCCAAGCTTTCTGATAACAACTGCATCTGATGAAGGACTTTAAGACACTCATTAGTTAACTCTCGAATTTCCTCGTTAGAATCTGGTTCCTGCTGTTCGATATCACCATCCTTTTCTTGCGGAGCATTGGACCTCTGCTGCTGATCATCTTGAATAATAGTATTTCTTGAATCTTGCTCCAGCAGTTCAAGGTCCGGTGCTCCTAGATTAGGTTCACTGATGTAGTTTATTTTCCCATCTGAGAAGTCCATAGTAAGATCCTCCAAGAAACCAGATTGCGCTCCTTGTTCTTTTAACATTCTTTGATTCATTCTTTGAGTCTCATCCTTCTGTTTACCTTTTACAAGCTCTCTTTCTTGTTTCTTATTCTTAAGGTCTTTCGAAGCTCCCTTAAAAATATTTTTATAAAAATGTTCCGCTTTTTCAATAGTATTCAAACAATATCTCACTCCGTGATATCTAAAAATTATACCGGCTGGTAAGTCCCATCTAAATGGGATATTACTTTTCTTCAATTCTTTAGTTAAGAAAGCAAATTCTTTCCTTTTCTTTAAAATCTTCGATGGTAATTCTTTAAAAATATTAATTTGTTCACCTTCTACTTGCACTCTGGCAGAGTAGGACCTTTGTAAGATGTCATCTCTCAACCTTTTATCAGTAAAGTAGACAACAACATCTCTGGATAAGTTCCTTTGTTTGGCTACTCGTGAGTTGACTCTGTAAGCTTTCTCTATACAACCAAGAATTATCTCATCCTCAAGCTCTAGTAGTTCAGCAAGAACCTTTGCAATAGTTGCTTTTAAATCTCTCTGGTTTTCTTTAATACCTCTTACTCTGATAGCAGAGGCCATAGTTTTAATTTGAAGCATGATAATATCATTCTGTATAGTCTGATTACTAATCTTAGCTTTCACAAACCTTTCTTGTATTTCTTGAATCTGGGAGCCAATTTCACTGCTAATTTCAGTTACTTTCTCCTCCATTTCAATCACCACATTTGAAAGGTCTGAAATTACTTTAACAATAGTTTGACTTAATTGGTCATGCTTTCCAGCAATCAAATCCACAAGATTCTTCTGTGAGTTTTTAATTTTGTCAACTACACTCAATAAAGGAGTTGTTATAAGTTCTTTTAAGTCCCCTTCTGCCAATCCAGACAATTGCATCATCTCAGCTTTATTCTTTAACTGGCTCAAGGGGGAGCCCCCCCTTCCTTTAGTCATCTTTATTTTACTTTAAATGGCTTTAGTATACTACTTCACTTTGCCATACTTTACTTTAAAAAAGATATCCAAGAAAAAAGGGAAGAGAGAAAAAAAAAATTCTGTTTACTTTAAGTGACTCTCCCATAGCAAGGCATTCATTTCAAAGCTTCCGTTTTCAATCGCTCTGGCATTCTTTCAATTAAGACCAGTCGCCATTTTAAAAAAAAACTTTCTTAGGAACTTTCACTTCTCTTCCTCTCCTTCCCCCCTCCTCTCGTTACTCTTCCAAAAAATCAGTAAAGAAATCAGTTTAAAAAATCCATACTTGCTTCATCTTTGCTTCTTTCTTTTCTTTTCTTTTGCTTCTTTCTTATTCAGCTTGCTCCATAGACGCTGTGGTGTTGCTTCCAGCGTCTGGCTCCGCTAATTGCTTAGCGGAGGACAGTCCCGTCGCGGAGCTTCTCTGGAGGTATGGAGGGGGCCATCCTTCTGAGCCCTCCCCAGGACAAACGAAACGATCCTGGGGCGACTCAGGGGGCCCTGCCTCACCCCCAGGAGCTCTGCCTGCTCCTCCCGCTGAGGAGCAGGTTGTTCGAGCCGCCTGCCAGCTGTGAGGCGGCTCTAACGCGGCGGGATGCCGGCGGGCATGGAGGAGCCCGCCGCCGACGAGGAAGGCGCCACCGGAAGTCCCAGAAGACGTTTCTGACATACTATGAACATGTATGTATAGGTAGTTATCCATTTCCAACCGAAGTTCTGACAGAACCAAAATAGGGGACTTACAATCCATATTTAAAGTTCCAACGGTCAGGCCTTCTCTGTGGTCACATGATCTAACTTTATCACTCAGCAACATGGCTGCATTTCTGGCTGTTTGCAGAATCCCACAGTCACATAATCATGTTTTACTACGGTTTTGCAGAAAACTAGGACTTTCCCTAATTCAGCAAAATCACGCTAGAGCAGACAATGGATCCATTTAACGGCATTCAGTTACCAACCACATGTTTGTTAAATAACCATCATTTTTAAAAAAGGTTGTGAAATAAGGACAGTCATGTGACTGACCAGTCTTTACGACTGTCACCACATATGACCATCATGGCCAGGCTTCGTTATGGTCGTTTGTCAAGGACTACCTTAAGCCTTTTTTGAGACTTCCTTTTGAAGACAACCGTCTTTTGTGGCATGTGTGATGAATGTAGAACAATTCTTCTTGCCAGTGGAAATTTTACTTGATGATTTTAGACAATCCTTTATTAACTGGACACAAAAATCGATCCTCATTCTGAGACAAAAAACAATTGATCAAAAAAACCAATCCAGTTGTCACAAAACATGGCCAATAAATTGACAGGCAAGCCTGATGCACACAAGGCTAAGGTGGGTTAGCCACAACTTTTTAACTTCAAATAATATAAATAATCAAGTTTGTTAAAGAGCTAACAGGCTCATTTGCATGCTAACGAAAGCTTTCCTTTCCTTCCTTGGTCAATTTTTTTTTTCATAGCTTAGACCAGGGGTCAGTAACTTGCAGCTCTTTCACCCCTCTGCTGCGACTCCCTTTCACTCAAAATATGCGTCACAACCTCCAATGTGCAACACCCTCCAGCATGCAATTTATTGAGCTTTTCAACCTCCCAGTAGGCCAGTCATAGATAAATCCAAGAAAAGAAAAGTTTCAGAAGAAAACAGAACATTTCATTCAACTACATATGCTAGTTTTGTGGCTGCTCAAGAAATAGTCAGACACGGGAAGGGTTTTATGGCTCCTTGTATTTTCTTTTCTGTGGGAAATGGGTCCAAATGGCTCTTTGAGTGTATAAGGTTGCAGACCCCTGGCTTAGACGGTTTTGATAGTTAACAAATAATCCAGCCAGAAATGGGCAATTTTGACAGTCTTCAACCTGTCCTGTTTCAAGTTTCAAACTGAGACCCACACAGTTACCAGGTGAGAATTGTAATTTACTCAAGGCTGAGTAGATAATCAGCAGACAGGAAAAGGAATATAAATCAAAATGGAGTCTCCGAGAAAGAAAGTTTACATAGATAGTTTTCCTTTCAACAGAAACGCGCAGGAGAGAAGTCAAAATCCAGTCCAAAGTTCAGAGAGCCAACACAGGTTTGTCAGACAGTCCAAATGTCAGACTTTCCTGGTTTATAAGCAGAATTCACAGGAAACAGATACCAGAGCATGAGATCAGGTGGTTGCTTCCAGCAAAGGAACACGAGTGAAGGGTCCTTCTTGAATCAGGCTGCAGCCCATTAACTTTGAGTTAGTTACTCCCTTGCTTGGCAAGGAGCTTCACTGAATGTCTTTGTTCTGCTCTTTTCATGGAACCCATGCCTCATCATCTGACTGCTCCAACTGCTCAGATGGTGCCTGTAATCCTGGACTATGACACTCATGCGAATGAAGGTAAATATACATGTCCTAGGATAATGTTGCAGGATCCAATCTGAGTCAGTCACTGGGACCAAAGGTTTATTCTTCCAAGCTTTTGGGTTTAAGATGGAGCCCATCATCAGGGAACTTCTCTCTCCATATTTTGGCTGTTCTGCATGTTGCATTTATATAGTGCCTGGTTGTGTGTGACTTTTAGTTGTTAATTAGGGCATTGATGGCTGGCTATGAAGTTGTTAATTGTTATTTCCTTGTGCTGCTGTGCCCTCAGCTCCTAAGTACCTGGTAGGATGGTGCACTTTTATTGACTGATAAGGAGCCCGTTTCCTAGGCTTCTATCATTTCTCTAGCTATTTTTGTCTCTGCTCAGCCAATAATCGTCGTAGTGGCAAAATTAAATGCATGTCCTTGTTCATTGCAATGTGAGGCTACTAATGATACTCACCTTGTCATGTTCAAATGAATCAACTATATAGTGACTTAATACCAGGGGTAAATCCAGCAGGTTCTGACAGGTTCTGGGCCCATTTCCCAACTCCCGGTGGGACAGGAAGTGACATTTTTTGCAAAATTTTGCAAAAATTGGGAAATGGGCCCTTTCAGGTCTCCGAGGGAGACCTCCGAGAGAATGGGAAGGCTGTTTTCACTCTTCCCAGATGCATAGAGAGGGTCTGGAGCCAGGTAAGTGTTCTGGTTTGGAACAACAGGTAATAAGGAGAGGACGCAACTGAATGGTCTAACAACTCTTTATTCTGAACTGAACTAATTAACAAGCAGTGAGAGAGATAGGGAGTGAGAGAGCAATCGCTCCATCGCTGACAGCTCTTTTATACCCGAGCTGTCAGGGGCTCAACCAACCACATGGCTAGGCTCTCCCGCTGGAAAGTGGGGCCAATCAACTTCTTCTTCCTTAACACGTGTTCAGCGGCAGAACACAACACTCCTTTCCCCCCGGATTGCGCATGCGTAATCGGAAAGATAGGCTGGCTGTCTCTTGATTCGGTATGACCGGCACAGAACAGTAGACTCTGCCGGGGTGGGTGGAGACAGTACAGGAGCCTTGGGAACTACTGGAGACTGCTTGAATGGTTGTGAGCTTCCTGACTCGGGTCCGGTTGCTGCTGAGGCGGTAAGTCAGCAGCTTGCTCCGTGTGATGCGAACCTGGGGGGTTGCATACAGGTTCTGGGCGCCAGCCATTGCTCCAGATAGGTAGTGGTAGTGTGGTCACAGCTGGTGCAGTGCTGGGTGTCTTAACCCTGGGCAAACGGCTATGGCGTAGGTGATCCATGTGTCGTTTCTACATGCAGCCATCTTCCAATTGGACATGGTACAAGCAGGGGCCTGTCACTTTGGCTATACGGCCCGGCAACCACCACCGGTCTCCTCCAATGTTTTGAGCGTACACCGTGTCTCCCACTTGAAATGAATGGGCTCCGCCAGCGGACTCGAGAGGTTTCTCTGGTGCGTATTTGGGGTGTAGCTGGTCTAGCACTGTTCTCAGATGGTGGCACATCAGCGGCTCAGCAGGGCAGAGATTAGTCAGTGGGCACGTCATGGTATGTTGTGCCAGGAGGTAGGCTGCTAATTTGTCTCGCCAGTCACCTCCGTTCAATTTGGATAGCGCTTCTTTGGCTGAGCGCACTGCCCGTTCAGTCAGTCCGTTCGAAGCCGGATGATAAGGCGCAATGGTGGCGTGGCGAATGCCTTGCTTAGCCAAATAATATTGAAAGGCGGTTGAGGTTAGCTGGGGGCCGTTATCTGATACTAAAACGTCAGGCAACCCATGGGTCATGAAAACCCCCTTAAGTGCCCTGATCAACGCCTCTGTGGTGATTGAGGCCATTGAGATGACCTCAACCCATTTGGAGTAGGCATCCACTATAATCAGTAACATATGCCCTTGGACAGGGCCGGCAAAATCCACATGAATGCGGGACCAGGGGGCCTTCGGCGTTTCCCACTCCCTCTGGCTGCTGCCGCCAGAGGGGCTGCTCTGTTGTTTTGACACTTTGAACAACTAGCCACCCAGTCTGTGATCTCCCCATCCAAGTTTGGCCACCACAGGTAGCTGCAGACCAAAGCCTTCATGCAGGTGATGCCCGGATGGCCTTCTTGCAAGATGTGTAGGATGCTTTTATGAAGCTCTTCCAGAATTATGACCCGTGAGCCCCAGAGTAAGCAGCCCCACTATGATGGAAATCTCATGCTGCCGGATCTTGTAGGGCTGCAATTTGGGAGTCAGCCGCCCTAGGGGCCACTCCCCTCTTCACCCAGTCCAGTACTTGACATAGGGTGTGGTCCATAGACAAACACCTAGCGATGTCCGAGGCTGACACCTGTAGAGACTGATCGTCAATGAATAGGACCGATGATACAGGAGCCAGGTCCTCCACAGGTGACAGGTGACAGAAGGGAGCAACGGCTCAGCGCGTCCACATGTCCCATGGCTTTGCCGGGCCGATGGACCAAAGTGTATTGGTAGGCAGACAGGAATTCTACCCATCTCATCATCCTGGGAGATAGTATGACAGGGGATGGGTGATCGCCAGCTAGGATGCACAGGAGGGGCTTGTGGTCGATGATGAGCGTGAAAGTGCAGTTGTACTGGTAGACATGAAAGCGCTTCACACCGGCCACTGCCGCCAAAGCTTCTTTATCGATCTGCCCATAGTTCCACTCCGCAGATGACAAGGTCCTTGAAAAGTAGGCAACAGGAGCTTCCGATCCGTTGGGCAATAAGTGGCTCAACACTGCCCCGACCCTATAGGGAGAAGCGTCGCATGCCAGAATCAGAGGAAGGTCAGCGTGGTATTGCGTGAGCATGCTGTCGGATGTGGGGAAGTCTTTGACAGCCTGGAACGATGTGGCACTCTCCGATCCCAGGTCCAGGGTGTCCAGCTATCAAGGAGACGGTGCAGGGGCTCCACTACGGTGGCTTTGTGAGGCAAAAAGATGTGCAAAAGTTAAGGAGGCCAAGGAAATCCTGCAGTTCTGACTTATTTTGGGGGAGAACACAACAGTAAGAAAGAAAAATGGGCCTACCTAGCCATCGCATGGCAGGAGCAGGGGGTGGGGGATGGGGGGAGGGGGGTTGTGTGCGCATGCGCAGGGCAGGGCGCATAGATTTATGGGTGTGGGCACACACGCGCGCGAACCTCCCCACTCCCCCCTCTCCTGGCATGTGATGGCAAAAAGGTTAGCCATTCCTGTTCTAGGGTTTAAGCGGGAAAGATGGGTCCTTGGTGCTCTCTGAGCTTAATTCTTTTCTTGTAGACATTTCTCTTTTTTAAAAAAAAAAGTTTTATTGTTTTATTACTACACATTATGACAAACACATAACATACAACATATAAATATATCCTCTTTTTGAAAAGTGTTTCTTCGTGGCCGGCTTTCCACTGTGATTCCCCCCCGCCACTCCATGTCTCACATATTGTTTTATTTTCTTCATTGTCCCCTTTTTGATTGATCAATCATTCTTGCAGAAATTTAATTGTCCAACTAGCTAACACCATCAGGGCTAAAAAGGAGTGGGATTTGCAGAGAGGAGCAGGAGCAGGAGCAGGAGGGCGACTGTGGGGTCCTTGGTGCTCTCTGAGCTCAATTGTTTTCTTGGAGACATTTCATTACCCAACTAGGTAACATCATCAGTGCTAGAAGGGAGTGGGATTCGCAAGGAGGAGGAGGAAGACAACGACGATGACTGTGAGGTCCTTGGGGCTCTCTGACCTTGGTTGTCTTCTTGAGGACATTTCATTACCCAGCTAGGTAACATCATCACTGTGCATGCATGTTTCAACTCTGAGCTAAAAATATTCTCTTTTATTAGTAGGGAGGAAAGAAAACACGGGCCTGGTGGCTCAGCAGACTAATGCATTGTAATTAACTCCAGCTGTCTGCAATTAATGTAAGTTCAAATCTCACCAGGCTCAAGGTTGACTCAGCCTTCCATCCTTTCTAAGGTGGATAAAATGAGGACCCAGTTTGTGGGGGCAATAAGCTGACTTTGTATAAATATACAAAAGTATGAAGGCTATTGCTTAACGCATTGTAAGCCGCCCTGAGTCTTCAGAGAAGGGTGGCATATAAATCAAATTTAAAAAAAAAAAAGAATCCCTAAGACACTACAACTTAAATTGAGTTTTTGTATTCAGTCTGCTTGGGTGCTTCGATCATCTGGCCTCTCTAAACAAAACCATTCAATAATGACAGTCAATGTTTACTTAGCTTCTCAAAAAAAAAAAAAAAGACAGTGCTTTGACACAGTCTTGAGCTGCTTTGACAAGGATCTGGAAAGAAATGTGTTTAAAAATAAGTTTAATTGGTCCCACCAAAATAGCAGGGAAATTACTCCCGAGGATTTTTTTTTTTTTTTACCTCTTGAATGTTGAAGCAAAATGATCTGCTCAGGATATTTCTTCCTGTCCTTGACATTCCTACATACAGATAGTCCTCAAGATATGACAAGTTACTTAATGACTGTTCAACGTTTCAAAGATAGATGCTCCAAATTACATACAATTCAGTGGTGGGTTCCTCCCAGTTCAGCCCAGTTCGGCTGAGCCGGTAGCGGTGACGATATGACGTCACCGAACTAGTTCCCTTTACTCAGGAGCTGGGTCCTCCCGCCCCCCTCCCCTGGTTATTCTTACCTTTTATTTGGCCCCACCTCCAATTTTTCGCTGCCTCCCAAGTCCCAGCTGATTGGCTGGAAGGAAAAAAATTGTTTAAACTCTGCCGCGGGGCTTCAAAGGGCCGCCCTACAGCTGATCAGTGTTAAAAGGCAGTGTGGTGGTAGACCAATGCGCTTGAAAAACAAATGGGGAGACCGGTGCCTCCAAAAACGAATAAGTAGACCGGTGCCTCCAAACACAAATGGATAGACCGGTACAGCTCTGCAAGCAGTTAAAAGCCTGGTAGACCAGTACCTCTGCTAAATCCTAAAGAATTGTCACATGACCATCAAACCACACCCACAAAATAAACCACACCCACAGAACCGGTAGTAAAAAAATTTAGAACCCACCCCTGATACAATTCTATTTCAAAATTATAATGGCTGCAGCAACCCTGCGGCCATTCGCCCTTAAGGCCAATCCAGAGGATGCTGCAGTGGAATTATGGATTTCAAGTGCAATAAAGAAAATGTTGATTGAATGTTAGGGAGGAAAAAAATCTCATTGGATGAACAATTCAGCAGTGAAAACCGGACCTTCAGTGCAGGGGTGGGCTGCAGGGGTATTCACAGGGGTTCGGGAGAACCGCTAGCTAAGATTCTGTGCAGTTCGGAGAACCCCAAAATCCCACTCCTGGCTAGCCCTGCCCACCCCATCCTGCCCCTCCCAGGAGTCCCCACGCAGTCCGTTTTGGATGCAGGCAAGTGCAGGGTGCATGCAGAGGCTCAGGGAAGGTGAAAAACCTTCCCTGAGCCTCAGATAGCTCTATAGAGCCTCAGATAGCTCAACAGGCTAATAGCCTGTTATTAACATTCAGCTGTCTGCAATTATTGCAAGTTCGAGGCTCAAGGTTGACTCAGCCTTCCATCCTTTCTAAGGTAGGTAAATTGAGGACCTAGTTTGTGGGGGCAATAAGCTGACTTTGTATAAAAATATATACAAAAGTATGAAGGCTATTGCTTAACGCATTGTAAGCCGCCCTGAGTCTCCGGAGAAGGGCGGCATATAAATCTAATTAAAAAAAAAAAAACGGGCCTACTGGAAGTTCAGGAAAACTGGAAATGGGCCAGCCTCCAGAGGACCTCCGGAGCCTGGGGAGGCTGTTTTTCCCCTCCCGGAGGCTCGAGAAAAACCTCCAGAGCCCAGGGAGGGGAAAAACACCCCTCCCACCATGGTGCAGGATGCTGACTAAGCCATGCCCACTATGGCCACACCCACCCAGCAACTGGGCAGAGAACCCCTTGCTAAAATTTTTAAAGCCCACCCCTGCTTCAGTGTAGCTATAAAAGGAGAGACTGGACAACTATCTCTTGGGGATGGTTTAATGTGGTTTCTGTTGGACTTGATCATCTACAAAAAAGAAATCCCCTTCCATGCTACAATCCTGTGGAAAAAATCCCTCACTTCAGAAAGAACAAAAAGCAAATAATAACCCTCTCCAAAAGCAAAAATCATTTTTGGTACCTTTTGTGTGCATTTTTTGTGATTGCTTGCCAATAAAAACCCTCCACACTTGGTACAAAGGGAACCCTTTACATCTCTGAAGTTGTTATTCTTCTATGTGGACATTGTTTTCGCTTCTTTTAAACACCCCTTGAAAGCTGTAAACACTGCGAAAAACACGTGGGATTTTCCACTATAAAAAACTCAATGTCTCCTTTTCACATCCTGAAGTGAGTAATTATCTCTTCCTCCAATCTTGGAGTTTAGCACTTATAAACAAGAAATTGAGCTATATCAATCTCTATCTATGTCTGTCTCTCATCTACCATTCATCCATTCATCTATCTATCTATCTATCTATCTATCTATCTATCTATCTATCTATCTATCTATCTATCATCTATCTATCTATCTATCTATCTATCTATCTATCTATCGGTATCTATCTATCTATCCATCCATCCTTCTCTATCTCTATCTAGCTATCTAGCTATCCATCCCTATCTCTATCCCTCCATTCCTCTATCCCTCCATCCATCCATCTATATCTATCTCTATCTCTATCTCTATCTCTATCTATCTACCTATCTATCTCTCTTTCTATCTATCTATCTATCTACCTATTTCTCTCTGTCTCTCTCTCTCTCTCTATCTATCTATCTAGCCATCCATGTACCATTTATCTATCTATCTAGCCATCCATCCATCCCTATCTGTATCTCTATCTCTATCTATCTATTGGTATCTATCCATCCATCCTTATCTCTATCTCTATCTAGTTATCTAGCTATCCATCCCTATCCCTATCTCTATCTTTATCTCCATCCATATCTGTCTGTCTGTCTGTCTGTCTGTCTGTCTGTCTGTCTATCTATCTATCTATCTATCTATCTATCTATCTATCTATCTATCTATCTATCTTTATCTACCTGCCTACCTACCTACATCTCTCTATCTACCTACCTACCTACCTACATCTCTCTCTCTACCTACCTACCTACCTACCTCTATCTATCTATCTATCTATCTATCTATCTATCTATCTATCTATCTATCTATCTATCTATCAATCATCTATCTAACTATCCTATATCTAATTTATATGGCTGCCCACCTCACAGTTTAGATGAACCTGGAGTTTTGGGGATTCCATCATTAGATGTTTTTAAATTTGTCCAGGATGTACAGGATGGGCAGGGGGTTGGACTAGAAGACCTCCGAGGTGTCTTCCAGCCCTATGATTCTATGAAAAATATTTATTTTTAATTAGGGAGCTAAAGTTCACACTAACTCTGAGGAAAAGCAATCATGCAGTTATTTCCTTGAATCTTCCAGAAGAGCATTTTAAAGGACCATTCCCTCTTTAAAGAGCCTGTATAGCGTAGGGGGCTAATGCCTCCTACTAAAGGCAGCAATTAACACCAGCTGCCTGTAATTTCTCTGAGTTCAATCCTAGCCAGGCTCAAGGTTGACTCAGCCTTCCATCCTTTCTAAGGTAGGTCAATTGAGGACCCAGTTTGTGGGGGCAATAAGCTAACTTTGTATAAATATACAAAAGTATGAAGGCTATTGCTTAACGCATTGTAAGCCGCCCTGAGTCTCCGGAGAAGGGCGGCATATACATCAAATTAAAAATAAAAAAATAAATAAAATAAAGAAATATTCCCTATTACCTCTTACTTCAGGAACGTTAAGATATTTCAGAAAATAAAGTCAAACCAAGCTCTGAACTAAAACAGGTGGGGGGGGAGAGAGAGAAATATAGTATTGTTCAATTTTTTAACAGTAGGGAAATACTGTCTCTCATTGTTATAGCTCTTACAAAATGGAAGGTAAGGGTATGTAATTCTGGTTTATTAAAATTAAAAAAAGTCGTAGTAACGGGTTTCTGTCCGCAAAAATAAAGACTATCAATTTTCTTGGCACTGGAGTTGCAGGTGAACGTGGATGGCTGAGAAAACAATGGAACTTTACTGGTTGGTTATTTTATAAAGACTAGCAATAACTTGGGTCCTGAGGAAGTAATTGCATCTCACAAATGTTTGCGGCCAAGTGTCTGAATTGCTTTTTAGCTCCGGTGAACCACAGCATGCTCGTAGGATGAGAATCAGATAGTAGCACAGTTTGTCTTGCTCGCTAGCAACCACCATAAGAGAGGAGGGAAATTTGGTACTCCTAACATCGGTGAATAGCCCAACTGGGATTCATCCTATGGACTGCTAAGCACTTCCACTAAATGTTTCAGCAGACTAAATGTTTGGCCACAAAGGCAATTATTTCCAAACAATAAAGATACTGAAATTGTTGCACAGGTCTCTGTAGGCCTAAATGTCTATGGAGATTCACAGTGATCCAGGTCCAGTTGTCCCAAAGATGGTTTTTCAAAAGGCAACTGGACTTCCTTTTTCCTTTTGTTTCTTTTCTCTCTTTTTTTGGTATATTTTCTTTTAACAATGTAAAACATAAAAATTCAATATCTATATAAATAGTGTGGTGTCTGAGTACAACTGGGTTTGAGATATAGTATTGGTAATAGTAAAAATAATATTCTTAACATCAATAATGATCAGATGATAGTAGTAACATTTACTTATCCATTTTAGTAAATCTTCATTGTAATTAATCCTTCTCTTATACTGTTAGAAGAAATATCCTTCTGGGTTCAGCTCCAAGTGGGGAAAAAGACACTGGAAACATGGAGACTGCTTGGAAAGATGGTTTAATGGTGGATAGGATCAAATGGTTTGAGTTCCAGAACAGAAAAGGGATGAGATGCTGCGAGTCTCCGGGTTTTATGCCCTCTCTGGCTTTGAACTTCCTGGGGCCCAGAAAGAGTATCCTGATTGGTTGTCAGACTCCCAGGGGGTGGGGGTCTTAGCAGCCTTGCTGGTTGATGTAATCTTCCCAGGTGCCATGTGGTGAGTTTCTGTTGCTAGATGGGTCCTATTGTGTTGCAGATGATGGTCCATTGATAAAGGTGGGGGGAATGAATGAGCTTGGCTGAGGCCTTAATGGCCCATTGACAAAGGTGGGGGGAGACAGAAAGCTGCTTTGTCTTTAAAAGATGTTTCTCCATTTCTCATCCAGAGAAATATAATATTCTGCCTTTTTAATATTTCCTAAAATATTTCATTCTTCTAGGAAAGGGATGGGTGCTAACTTCCTACAATACTTTTAGATTTCTAACTTCTGTTTCTACTAATTAACCATTGATAAAACAAATCCCATGTTGAAAAATATTCAGTTTCTTCTCTCTCCTTGATTTTGAGTGTTATTTCCAGCACTTAGGAGACATATCCTTAAACATCTTTGCTAATCTTGCAGACGGAAAATGCCACCTATAAAACATTTTATATAGATTTTCTTTGTATGCAGTTGACATTGTCAATTTATAATTCCTATCCCATAGTTTCTGCCTTTTAAGAATAGAATAGAATAATAGAGTTGGAAGGGACCTTGGAGGTCTTCTAGTCCAACCCCCTGCCCAGGCAGAAAACCCTATACCTCTTCAGACAAATGGTTATCCAGCATCTTCTTAAAAACTTCCAGTGTTGGAGCATCCACAACTTCTGGAGGCAAGTTGTTCCACTGATTAATTGTTCTCACTGTCAGGAAATTTCGCCTTAGTTCTAAATTGCTTCTCTCCTTGATGAGTTTCCACCCATTGCTTCTTGTCCTGCCTTCAGGTGCTTGGAGAATAGCTTGATTCCTTCTTCTTTGTGGCAGCCCCTGAGATATTGGAAGACTGCTATCATGTCTCCCCAGTCCTTCTCTTCATTAAACTAGACATGCCCAGTTCCTGCTACTGTTCTTCCTATGTTTTAGCCTCCAGTGCCCTAATCATCTTTGTTGCTCTTCTCTGTACTCTTTCTAGTGTCTCCACATCTTTTTTACATTGTGGCGACCAAAACTGGATGCAGGATTCCAAGTGTGGCCTTACCAAGGCATTAAAAAGTAGTATTAACACTTCCTGTGATCTTGATTCTATCCCTCTGTTTATGCAGCCCAGAACTGTGTTGGCTTTTTTGGCAGCTGCTGCACACTGCTGGCTCATATCTAAATAGGTTTTTGTGTTGTTGTTGTTGTTGTTTGCTTGTTTGGGGTTCAGCTGACTAATATGTCCAATGCAATACAGATAGTCCTTGACTTACAACCACAGTTGAGTTCCAAAATTTCTGTTGCTGAACAAAACCATTGTTAAATAAGTTTTGTCGCAGGTTTTAAGCGAAACATGAGGCCATTTTTTTTTTATTTGATTTATATGCCGCCCTTCTCCGAAGACTCAGGGCGGCTTACAATGCGTTAAGCAATAGCCTTCATATTTTTGTATATTTATACAAAGTCAGCTTATTGCCCCCACAAACTGGGTCCTCAATTTACCTACCTTAGAAAGGATGGAAAGCTGAGTCAACCTTGAGCCTGGGGAGATTCGAACTTACAGTAATTGCAGGCAGCTGGATTTTAATTACAGTGCTTAGTCTGCTGAGCTATTCAGGATCCATTGAACAAATATGGCTTCCCCCATTGACTTTGCTTGTCAGAAGCCTGCTGGGAAGATCACAAATTGGGATCAGGTGATCCCGGGACAATGCAAATGTCATACATACATGCCAGTTGCCAAGCGCCCAATTTCTGATCACGTGACCAGGGGAATGTTGCAGAGGTCATATGTGTGAAAAATGGTCTTAAGTCTCTTTTTTTCCAACTTTGAATGGTCACTAAACACAAATGAATGTAAGTCAAGAGCTACCTACAGTATATACGTTGCTTCTGAGGTAATTGATATGTTTTTCATTGTCTGGTTGTTTATAACCTGAAAGTAGGCCACTTAGGGAAAATCTTTCAGCGTGGCCTTAGTAATTTGGTCAAGAAAGAAAGAAAGAAAGAAAGAAAGAAAGAAAGAAAGAAAGAAAGAAAGAAAGAAAGAAAGAAAGAAAGAAAGAAAGAAAGAAAGAAAGAAAAAGACCCTCTAAAATGGTTTACCCATGTTTAACAGTTTGGGAGATACGCAATAAAGAGACCCAATATTGTAAATGTTCCAGAAGGTTCCGTGGTCATTCATCTTCAATGCCATCTCTCCTGTGATGGTACAGTTCATTTCATGACTCTGCCTTGACCATAAAGAATTCTGGAATTTATCCCGCAGTTTATGGCATCTCTGAAGTCTTTCGTTAATTCTCTTCCATCATGAGAAAAACGTTATTCAATCCATCACCGTGTTTTCTACAAAAAGAAAGGCCACTGATGTATTTTAAAGCTTACCGAACACAGAGGAGTAAGCAGTTGTCAATAAGATTTAAGCTGCCCAAAGAGCTAAAGATGTGAAATATTGTGAGGTTTTAATAAAATAACCTATTATAGCTGTCAAGACACCAGCAGTTCTTTATTGGAGTACCGCTGCCAAATATAAGACGGATGGACGGATTTAATGGAGTTGTATGCAGCTTTTCTGGTTTCTAGAATTCATGGGCGCTATTCAGGCAGAGTCGTTCTGAAATTAATAGTATTTAAACCTGTCACGGTAGCTCGTTATTTCTTCACTGGTTTCAGTGGCACCCTCGTGACTAATTTGGCTGAATGTTATTTCTTCATAAATAACGATACCAATTTTGAAATGGTTGCATTGAACAGAAAATGGAAAAAAAGGGGAAATAACAAATAAAATCCCAGATGATTTGGGTTGTTCTGGAACACTGACAAGTGGATGGCAGTTTAAAGATGCTTTTGGCTCGTGATACAAGCGGGGGGGGGGGGGAGAAAGGGAGGGGGAGGATTGTGGAGTCCTTGATGCTCTCTGAACTTGGTTGTTTTTTTTTTTTGCAGGTGTTTCATTACCCAAATAGGCAGGCAGGAAGCAAGGGAAGGGAAGGGAAGGGAAGGGAAGGGAAGGGAAGGAAAGGAAAGGAAAGGAAAGGAAAGGAAAGGAAAGGAAAGGAAAGGAAAGGAAAGGAAAGGAAGGAGGGAGGGGGAGGGAGGGAGGGAGAAAGGAAGAAAGGAAGGAAGGAAGGAAGGAAGGAAGGAAGGAAGGAAGGAAGGAAGGAAGAAAGAAAGAAAGAAAGAAAGAAAGAGGGAGGGAGGGAGGGAGGGAAAGGAAAGGAAAGGAAAGGAAAGGAAAGGAAAGGAAAGGAAAGGAAAGGAAAGGAAAAAGGGGGAGGGAAAGAAAGAGGGAGGGAGGGAAGGAAGAAGGGAGGGAGAGGAAAGGAAAGGGGGAGGGAGGGAGGGAGAAAGGAAGGAAGGAAGGAAGGAAAGAAGGAAGGAAGGAAAAGAAAGAAAGAAAGAAAGAAAGAAAGAAAGAAAGAAAGAAAGAAAGAAAGAAAGAAAGAAAGAAAGAAAGAGGGAGGGAGGGAGGGAGGGAGGCAGAGGAAAGGAAAGGAAAGGAAAGGAAAGGAAAGGAAAGGAAAGGAAAGGAAAGGAAAGGAAAGGAAAGGAAAGGAAAGGAAAAAGGGGGAAGGAGAGAAAGAGGGAGGGAGGGAAGGAAGAAGGGAGGGAGGGAGAGGAAAGGAAAGGGGGAGGGAGGGAGGGAGGGAGGAAGGAAGGAAGGAAGGAAGGAAGGAAGGAAGGAAGGAAGGAAGGAAGGAAGGAAGGAAGGAAGGAAGGCAGGCTACTACCCTAGAAGGCAAAAATAAAAAATTGAAGCAACCTTGAAAAGTGGGAGAAATTGTATTAATTTCATACAGACAACGTAAAATTCTTCATTTAGTAAACCTAGATTAAATGCACGGAACTGGAATACTATGTTAATGGGTTGGTCATGATGCCCGTGAAAAAGATCTTTGAGTAGTAGATGAAGGTAGAATAAATATGAGCCAGCAATGTACAGATAGTCCTCCACATACAACCAAAATTGAGCCTACATTTTTTTTGTTACTAAGCGAAACATTCTTTAAGCGAATTTGGGCCCATTTTACGACCTTTTACATGTCACAGTTGTCAAGTGACTTGTTGTAGTTGTTAAGTTAGTCACACAGTTGTTAAGTGAATCTGGCTTTCCCATTGACTTTGCTCATCAGAAGGTCACCAAAAGTGATCACAAGATCCCGGTACACTGCAACCATCATAAATATGAGTCAATTGATCACGTGACTGTGTGGATGCTGCAATGGTCGTAAGTGTAAACAGTGGTCATAAGTTGCTTTTTTTCAGTGCTATTGAGGGAGAGAGAAGGGAGAGAGAGAGCGATCCACCAGCTTCGGCTTGGCTGGTGTTCGGCCATTGATCGGGGAAGGGGAGGAGGAACAAATGGGCAAAAATGGAGATTCGGATGCGCCCCGACCTACGCACCTACGTGCCCTCAAGACGTTATTGTTCCAACAAGCTGTGCTGGACTAAACATGAATTTTAATTGGGGTTTACTTTTTAACAATTAGGGCCAAATTATTTCATATGTTTTTAAACTGCTTTTAAATTTTGTATTTGGGTGTGTTTTACTGTTGGCTGTGCACCGCTCCTGAGTCCTCTGGGAGAAGGGCAGTATAAAAATTAAATAAATAAATAAATAAATAAATAAATAAATAAATAAATAAATAAATACGCTGTATACTTTTATTATGAGAATTAAGGGATTGATAGCTGAGGAAGAGGAGAGTGGTTTGGAATCCAGTTCATTCTGGCACACTGGCATCTTACCGTGAGTGGAGAATTTCACCAGCCCAAACACCTCGGAGTTTGTCATAAAATCGCGGTGGGTGTTGGATTGGCTGCTCCAGACTGGACTGGCGGGGGAGGGAGGACGAAGGCAAACCAGGGATTTAGTTCTTTATTAGTGCATGGGAATTTTAGATTCCACTTGAATCTCCTGCAATCAGCATCTCTTAGTAAAAGTGTCTTTTCACTTCAAATGGAGTTGAGAGTTTTACTTCCCTAAGGGATCAGTCTGGGGCAGGTCTGACAGTGTGTGCATGCCTTTGGATTATTGTTGACACTGCCTGTTTCCTGGACTGAGAGAGAAGGACTGGCTCAAGGTCATGCAGCTGGGTTTGTGCCTTAGATGACACTAGAACTCACCATCTCCTTGTGATTGGCCCAAAGTCACCCAGTTACCTTTTATGCTAAGGTGGGACTAGAACTCACAACTCCTGGTGATTGGCCCAAAGCAGTAGTGGGATTCAAATCCCATTGCTACCGGTTTGCTTGTGCGCTCTTTGAGAGCCGCTTTGCAGCTGCGGCAGGCCACCAAAAAGTATCGGAGGTCACGGAAAAACCGGCTGCTGTTGCTGCCATGTTCTTCGCACATGGGCATCCCATTGGATTTGCAAGGCAATGGGGTGTGTGTGCACAAAGAACATGGCGGGCGGGGTGGGCGGACCGGGGGACCAGTTTGGAGGCGTGGCCAGCTGGCAATCGCTACTAGTTCGGCGACCTTGGCCAAATTTCCACCAACGGTTTGTGTGAACTGGTGTGAACTGACTGAATACCACCTCTGCCAGTTAGCTTTCATACTAAGGTGGGACTAGAACTCACAGCTCCTGGTGATTAACCTAAAGCCACCCAGAAGGCTTTCAAATGTAAAACAGGGTTAGAACTCACCATCTCCTTTGGTCAATACCAGGCCAATACCTTGACCACTACACCAAAGTGGCTCCTAAACTTTGAGTACTTATCTTTTAAAAGTCCAGGGTTGAAATTTAGCTTCTTAGCTTTTTTTTTTTTTTTTACAAGATTTCTGATCTTTAAAAGTTATCTAAGAGTAGACACATCGAAGTCTCCCTCCTTGTTGTAGTTACTCCATTGGACGAGGTATGTGAGACATTTGGGCCTGTATCTATCTATATCCATGGATTCTTTAAGAAATGGGATAGAAAGAATTTGGGATCAAAATAAAACCAATAAAAGTTAAGTGGAAGTGATGTACACAGATCCGTATATCCTATTGCAACAAATCCTTAAAAACCTATTTGTGAGCTGAACAAGCAAGGCAATTTGGAGTACATTAGTGCACTGAGACCAAATTGCAGGCACAAAGATCAAAGAGAGAAATTTTGCTGGGGGGATCTGAATAGATATATAGGCAGAGTTTGTTGATTTTTATATTTACCGATTGTCTTTGTTAAACACCCAAAACCAGATCCCAAATATTTTATTGGGTACTGCTCTCCGTCAACTTTGGAAGCCATATTATGCCGGAAGCTTCCAAGCTGCCATGTTCTCGTGGGTGGGAAAGTAGGAGGGGAGATTTATTTGTGGGTTTGTATTTAGACAAAATAGCATAGCATTCTTCCCGTCGGTCAAGGTCAGGACAAGCCTGCATCTGGAGAAGGAGTGGTTGGAGTGCTGTCTCAAGATGGAACGAAGGGTGATTGGAGCATGTGATCGACTGAGGAGTGAGGGGATGGTTTGGGGGGTTTTGCTTTACTGAGGGGAAACCCGGCACTCTCAGATCCAGGTTTTCCCAAGATGTGCCAGTATACCTGCTCTAATAAATGGAACTTTGAGAAAATGCCTGCCTCAGAGTTTTTAATTGGAGCAGAGGTTTTTCTGGAACACTGTCTCTCTCAACCTTTGAGAGTCTTCTTTTTCCACGTGAAGTGTGTGCTTGGTGAGAAATGTGCATGCACACACAGCGTGCTTTTGGTGTGCACTGTGCATGCATGTGCACAGCGCGTGTTTGGCACGCAGCGCGCATGCGTGGGCAGTGACCCAATGGCAATCTGCTGAGGATTTCACCACTGGTATAAACATAAACATAAACAAAGGAAGTAAGTACAGATAAATGGGGACAGTAAGACAGGAACGGTAGGCACACTGGTGCTCTTATGCATACCCCCTTTACGGACCTCTTTGGATTGTATGAAATTGATTTTAGCAACTGTTTAAATTATATTCCAAAGTAATTGAATGAAGGTTATTTAAATTAGTTCCAAAACCGTTTAAAATTGCACTGCAGATTTATGAGCCAAACGAGCCTGCATGGAAGATTGTTTGACTGTATTTGATGCCAATGTATTTTCTATTAGATTTAACCCCAATTTTATCTCCCTTTGGGTTCCCAACCTCCCTGTCCAAATGTGTGTGTTGGATTTATAAACACTAGGTTTTTATAACCACTATGCTAATCTGATCAATGCTAATCTTCCAGGACACAAAGTAATTAAATCACTGACTCCTAAAACCTGTCATAAAATCTTTTTTTAAAAAAAACAAGCAGCTGTTTTGGACAATAAATTTGAGTTAAAGGTGGCTGAAATTAGTATAATAAAAAAAAAGAAGTGTGAACCAGCAGCTGTGACTCAGAAATGATGAATATTGTAAAGTTCTGCTTTACTTTGGTTGGTTGGTTGGTAGATTTTTTTTATCCCACCTGTATTATTTTTATAAATAAACATTCATAATGCTCCTATTTCTCCTCAACCTCCTATTTTTCCCTCAGCAACAACCCTGTGAGGTGAGTTGGACTGAGAGAGAAGGACTGGCTTTCATATCTAAGGCAGTGCTAGAACTCACTGTCTCCTGGTAATTGGCCCAACCAATTGACCCAAAGCCACCCAGCCAGCTTTCCTACCTACGGTGGGACTAGAACTCCCCGTCTCCTGGTGATTGACTCAAAGCTACCCAGCCAGCTTTCATACCTAAGACGGGACTAGAACTCAGTCTCCTCTGGTGTCTAGGCCAGTGCCTAAACCACTAACTAAAACTGGCTCTCTACATCCATGCCAAAAGGTTCCCTACTGAGTTTTAGATGAAAAATTCATTTCAGTTAATGAAGGAGTCACAGTCTTATCATTTGAAGCAAAGCCAAGTCATTATAAACTTTGGAGATAGAAGGATCAGGCAGATTGTGCAACTCACTTTCCCTCTCTGAAGAAATGCTATCCCTCTATTATTTTTGGCAAATATTTCTCTTACTAGGGGAAGTAGGGAAGGCAGTGGAAGGTCTTTTGAAAGGTATAGATTTAAGAAGTCCTTGGTGCTCTCTGGACTTGGTTGTTTGCTCACCATCAAGGACTCCACAATTCAATCCCGACTCCCGAGTTATAAATATTCTCTACTATCGGAGGTATAGATCCTCCAGAAATACCCATCTCAGTACATTTAGGCTAGGTTTGCCTATTGGAGAAAACCAGGAGTCCTGATTACTGGCATCTGTTGTTCTCTGAGGTCCTTGGTGCTCTCTGAGCTTGAGGTTTTCCTTGCAGACATTTCATTACCATATTAGGTAACATCATCAGTGGTGCAAGAAAAGAGTGGGCAATTTCGTTATCTAATTTTCTGGAATAGAACAATAATGTATATTGAACCAGAGGCTAAGCAAGCAAGCTGGGTCTAACAAGAAAACTAGCACTGAACAAGTTTATAACATTATATAATTCATCCGGTTGATCATTCCTAGGCATGATGAAGCATGTTATAAAAGAATTCTGCTGGTCTCGTTAAGTAAAATCAATGTGTAGAGCAGTTTGTCCACTTTAAGATGTAGGGTTCAATTCCCAGAATTTCCAGCCAGCATATGAGCTTCCCTATTTATGTGGTCACAATTTGATGGCGTATAATCAATCGATCAAGGAACTTTCCTCTCTCTGTCGGTCTGTCTGTCTCTGTCTGTCTGTCTCTCTCTCCTTCCTTCCTTCCTTCCTTCCTTCCTTCCTTCCTTCCTTCCTTCCTTCCTTCCTTCCTTCTTTCTTATCTATCTATCTGTCCAACTCTAGCTACCTATCAGGGGTGAAATCCAAAATTTTTCCCTACTGGTTCTGTGGACGTGGCTTGGTGGGCATGGCAGGGGAAGGATATTGTAAAATCTCCATTCCCACTCCACTCTGGGGCCAGCCAGAGGTGATATTTGCCAGTTCTCCAAACTACTCAAAATTTCCACAACCGATTCTCCAGAACCTGTTAGAACTTGTTGGATTTCACCCCTGCTACCTATCTATCACAATGTTTCTATGTACCTCCATCTATCTATCTATCTATCTATCTATCTATCTATCTATCTATCTATCTATCTATCCATCCATCCATCCATCCATTCATCCATCTATAGCAATTGTTTCTACATACCTACCTACCTATCCACATCTACCTACCTACCTACCTACCTATCTGCCTATCTATCCTGCTATCTATTTACCTATCACCGTCGATCTATCTATCTATCTATCTATCTATCTATCTATCTATCTATCTATCTATCTATCTATCTATCTATCTATCTATCTATCCTGACTAGCTTCCTATCATCCTTCCTCCAAGAGCTGACACCGTTGATGGTGCATAATCAACCAACCAATCAATAAGATTTTCTTGGCCTGCTTGTACTCTTGTCAAGAATTATTTTTTCATTTCTTTTCCTACTTCCCCTACCTTTGGAAAAGGGAGAAAAAGTACAGAAATGTCTTTTTAAATTTTGTAGTCTTATAAAACTTTTGTATGTGTCAAACTTCAAAAGATATTTTTTCCTCCTCCTCCTGAGAAGAAGGAACACTATTACGTCAAGAACTGCCAAGATGGAGCCTGTCATCTTTCAGGCAAATAAAATACAGAGAGAGTTGTGACATTTTTGTCAATCTCCCAGCTTTGATAGGGTTTTTTTTCCCCTCCTTTATAGATTGAGAGAAATACATATACTGCATTCCTTTTCTGCAACTAGAGCTGTTGCTAAGTTCTGAAGAACAATTTATGAAGTTCTTGATGAGACGGCTTCATTTATTTGATCAAGAGAAGGGCGTAGGCTGACTTCTGCAGTGTTTGGTTGATATGGGTGGCAAAGATTACCCATCTCTGGATAGGTGGCCTATTGCGACCTTCTGGTAAACAAAGTTACAATGGCACTGAAAAAAGTGATTGATGACCATTTTTCACATACACAACCATGTTCTAGTGATCAAAATGTGGACACATGGCAACTGGTTCATACATACATACAATGTAAGCCGCCCTGAGTCTCTGGAGAAGGGCGGCATATAAATCAAACTAATAAATAAATAAATAATAAATATGACAGTTGCAGTGTCCTGGAGGCCATCTTTTTCTTTGGATCTTCAGGGCTGCCACACTTTGGGAAAGTGGGAGGAGGATTGTATGGAGTTGGTGGAGATATCTAGACATAACAACATTCTTTTCCCTGGGAGTCAAGGATATTAAGCCTGCACCTGGTGAGGTGTGACTGGGAGGCATCTCCAGCTGGGACAGTGCTTTGATTGGATGATGTGATGGACATTGGGTGCAGGGGAAGGGACTTCGATTTTCTTTTGGGTGGGGAAAACCCGGGAGCTTTCAGATTCGGGTTTCCCCAGATGTGCCAATATGACATCTGTTAAGGATATTCTTGGCTCATAACCAATGTTGTGGGTTATTGAGCAGAGTACCCTTTGAGTAAACGCGTGAAAAGCAACTGGGAGTGGTTGTGAACAATCACAGTCAACATACAAACACACTGAGTTGTTGTAGTCTTTTACTTTTAGAAAAAGTAAAGCAAAGTCCAAAAACAATCCAAGTCATACACAGATAAGACGAGAGTTCAATAAGACGATCAATCCAGGGATATTTCAAGTACAAAGTCTTCTTACCAGTTGTAGTCATACACAATAAAACAGTTCTTCTTGAATTTCAAAACAGGAACAAGTTCAATATCAAAACATTCAATAAACAGTAGAAAGCAACATGTAGCTATGATCAAACAGTGATCATGCAGAGAGATCAGGTAGAGAGTTACAGCAAATAAGCAGGTAAAATGGTGTAATGTCCACACAAGCCATGATCCTGACTTCCCTTAAGTACATTGGCTACAGAGCTTAGCCAATCAGGATACAGGATGATGCAATACAGTCTTAAAGCAATATAATATCTTTCTGACTACAAACATACATTGTTGGTTTATATATTGCCTGACCAACTAGTTAGACAAATAACCATTTCCTAACAACATCTCTAATAAAATGGAACTTTGAGGAACTGATTGCCTCAGAGTCTTATTTAGTTGGGGGTGTTACTTGGAACCCTGACATTGGGTCATGTGGTCACGTTTTACCACCTTCCGACAAGCAACGAGAATGGGGGAGCCAGGTTCACTTTGCAACCGTGTTACTAGCTTAACAACTGCAATGATTCACTTAACAACTGTGGTAAGGAAAGGTCATAAAATAGGGCAAAATCCACTGAACTGTCTTGCTCAGCAATGGAAATTTTGGGCTCAACTGTGATTGTAGGTCAAGGACTACTTGTACAAATGGTTACCCGGGGTACTTGTGAAGAAATTATTTATTTTTTGCTTGCACGATAGCAGTGTTCCAATATTTGAGGGGCTGCTACAAAGAAGCTTTGAGACCGCCTTCTACCACATAGCTCCCAGTGACCAGTAAGATCCCACAAAGTTGGTCTCCTCAGGGTCCCGTCAGCTAAACAATGCCGGCTGGCGGGCCCGCAGGGGAGGGCCTTCTCTGTGGCTGCCCCAGCTCTCTGGAACCAGTTACCTCCTGAGGTCCGGACCATCCCAACCCTATTGGCCTTCCGAAAAGCGGTGAAGACCTGGCTCTTCCGGCAGGCCTGGACCTGTGGACCTCGCTGTTGCGATTTGGCGAGATCTGGCCATGAATGGTGTGAATGGGTTTTAATTGTTTTTAACGGTTTAATTTTTAATGTTTTATATATGGTTTTTAAATGCATTGTTAACCGCCTTGATTCTTCAGAGAAAGACGGCATACAAGTTTAAGGTGACCAGATTTTAACATTGGTAAAGAGGGACACCATCGACTGGGGGGGGGGTGTTTCCTAAATTTTTTACTACCGGTTCTGTGGGCGTGGCTTATTTGAGGGTGTGGCTTGGACGTCATGTGACTGGGTGGGCGTGGCTAGCTAGTCATGTGACCGGGTGGCCATGGCTATGTGTATAGGGACTACTCAGAGGGCTGAAAAAAAGTCATTTCTGACAGGTCCTCACACTTATGACCATCCTCACATTTATGCCCGTTCAGCATTCTTAACAACCATGTCATCATTTCACAACTGCTTCTCTACACCATGGTGATAAGATAGGGCAAAAAACGTAAGATGTGAGGACAGTCGTAAGTTTGAGGACTGGTCAAAAGTGCGAGGACCAGTCAAAAATAACTTTTTCAGCCCTCTGAGTAGTCCATATTGAAAAATAAATAAATAAACAAACAAACAAACAAACAAATAAATAGGGATCAATGTGTTCTCCGTAGCACCTGAAAGCAGAACAAGAACCAATAGTGTCAGGGTTCTTGAAGATCCGAAGAAAAAGACAGCTTCCAGGGCTGACAGATGGATGGAAACTAGTCAAGGAGAGAAGCAGCCTGGAACTGAGGAGAAATTTCCTGACAGTGAGAATAATTAATCAGTGGAACGACTTGCCTTCAGAAGTTGTGGTTGCTCCATCCCTGGATATTTTCAAGAAGAGATTGTACAGCTATTTATCTGGAATGCTGTAGTTTTTTCCTGCTTGAACAGGGGGTTGGACTAGAAGACCTCTAAGGTCCCTTTCAACCAGTGGTGAAATCCAGATTTTTTCTACTACTGGTTCTGTGGGTGTGGCTTGATGCGTGTGGTGGCGGCTTGGTGGGTGTGGCTTGGGCGTGGCAGGGGAAGGATACTGCAAAATCTCCATTCCCTCCCCACTCCTGGGGGAAGGGTATTGAAAAATCTCCATTCCCACCCCACTCTGGGGCGAGCCAGAGGTGGTATTTGCTGGTTCTCCGAACTGCTCAAAAGTTCTACTACCGGTTCTCCAGAACCTGTCAGAACCTGCTGGATTTCACCCCTGCTTTTAACTCTATTTTTCTGTAGTTCTGTTATTCGGTTCCGTTATTCTGCTTCTGAAACTCCTGAGCAAGATTAGAAAGCAATCAAGTTGACATGAAGAATAAGCACCTTTAAGGGTGTCCAAATAGGATTTAAGATCAGGTCTTTTCCTTTAAAAATTTCACTCAATCACTTTCAGAAAAGCTGGGTTGGCAGTTTAGAGTCTCCCGCCATGTCATGTGTAAGACCCCTTTAAATGATGTCTAGAATGATGTCTACCTTTATTAAAGACTTTTAAGAAATGGATTAGAAATGCCCGCAATTTCTGAGATCACAAAATCCAATTAGATCTGAGGCCTGCAAAACTCAAGATTTGGGGTTGAAAAAAAAACTGGTGACATCTGGGTCATTTTAAAACATTTTTTAAAATGAAGAGAAGAGCGGCAAAGGGCATTAGGGAGTTGGAGGCTAAAACATAAAGAACTGGGTATGTCTAGTTTAATGACAAGAATGACTAGGGGTGACATGATAGCAATGTTCCAATATCTCAGGGGCTGCCACAAAGAAGAGGGAGTCAAGCTATTCTCCAAAATGCCTGAGGGCAGGACAAGTAGCAATGGGTGGAAACTAATCAAGGAGAGAAGCAACTTAGAACTAAGGAGAAATTTCCTGACAGTGAGGACAATTAACCAGTGGAACAGCCTGCCTCCAGAAGTCGTGGGTGCTCCATCATTGGAGGCTTTTAAGAAGAGATTGGACAACCATTTGTCTGAAATGGTACAGGGTTTCCTGCCCTAGCAGCGGGTCCAACTCCTTTATTCTGTTCTGTTAATTTTGTTCTTATGATTTTATCTTGATGCCTCTACACCCGCATTGATGTGTCTATGAAATCCTCAGCTGTCTTGAATTGAACTGAACTTTATTTACTCATTCTAAAAAACAAAAACTAGAAATCCCATCAGGCCTCAAGTTTCTGGCCTCCATTTTGTTTTCAAGAGTGCTTCTTAGCTCCAGGGCATTCTTAGAACTTGTTATAGGAAGCATCCCAGGAGAACATTGGAGAGTGAGGACGTTCACCAATTTTTCCTTTGGTAAATGAGCGCTGTGAACCTGGGCATTTCTACCTTGGCAGGGTTTTGATACAGATCCCATGAGACCATCTCAAAGTTATCCCTGTGGTCAAAAGATTTCTCCATCCCTGACTTCAACAATACTTTGCTGCTTGGTATAAATAATTCCCTATCCAGATAAAATATATTTATTTATTTATGCTGAGATGTAGAAGCTCACAACTGCGAAATTATTCTGCAGCAAGCTAAATCAAAGCAGGAATGGAAAAACAAGAACAAAATAGCAAGAAAATGCTGTGCATCTGAAGAACCCACACTAACAAAAACCTATAGGGCCGTGATGGCGAATCTACGGCATGCATGTACCGGTTCTGTGGGTGTGGCTTGTTGGGCATGGTGTGGCTTAGTGGGTGTGGCTTGGTGGGCGTGGCAGGGGAAGGATACTGCAAAATCTCCATTCCCATCCCACTCTGGGGCCAGCCAGAGGTGGTATTTGCCAGTTCTCTGAACTACTCAAAATTTCCGCTACCAGTTCTCCAGAATCTGTCAGAACCTGCTTGATTTCACCCCTGCCAGAAACCTAAAGATCAGCTGGCTGGCACCCGCATGCCCACCAGCCAGCTGATCTTTGTGCTTCCGGTGCTCTGGTGTGCACGCATGTGCATGCATTCCAGTTTGGGCACTTGCTGAAAAGGTTCACCATCACTCATATAGGGCTCTATAAACTGTCTCCCAAAATCTGAGACAACTAGGTTTTTCATCCAGCACATCATTGAGGTAGACACCACAACAGGTAGATACATCAACATTCAGTTTAGCAATGAATATTTCCATTCTGATTATCTTATGGATTTGTCTGGGGTGGCAGTAGGAATCCTTCACCGTATGCTATAGAAGCAAGCCTACTGAAATACTAAATTTTCCTGTGGATTTATTCCAACTCAAGAATCTTCCAAGAACATTTAGACGAGCCTGGATAGCTCAACAGGCTAAAAGCAGACTAAAGCCTGTTATTAACATCCAGCTGTCTGCAATTACACCAGTTCGAATCTCACCAGGTTCAAGGTTGACTCAGCCTTCCATCCTCCCTAAGATAGGTAAATTGAGGACCCAGTTTGTGGGGGCAATAAGCTGACTTTGTATAAAATATACAAAAGTATGAAGGCTACTGCTTAATGCATTGTAAGCCGCCCTGAGTCTTCAGAGAAGGGCGGCATATAAAACTAATAAAAAATAAAATTAAATAAAAAATAAAAAATAAAAATAAAATAAGTTTGATCAGGAGTTTTAGAGACCAAAATCATTGTCTGGATGTGGCTTCATTTTTTTCCGTATTTTTATTATGAAGTCATCTCCTTCCCCCTTTTTTTGATTGAGTTTAGTTTCCCTCTCTCTGGCTCCTGAGATACGTCAGTTATGGATCATGGTGACTTTTTTCAGATACTGGTAGGGACTAGCCAGGATAAAGCTGGCACCACTAGGCATGTCGGAGCCCGAAGCTTTGAACGGACTGTCAACTGAATGCACCAGGCTCGAAACTGGGATACCCTGAGTTCTACACCCTCTTCCGAAAACTGACTGGCAGGAAAGACAGTTGGATGACTTTGGGCCAGTTACCAGGAGACTGTGAATTCAATAAATTCATGTCCACAGCAGATGTCAATAGAGCTGGGATATAATATTCTGAGCCTCCAGTAGCTTAGTCAGTGATGGCCACTTTTGATACTAGACAGCCAAGGGGAAAAGACTTTCAATTTCACTAGCTGATTGAAGAGTTTTATGGTGGTATTTATCGATTGCGTTGCCCTGCTTTATTGTAGCATCCCAGTGATTTAATTATATTGTTTTCTTGTACGTTTCTTTACGTGGAGCGTCAGTGACATTCTGAGATTTTAACAGCTGCCCAAGAAGCAGGACAGCGAGTGAAAAAGATTTATTTTTCCCTAAGCTTTCAAATCAATCATATATTATTTTAGGATTCTACTATATAGTTTTATGGGGCCATTTATAACGTTGCAGGGTTTTATTGTAAAGTTTTACTGATTTAATGATTGCACTTTTCTGTGGTCGGTTTATTTATTTATGCGTTCGATGCAGAGAGTTCTGACAAAGATTTGGGGCTCTAGGAACTACTCGGGAAAAGGACGTTTTCAGCAGTGGACAGAAAGCAGAAATGATTTTTTTGTTGTTGTTGTCATTTCCCTGTGAATTCACAGACACATTCGTCTCGTTTCTGAGCAACCGCATGGAAGTGATTGTCCCTGTTTTCCTCAGAGTGTTGTCTTCTTTGACTTAATCTATCTGTAGTTCAGAAATCGCCTCGAGGTCTCTCATTCATGTTCTAGCACATTCCAAGCCCGCTTATCTTTTTAAGATCAGATCAGCTCAAACTACCTGATCCTACCCTGGGAATAAAATACAGGTAGTCCTCAAGTTACCAGAGTTCATTTAGTGACCGTTCAAAGTTACAACAGCACTGGAAAAAGTGATTTATGATGGTTGATATCTTTCTGCATGAACAGAGGGATAGAATCAAGATCACTGAAGTGTTAATACCACTTTATAATGCCTTGATAAGGCCACACTTGGAATCCTGCATTCAGTTTGGTCGCCACGATGAATAAAAGATGTGGAGACTCTGGAAAGAGTGCAGAGAAGAGCAACAAAGAGGATCAGGAGACTGGAGGCTAAAACATATGAAGAACGGTTGCAGGAACTGGGTATGTCTAGTTTAATGAAAAGAAGGACTAGGGGAGACATGATAGCAGTCTTCCAATATCGCAGGGGCTGCCACAAAGAAGGAGGAGTCAAGCAGCGGTGAAATGTAAAATTTGTTACTACCGGTTCTGTGGATGTGGCTTGGTGTGGGGAGAGGGGGGTTTAATGTGACTGGGTGGGCGTGGCCAACTTTTTTTTTTTAACTTTTCAAAGCATTTTTTCTAATGCTTTGAAAAGCCTCTGCCGATCAGGCAACTCAGCTGGAATCGTCAGAGACCTTTCGAAGTATTTTTTTTACCACCTCTTCAGCCAAGAGATTGCAGAAAAAAATGCTTTGAAAAGCCTCTGATGATCCCAGCTGAGCCACGCGATCATCAGAGGCTTTTTTTTTTTAACTTTTAAAAGCATTTTTTTCTACCAACTCTTCCGACAAAAAAATGCTTTTAAAAGTTAAAAAAAAGCCTCTGATATCGTGCAGCTTAGCTGGGCATGGAGGGTGGGGGCGCAGGAATTTTTGCTACCGGTTCTCCAACCATCCATCGCCATCGCTACTGGATTGGGCAATCCGGTCCGAACTGGGAGCATTTCATCCCTGGAGTCAAGCTATTCTCCAAAGCAGCTGAGGGTAGGACAAGAAGTAAGGGCTGGAAACTAATCAATGAGAGAAGTAATCTAGAAATAAGGAGAAATTTCCTGACAGTTAGAACAATTAATCAGTGGAACAACCTGCCTCCAGAAGTTGTGAAAATTTTTTCACAACTTCTCCCAGAAGTTGGGAAATTTTTAAGAAGATGTCAGATAACCATTTAACCATTTGTCTGAAATGGTATAGGGTTTCCTGCCTATGCAGGGGGTTGGACTAGAAGACCTCCAAGGTCCCTTCCAGCTCTAATCTGACAAAGAATCTGAATGGTCCAAGCAAATTGGCTGGTAGATAAGAGTCAACAGGTAGGCTGGATTTAAATCTCTTGTGAGGGCAAAGGGATTTGAGACTGATGACATATTTGACCCCTCCTTCAGGCTCAGCCTGGTCATCTCCAACATCACCCACTCCCTCCATCTTGGTCCCCCTCCTCTTCCTTGCTGCTGCTTTCCCCTCCCTGCGTTGTGTCTTCAAAGTGTACATTCTCACAGGAACTTGGCAAAGGCAGAAGTTAGGCCATCTCAAAGGAATTCACTTCCCCTTCCTTGGTAGGAGCTGGCAAACCAGGTAGAGATTGCTGTAACACAAAAATATTGTTAGAGGTTCCCTTCTTCTCAGGAACTGAAGGCCATTCCTTCCCTCGAGCTCAGCCTGGTCATCTCCTACTGTCATGACATCTTGGAATGATTATAGATTAACAGAGTTTGAAGGCACCTTGTAGGTCATTTAGTCCAACCCATCCACCCAAGCAGGAGACCCTATACCATTTCTGACAGATGGCAGTCCAATGTCTTCTTGAAAGCCTACAGTGATGAAGCTCCCACAACTTCTGAAGGCAACTTCTGTTCCAAAGGTGGATTGTTCTCACTGTCAGAAAATTTCTCCTTATTTCCAGGTTGAATCTCTCCTTGATCAGTTTCCATCCTTTGGATGGAATGGATCCCACCAGCACCCAGATCTCTAATCACTTCTCTCCCCTTTTAGATGCTAACAAGATTTCTCTATTTCCTCTCTTCCTGTCCCATCCAGGTCAACGTCTTCATCTCCTTCGTTTTCCCAATGGCGATTATCTCCGTCCTCAACACTATCATAGCCAACCAACTTATCATCATGTTCAAGCAAGCGGCCCAAGAACACCAAGTGTGCACAATTGGAGGACAGCAGACCATGCTTAGCATGTCCATGGAACCAGGCCGTGTTCAAACCTTGAAGCATGGAGTTCGAGTTCTACGTACGTACCCCTCTGATCTGAGGCCACCTTCCTCTTATTTGATATTCAGTTTATCCGCACGGCTGAGGCCTTGCCCCTGTGGATTGAAAATGATGTATTGTTTCTTCCAGAGAAGAAACTTCTAATACTCCCAACTACCTGGGAAGTATTTGAATCAGTTGGGTTGGGTCCAAGTAGTGCTTGATGTCTGTTTGTGGCACTCCACAATGACCTGAAGGGGCAGTGTTGCACCTCCTTCATACGAGATCGTGCTTTGGATCCCATTGCCACCAAACTAGAAAAAACAACAAAGATGATAAGAGGTCCAGAAACTATTATCATTGATCATCCCACAGTCAGCTAGATGTTCAGAATGGGTTTGGCATTTCTGTCTACCTATCAAGTCCTTACCAAGGACCTGAGATAGGCAGATGTGAATTTATATTATTATTATTTATTTTATTCATTAAACATGAGACACAGTCAACTGAACATTCAAAAATGCATCACAAATATCATTGACAGGTGCTAATGGTTGATACAGGTTGCTGCCAGTGTCCTAGGTATCAACCAAGTACCTTCCTAAAATATACGATGTTCCGAGTAGCACAGTTTTTTGCAGTTCCGCTGGTGTTATTGCAGGAAGCTGCAATTTCTTGATGTCTTTTATAAAATTCTTGGACATGGTACCAAGTGCCCCGATGACAGTGGGTATCACTGTTACATGTTTCATCCATAACCATGTAGTTTCGATGGCCAGGTCGTGATATTTCGTGATTTTTTCCAGTTCTTTTTCTTCTACTCTGGTAGCTCCTGGTACAGTGATATCAATAAACTGTACACTTTGGCCCTCAACAACCATGATATCTGGCGTATTATGTTCCAAATGATGATGATGTTTATTATTATTACCCTGTTTCCCCCAAAATAAGACATTCCCCTGATAATAAGCCCAATCAGGCTTTTGAGCACATGGCAATCAGGCCAAGCGCTTATTTCAGGGTTCAAAAAAATATAAGACAGGGTCTTATTTTGGGGAAAACATGGTATTATTATTATTATTATTATTATTATTATTATTATTATTATTATTATTATTACTATTCGTATGGCATCTACAAAGGGTCAAGCAATCACTGATATACAAATATTAATTTAAATGTAAGTCTTTGGTTATTCGGGTTTTCTCCCATGTAAAATTGGAAGTGTCTTGGCGACGTTTCGACGAAGTCCCATTTGTCATTTTTAGGCTGGTGTTTTCGGCTTCGTGCTTCTAGGAACAATGTGTGATCTCAGCTGTTTCTTCCTTTTAACTGCTAGTGGAGGTGTGAACCAATTGGGTGGGAGCTTGGCTGTGTTCTGATTGGGTGGAGGTATGTTCTGATTGGTTGGGGGCTTGGCTGTGCTCTGATTGGATGGGTGTGTGTTCTGTTTGGGTGGGGGCTTGGTTGTGCTCGGGTTAGTCTGAGTTGCAGGGGGATTTGAGCTGGTGAGCTGTGTTGCTGTTGTTTGGCTTCACGTTCGTGGTCATGCCACATCTTCATGGTGGGTGTCAGTCTGCTTCATGTATTGATTGGAGGGGTTTAAAGTGGCTAATGATACAGCTGGGGTCTGGCTTCTGGTCCATGGTTATGCCTCATCATCGGTGTGGGTTTGAGTCTACTTTCTGCTTTCTGCGTGGAAGTGTGGTGGTGACATCCTGTGTGACCCTCGTGAGTGTGAGTCTGGTGTCATTCTTCGTGTTAGGGACTCGATTGTCAATAAGGGCGGGTTTCCAAATGGCTGATAGGTGGGAGGTATCATCTCATTTATTCATGCTGTGTGGGCGTTTTTCTATCTCGATGGCTTCTCTGATTATTCTGTTGTTAAAGTGTTCAGTTTTGGCAATAGTTCTGGTCTTTTTAAAGTCAATTTCATGTCCTGTAGCTTTAAGGTGTTGGAGCAGGGAAACTTCTAGGAGCACGAAGCTGAAAACACCAGCCTGAAGATGACGAATGAGACTTCATTGAAACGTCACCAAGACACTTCCAATTTTATGCGAGAGAAAACCTGAATAACCAAAGACCTACATACAAGCACCCGCGAAAACCTCAGGAAAAGAAAATTAATTTAAATAAATATACAAAGCATATGTGTGTATTTTAATTTGTAATATTCCATGCAATCCCTACCATCAACACTTTGTTACTAGAGGAAGCTGTGCCATTGGCTGTATCTTGAATTTGCAGATAAGGAAAGAGTGATAGCTTACATAGACAGACAGACATATGTGTGTGTGTGTGTGAGAGAGAGAGAGAGATATGATAGGTAGGTAGGTAGGTAGGTAGAAGATAGATAGATAGATAGATAGATAGATAGATAGATAGATAGATAGATAGATAGATAGACAGACAGACAGACAGACAGACAGACAGACAGACAGACAGACAGATGAATCACCATTTAACCATTGCTTGGTTTTTAAAAAGGCATAACAATCCATATGGATTTTTTTTCTACAAAATGCAATCATGAACTGTATATGTATTTTTCCCAAAAATACAGTTTTCACCCATTTTCCAATAGAATATGCATCGTTACAAACATTTTCTATGATAATAAGTACATCATAAACCTCAGAGATACACATTTGTTTAAAAAATTTGGAATACAATCATGTATTATTAATTTATTAATGAAACTATGTGAAGATGCCTAAAAGAAAAAGGCAGTAACATAATTCTCAGTACTGCCTGCATAGTATTGTCCAAATAATGTATCCAAGGACAGCGAATTCTTGCTCTCCTTTGAACTCTTTTTTGATCTGCAAATTTATTTAAAGTACAGCCCATGACAGCTTCCTCTAGTTACAAAGTGTTGATAGCTGGGATGGCATAGAATATTACAAATTAGCATAAAGACCTTGTTAATTGATTACTCATTTACCGAGACATGGCTAGATAGATGAGTGAATAAAATATAAGATTGTGCCTAATAATATCAGAGAGCATAAATAAGCAAGGGAAAAAAGCCTCATCCAGTTCTGTCTTCTGAAGAGAGGAAATGTGAAAGACACACTGTAATAACAAATGCAAAAAAACAAGATTAGATGGAACAACATCATTTCATCATTTCTCCATCCTGATCCAAAATTTAGCAAGTGTTATAAAATTCCGTTTGTTTTACAGAGAGAGCTATTCCTTTGTCACGGAAATCATAATATAGGTTGAATATTTTATGTATTTATTATGAGCTCTGGTGGCGCAGTGGTTAGAGTGCAGTACTGCAGGCTACTTCTGCTGATTGCCGGCTGCCTGCAGTTTGGCAGTTCAAATCTCACCAGGCTCAAGGTTGGCTCAGCCTTCCATCCTTCTGAGGTCTGAGGTAAAATGAAGACCCAGATTGTTGGGGGCAATAGGCTGACTCTGTAAACTGCTTAGAGGGGGCTGTGAAACACTGTGAAGTGGTATATAAGTCTAAGTGCTATTGGTATCACATTGGCTGCCGGGGGCGGGGGGGTGTTGGGATTGGGAAACCAAAAGAATTACTTTGTGCTTTGCTCAGGGACTTCAGATTTCACCTGACTTTACTGCACCCCGTTTCTCTCAGTAAAAGTTCTTTTGATTCAACACAATGGATTCAAGAGTGGGGCCAACTGGGGCAGGTATGACAACCAGTTTAAGTGCAAACGGAGTCCATAGCAAACTATTGGTTCACTTAATGAATACCACATTTACTTCACCACCACCACAAAAATGTTGTGAAATTTCACAATCATATGATCGTAATGGCCACTTGTTGAGGACTAATTGTTCCAGATCTGCTGCAAAATTCCAGGTGACCACCAGATGGAAGCAGAGAGTTAGACTGTTTATATCTCTTTGCTGCCATCAAGTGGCCATTTCAGGAGCTACAGCCCAGACCTATCAACTTTAATGATGTCATTTGAACAGACCCATTCTCTTTTCCAATCTGGCTAAGGCCTTTCATTGAAATGCAGGATTAAGAGTGTTGACAATGTCTCCTGAGGGGAAAAAAAAAGCTGGTTAAAATTCAAATAGAGAGATGGGTTTTTCAAGGCAGTGTGCCATTTGGACTTCAATAATTGAAATCAGGAGCTGCAATTCTGGCAACTTTCACACTTCAGTAGAAAAACAAGTCATCAGCTTGTATTCCAAGTGGTGGAATAAGAGGTTAGTGCCAAAAACCCAACAATTTTTGCCAACAGAAAAGCATTACAATTGGCAGCATCTCATAAAGAATTGAATAAGAGACTGAACAGAGTCACATTAAAGTCTGACATAGATGGGAATCAACCAAATAATTCTAAAATTCTGGACTAGACGGGGAAGTTAAAAACAAACAAGCAAACATCCCAGGGACTGGTAAATTACAGGGCTAAAATATCATTATGATTATACAGTCCTCAACATATGACCATTCATTTAGTGACTCTATGAAATTACAACAGTACTGAAAACGAGATTTATGACTGTTCCTTGCACTTACAACCATTGCAGCATGCCCGTGGTCACATGATAAAAATGTGGGTGTTTGGCAATCAGCATCTATTTATGATGGTTGCAGCATCCTCAGGACACATGATTGCCATTTGTGACCTTCCCAGCCAGCTTCTGACAATCAAAGTCGATGGGGGAAGCCAGCTTTATTTAATGATGGGCTGATTCACTTAAAAACTGCAGTAATTCACTTAAGACTACTGTCAGACCTGCCCCAATCTGATCCTTTGGGAAGGAAAGACCCTCGACTCCATTTGGTTGAAGCGAAAGGTTCTTCTACAAAAAGATCTTGGCTACAGTAAAGTCAGGCAAGCTCTGGCTTTCCCACGCACAAAAGATACAGAAAGGTTTTCCCTCATCCTAACCCTCCATCTGTGACCAGTCTGTCTTTAGCCAATCGAAATTCGCCAAAGTGTTTTGAGAATGCTGAGATGTTTTGGAGTAATCCACATTCTTTCTCAGGGTGCCCGGCCTTGGATGCTGATACATACTGATTCCAAATTTCTCTGGTCTTTATCACCTGTCATTCCCCCCCCCCCCATTCCCTATTGTCCATCATGTGCACACACACCTTTATTGCCCATCTATGCTTCCCTCCTCCCATCCTGAGCAAAATCTCAATTCCCACCCCACTCTGAGACCAGGCAGAGGTGGTATTTATCCGGTTTTTCGAATGACTCAAAATTTCCGCTACCGGTTCTCCAAAACCTGTCAGAAGCTGCTGGATTTCACTCCTGGATTGAATCATTGCAGTATAAACACTGTGGATTAGATAAATATACAGAATGAGCATGGCGGCCTAGCGGTCAAGACACTGAGCGGCCGACCGAAAGGTGGGCAGTTCAAGACCCAAGTACCGCATGATGGGATGAGCTCCCATTCCCTGCTCCAGCTCCTGCCCACCTAGCAGTTTGAAAACATGCAAATGCAAGTAGATAAATAGGTACCACTTTGATGAGAAGGTTAACAGTATTCCATCTTGGCTCATAATTATGCTGGTCACATGACCTAGGAATTGTCTTTGGATAATGCTGGCTCCTTCGGCTACGAAACGGAGATCAGCACTGCCCAGCTGTAGTTGGACACAATTGGTTTCCCTTTGCCTTTTTTTTTTTTTTACCTTACAAAATGAGTAGCTAACTTCATTATTCCTTCACTATCCATTTCAGGTGCCGTTGTGATTGCCTTTGTGGTGTGCTGGCTTCCGTACCATGTGCGGCGGCTTATGTATTGCTACATCTCAGAAAATCAGTGGTCAGAGTAAGTAATTTGATTCCTATTGTTGTTTTGCAGAGATGAGCAGGCTAAAGGTCTACACCAGTGATGGTGAACCTTTTCGGCACCGGGTGCCCAAACCGGAACACACATGCATGTTTCCAGAGCACTGGAAACTCGAAGACCAGCAGGCCAGCATGCATATGCCTGTTTTTTGGCCCAAAATCAGCCTGAAAATAGCCTGAAAAATGACCTGGTTTTGGCCATTTTGGGGGGCATTTTCCTGCCACTATTTGGGCCGTTTTCTGGGCCATTTTCCAGCGTTCTGGTACCGGAAAGGAGGAGGAGGAGGAGGAGGAGGAGGAGGAGGAGGAGGAGGAGGAGGAGGAGGAGGAGGAGGAGGACTGTGAGGTCCTTGGTGGTCTCTGAGCTTGGAGGTTTTTTTGCCAACATTTCATTACCCAACTAGGCAACTTCATCAGTGCTAGAGTGTTCTTGGGTGGTTCTTGGAATTGGGCTGTGTTTACCCTTTGCAATAAGGGCAAGCCACTTGTATATTTCTCAATTTCTCCACTGAGAATATCTTCCCCCTTTTTTTCTTTCCTCTCAGCTTCCTTTACGACTTCTACCACTATTTCTACATGCTGACGAACATCCTCTTCTACGTCAGTTCGGCGATTAACCCGGTCCTCTACAACTTGGTCTCCACCAACTTCCGCCAGATCTTCTTCTCCACCTTCATTTCCATATGCCTGCCGTGGCGAAAGAAGAAGAAAAGAACCAAGTTCAACAGAAAGTCCAACAGCCTCTCTAGTAACCATACTTTTTCTAGCCAGGTCACCAGAGAAACCACCTATTGAGACATCTGGATTCCCAAGAAGAAAAGGAAGGAAGGTTCCAGCAAGACAGGAAACTGAACTTGTGAAAGGGGGTCTGTCCTGCTTTCAGACATGACTTCCAACTTCACCGCCGCATCAACATGTTTAGCTGATTGCTGTCCATTGGAATGAATACGTGTCCATGGTTAACATTGAGGCGATGTTCCTGCCTTGGCCTCTGGCTTTTTGTGAGTTATGTCTCCATGTGTTGTCATCTTGATCCAGCATAGAGGTTTGCCTGTTGATGTTCTCCAGGAAGCTTTCTCATCTATGGAGTCAATGTTGGCCAAGCTTTGAATGCCTCTTGCCAAGCGCCAGGGAAATCAGGAGATTCAGGCAATTCAAATGAGTATAAATATGTATTGAGATCTTAAGCTGCCGAGAAGAATCTGGCCCACTGGCTGTTAAAGGGAAATGAGCGGGAGATAAAAAGGCATTCAAGGTGGGGTAGACTTCAATCTCTTGCAGGCACACAGGGATTCATGACTTATGACACGTTTGATCCCTTCCCTTGGGCTCAGCCTGGTCATCTCCTACAACTCTCTTATTGTACTCATTCGGTTTCTCAGTTTAGAAGTACCATCAGCAAGGAGATTTAAGATCACTTAACCGGGTTATCTTGAAAATGCAGAGAGGAGGCGAAGAAATGGGCAAGATTTCATTTTTGTAGGAAAGAACCACAGGGTTGTGGTTTTATGCACAGGTAGTCCTCGACATACGACCACAATTAAGGGAATGTTGCCCTATTTTACATCCTATCTTGTCACCCTTGTTAAGTGAATCACTGCAGTTGTTCAATTCATGAATCAATTGTTAAATGAATCTGATTTCCCCTTTGACTTATCAGTAAGTGACCTCATGATCCTGGGACACTGCAACCGACTTGTATCATAAATATAAGTTGCCAAGCCTCTGAATTTTAATCACATGACCATTGAGGTGCTGCAACGGTCATAAAACTGAAAAAACAGCGCTAAGTCCCTTTTTTTTCAGGGCCATTGTAATGGGCCTGGTGGCTCAGCAGACTAAAGCGCTGTGATTAACACCAGCTGTCTGCAATTACTGTAAGTTCGAATCTCCCAGGGCTCAAGGTTGACTCAGCCTTCCATCCTTTCTAAGGTAGGTAAAATGAGGACCCAGTTTGTGGGGGCAATACGCTGATTTTGTATATATATATATATATATATATACAAAAGTATGAAGGCTATTGCTTAACACATTGTAAGCCGCCCTGAGTCTCCAGAGAAGGGTGGCATATAAATCAATTTTTTTTGAAAAAAACTTTGAACGGTCACTAAATGAACTGTCGTAATTCGAGGACTGCCTGTATTTATTTATTTATTTATTTTTAGGATGCGGGGAGAGGCTCCGTATCACAAGTCTTTACAGAAAGAGGAATGTAAACTTTAGTAAAGAGCACGCAATCCTCAGAAAATGAGGTTCTTTCTGTGTTTTTGGAAATCAGGCTGCATTCAAACTTCATATCCTATGTAGGGAATTAAGTTGGACCCCCTTCCCCTCCTCAATTTTTTTTTTCAGAAAGAGAAATGCTTTGATAAAGCCACAATGTCCTTATGGATCTAGTTTGGAAGGACAACACTTGGATTCACTTTTTTCTTGGTAGTCCTCGACTTACGACCACAACCGAGCCCAAAATTTCCATTGCTAAACAAGACATTTCTTAAGTGAGGTTTTTCCCCATTTTACCGCCTTTCTTGCCCCAGTTGCTAAGTGAATCACTACAGTTCTCAAGTTAGTAGCGGGATTGTGAAGTTGGCTTTGCTTGTCAGAAGGTCGCAAAAGGGAATCACACGACACACACACACCCGGGCCACTGCAACTGTCATAAGTATGAACCAGTTTGCCAAGCATCTGAATTTTGATTATGGGACCCCCGGGGATGCTGCAACGGACGTAAGTGAGAAAAATGGTCATAAATCACTTTATCAGGGCCTTTGTAACCTTGAACAATCACTAAATGAGCTGTTGTAAGTCAAGAGTTACCTGCACTGGAACAGAAAAATAGTCATCAATATGACTATATGACACCTGGATCCAGAGGTGGTATTGACTTCCTGCTTTCTAGCAAAGCTAAACCTCGCCACACAGCTGATCATCGGAAAAACTAGTTCAGAGGAACCGGTACAGAGGTGGGTTTCCGCAGGTTCTGACCAGTTCTGGAGAACCGGTAGCGGAAATTTTGAATAGTTCGGAGAACCAGTAGTAAAAATCAATCAGCTGGGAGTCTGCCTCCAGAGTCCCAGCTGATCGGGAAGGAATGGAGATTTTACAGTATCCTTCCCATGTCATGCCCACCAAGCCACGTCCACCAAGCCATGCCATGCCCACTAAGCCACGCCCACAGAACCAGTAGTAAAAAAATTTGAAACCCACCACTGCTTACCTTCACTGCCAGTTCGCAAATGTGAGCGTACGCGCGACACCTTGGCACATGCGCAGGATCTTCCATGCATGCACAGCGCATTAAAATCAGAACATGATGACGTCCGGGCGGGTGGGTGGAGTCTCCTGCAGTCGCCAGTACTGTTTCACCCGAACCAGATAGAACAAGCTGAATACCACCACTGGTGTGATCAAATAACCATAGACAACAGTTGTAAAGTGTGAAAAACAATCTGCGGCCACTTTTTTCCAGTGCCGTTGTAAATTCAAACGGTCACTAAATGAACTGTTGTAAGTCAAGGACTACCTGTATCGGTTTCATTTCTCAGCGCCAGGGCTCCATTTCTTGATTGAACCTCCCTGGACAGAGATGTAATATACGATGCCTAAAGATAGGAATTTCATAGGGGAAGGGACCTGGGAATGTTTTATTTATTTATTTATTATTTCAATTTATATAGACTAGAGAGATAAAATATAGAACCAATGAGTTAATTGCTTCATTAAGGAACAAGCATCCAGATGTCTCCTATAAAGAAAATTTTGCTCCCAGAGCTTAAAGGAGAGGGATCTAGTTAATGTTAATTGATGATAATTGCTTCTGTGACAACTGATATCACAGCGAGCACCATAGCACAGGGACAATATTCTGGATCCTCCATAGAATGGAGGATTATATTAAAACCTAAGCCACCAAAACAAAGCAAAAAAGAACAGGGGAAAAAAGTTGTTATTATTATTATTATTATTATTATTATTATTATTATTATTATTATTATTATCATTACAGGTAGTCCACGACTTATGGCCGCAATTGAGCCCTATGTTTGTGCCAGACATATGTTAAGTGAGTTTTGCCCCCATTGTTCTGCCCCAGCTACGGACCCCAAAGAACGCAGCACACACAAAGTCTGTACAAACCTTAGTTTACTAAATTAAATCAGTCTTTTTCAAACAAAGGCCGTTAATTAACTTTCTTAACAGCCTACAAGAAACCAAAGAATAAATAATCGTAATCTTACTAGCGTTGGCAGAAAGCCCAGAAGCAATTTGCAGGAAACTGATAAGAGAACTAAGATCAAGACGCGAAGGAGAGTGAACGAAGTTGTTCCCTGCAAATTGCCTCAGTTGTCGTCCTTCCTTAAATAGGCTAGGGGAGTGGCCAATTAGCCCCAAACCTTACTCTCAAGGAGACTTCCTCCTGAGAAGCCACTCCTGCCTTTTGGCAGCTCTGCGCACCCGTGCATCAAGAAGAGGCTCCTCCTCTTCCTCCTCTTCACTTATGGGAGTTTCTGGAGGTTCTGAAGGCCCTGGCTGAATCCCCGCCTCTGGCACCACAGCCTCCTTATTGTCTGACTCGAGTGCCAGCTGCACAGGCTGCTGGCACAGCATCACACCAAGCTTCTCGCTGTCGGAATCAGCTACTAACTGCACAGGCCACAGATGGGTCACAACACCCATTTTACGACCTTTCGTGTCACAGTCTTTAAGTGAATCCCTGCAGTTGTTAAGTTAGTCACATGGTTGTCAAGTGAATCTGGCTTCGCGATTGGCTTTGCTCGTCAGAAAGTCACAAAAGGGGATCACATCACCCACACACACACCCCCGGGGACAACGCAACCATCATAAATCTGAGTCAGTTGCCGAGCATCTGAATTTTAAGCACGTGGTCTTGGGAATGCTGCAATGGTCATAAATGTGAAAAACGTTCATACAGTATGTCACTTTTTTTTAGTGCCGTTGTCTCTTCGAACGGTCACTAAATGAATTTGAAGTGAGGACTACTTCTAAACTATTCCAAAGTAGGATATATATCATCATCCTCTTTTAACGACCCAAAATCCCTTGCTGGGTGAAGTCTGGGCAACTGAATGGAGCTGAGTGTTTACTGGCCGGGTGCCCTTCCTGTCGGCAATGCAGAGTTTTGCTCAACAGATATATTCTCAGCGTGCCCAGAAAGAGAAATACGTGTTTCTACCTAGGATCAAACTCACAGCCTCCTGATTGTGAGGCAAGAGCTCCACCTCTAAGCCACCATACCATCCCCAAAGTAGGATGTATATACTGTAATGAATTGTCAGGCAAGCCTGCCCCCTTGCTCACCCGGCCGTTAGTAATGATGTAGTGTGTGGATCACTAGAGCCACTTGTGTTTTGAGCAGTTGGATGCTACATGTGTCAATACTATTCGCTCAAAGTTCTGGAGATGTTTTACAACTTCACGCTCACCTGCTGCTTTTTCTCCTAAGGCTGCTCAGTTGACCTTCCTGTGTTACATATTTGAAGTTTGGGAAGTCTTAGATGGTGATGAAACGTTCAAGAGATTACCCAATGTGCAGGGAGTCACTATTAACCTACAAAAGCTTTAATGATTACAATTGTTTAAACTTTACACACAGGCACATACTCACTTATTCTGAGAGCTTATGTACCGGAGACAAATTCCTTGTATGTCCAATAAAGAATTTCTATTCTATTCTATTCTATTCTATTCTATTCTATTCTATTCTATTCTATTCTATTCTATTCTATTCTATTCTATTCTATTCTATTCTAGTGTGTCTGATCACACCTGGCTAATGATCATTATGTTATTTTGTTGTTTATTGTTGTTTGTTTGTACAGTAACAGTTTATGCACCGGAGGTAAATTTCTTCTGTGTCCAATCACACTTGGCCTATAAAGTATTCAATTTCATTTCATTTCATTTCATTTCATTTCATTTCATTTCATTTCATTTCATTTCATTTCATTCGATTCAGTTCAATTCAATTCTACTCTACTCTACTCTATTCTCTATTTCTTATTCTATTCTGTTCTGTTCTGTTCTGTTCTATTGAATTTATATAAGTGTTGGGGAAGACAGAAATACTTCATAAATGATATTTGCATGCACAACTCAATGGGGGTCCTCTGTAAGAGTCCTTTACAACAAGTTCTTTTCATCCTTTGCCAACCACTTCAATTAGTATAAGTAGTCCTTGACATACGTCCACATTTGAGGCCAAAATTTCCGTTGCTAAGCGAGACAGTTCTTGACTGATTTTTGCCCCATTTTACAACATTTTTTGCCTCTGTTTTTCTCTTCTCTGTTCAGAGACCTTTCTTCTTCCTGTTGTTAAATGAATCACTGCACTCCTATTAAGTTAGGAACGTGGTCCAATGAATCTGGTTTCCCCCCTCCCTTTGCTTGTCAGAAGGTCACAAAAGGGGATCACATGACCCCGGGACAGTGCAACTGTCATAAATACGAGCCAGTCGCCAAGCATCCGAATTCTGATCACATGACCATGGGGATGCAGCAAGGGTCATAAGTGCAAAAAATAGTCATGGCAATTTTTTCAGTGCCATTGTAACTTTGAATGGTCACTAAACGAATGGTTGTAAGTCGAGGACTACCCGTATACCATAATTTATCATTTCACCTATTATATTTTTAAGTCTTCATGCTGCTGCTTTTTTGATGGACAGTCCTTATGAGATCCAGCAGCCAGTGTGTCTACACTATTTAGTTGTAATGAAGTCACATTTCCCAGGGTGCACCGCAGTGGTGAAATCTGAACCGGTTTGCTACCAGTTCGCTGGCTGCGCATTTGCACTGCATGCCAAAAGGAGGCTTGGAAAGGTAAGTAGAACAGTGAGGGGGGGAAATCAGCTGTGCCGCACGATTTAGCTTCACTAGAAAGCAGGATTTCCTGCTTTCTAGCAAAGCTAAACCACGCCGCACAGCTGATCGTCGGAAATACCGGTTCAGAGGAACCAGTACAGAGGTGGGTTTCAGCAGGTTCTGACCAGTTCTGGAGAACCGGTAGCGGACATTTTAAGTAGTTCAGAGAACCGGTAGTAAAAATTCTGACTGGCCCCACCCCCATCTATTCTCTGCCTCCCGAGTCCCAGCTGATCAGGAGGGAATGGGATTTTGCAGTAACCTTCCCCTGGAGTGAGGAGGGAATGGAGATTTTACAACATCCTTCCCCTGGAGTGGGGTGAGAATGGAGATTTTGCAGTATCCTCCCCCTGATATGCCCACCACGCCATGCCATGCCATGCCCACCAAGCCATGCCCACAGAACCGGTAGTAAAAAAGTTCGCCCGAATCGGTAGCTTTTTTTAACTACCGATTCGCCCAAACACTACCAGTTCTCCTGAACCAGAGCAAACCGGTAGCATTTCACCCCTAGTGCACCGCAATGTGACTAGTCTCCATTGCACTCCCTTCTCCGTTGCACCCCAATCTCCATTGCATTTGTGTTACGAACCGAAGGAGTTTCTCGGATGAGAAGCGAAACGCTTTCAAAGAAAAGAAAGAAAAAACACACACACACAAGGAAGTCCAGTTGCCTTTTGAAAAAAAGCCTCTTTTGGGACAACCATGACCTGTCCTGGATGATGGAAAATCTCCATCGACGTGTAACAATGTGAGGTGAACCTTGCCTGGGTCTTCTGGAAATAAAAGGGATAAAAATAAAAGGGAAATAAAAATAAGATGGCAATTACAACTAACGAAGCAATCTTGGTTTCTAAAACTTCTGTGTGCTGGCAAATTTCATATACTTGCTCAATGTAACAGCTTGGCTCTCATTTTGTTTCTTGTGGCAGAAATACAAAAATGTGTAATTTAAAGAAACAGCGGAGACTTTATATTGTTAGTCATCTAAAGCAGGGGTCTGCAGCCTTGGCGACTTTCAGACTTGTGGACTTCAACTCCCAGAATTCCTCAGCCAGCTGGCTGAGGAATTCTGGGAGTTGAAGTCCACAAGTCTGAAAGTCGCCAAGGTTGCAGACCCCTGATCTAAAATGTCTATCGTCGAATAAAATGAAATAAATCACAAGTGTTTCCTATCTCCCTGTTAATAGTTTGTGTTTTAAAGAAAACAAAGCAGGGGGGGGATAGAGTGTTTTCCCTGTTTATCAAATAAGAACTGGTCTTACAAATATAAACAGTTCCATGTTTAAATCTTTGTACAGTACGGTATGCTCTTTCACTGAACTTCGAAAATAAAACAGCCCTGCGTTTTTAATCTTTGGACGTGGCAGGTTTTTTTTTTTTATGGGATTGTGGCTTAACTTCATCATCTTTTTTAAAAAAAATAAAATAAAATATCAGGATTGCTGAATAGCAATTACGCTGAAGGCTTGTATAAGATTATTTTGGTTGCCACCCAGCCAGCAATGTGATATGAATAATAACACCAATGTTGCCGTTCAATTTGTGTTCTGTTATTTGATTATATTTTTGTATAGAGTAGTCTTTTTTTCTTTCCTTCGGTTCAATTGTGTCCAATTTTCAGAGACCGCCTGGACAAGCCCCTGCAAGTTTGGTTTGCCATTGTCTCCTTCCTAGGGCTGAGAGAGAAGGGCTGGCCCAAAGTCATCCAGATGGTTTTCTGCCTAGGGCGGGACTAGAACTCACGGAAGTGGACATGTTCAATTCATCTTCCTCCCTCCTTCTATTTTCCCCACAACAACAACCCTGTGAGGTTGAGTTGGGCCCCTGAGAGAGTGACTGGCCTAAAGTCGCCCCACTGGTTTTGTGCCTATGGCAGGAGTTGAGTTTGAGATGAGTTTATTACATTTCAATACCGCCCTTCTCCCAAAGGACTCAGGGCGGTTTACAGCCATGTTAAAACAGTCCAACACAAAAATTAAAACTATTAAAATAATTTAAAACTATTTGGCCGTAGTTTAAAACCCCTTGCTAAAATCCCTTTAAAACCAGTTACAACCCATTTAAAATTTATCTATTCGGTCAGGCCGGCTTGGTGAAACAACAGTCTTTAGAGCCCGACGGAAGGCATGGAGGTTGGGAATCCTTCTTATATCCGGGGGCAGTTCATTCCATAGGGCAAGAGCACCCACAGAGAAGGCTGTCCCCTGGGAGCCGCCCGCCGACATTGTCTGGCCGACGGCACCCTGAGGAGGCCCTCTCTGTGAGAGCGTATTGGACAGTGGGAGATATTTGGTGGCAGAAGGCGGTCCTGTAGGTATCCCGGTCCTAAGCCATGGAGCGCTTTGAAGATGGTGACTAGCACCTTAAAACGTACCCGGAAGACCACTGGGAGCCTGTGCAGCTCGCGCAAGAGGGGAGTTACCCGGGAGCGATGAGTCGCTCCCATAACCACTCGCGTGGCCGCATTCTAGACCAGTTGGAGCCTTCAGGTGCTCCTCAAGGGGAGCCCCATGTAGAGAGCGTTACAGTAGCCCAGACAGGAAATGACAAGGGAGTGAGTGACTGTGCGTAAGGCGTCCCGATCCAGAAAGGGACGCAACTGAGAAATCAGGCGAACCTGATAAAAAGCCCCCCTGGCCACGGCCATCATATAATCATCTAAAGCCAGCCGTGTACCCAGGAGGACACCCAAGTTGTGAGCCCTCTCTGAGGGGGGCAAGCTCTCAACCCCAATAGCCCCAATAGATCAGACCTCACCATCTTCTGGTGATTGGCCCAAAGTCAACCAACCAGCGTTTATGTCTAAAGTGGGATTAGAACTCACTGTCTCTTGATGATTGGCCCAAAGCCATCCAGGCGATTTTTATATCGAAGACAGGACTAGAGCTCTCAATATCTTGATTTGTAGCCTGGTGTCTTAACCAGTTCAGAAGACATTTTAAGATGTTTAAGAGACTGGACAGCCACTTGTGTGAAATGATACAAGGTCTCCTGCTCGAACAGAGGGTTGGACTAGAAGATCTCCAAGGTCCCTTCACCTCTGTTATTCTATGTTCTGTGTTCTACATGATGAAAACCATTTAATGGCATAATATGTAGACAGACTTCGCCATAGTTACAACGGGGAAACTGTGAGTACCCTAGACCAAATAAGTCCAAAAGCTCTAGAGAATTTTTAAGAATTTTAGGTTTTTAAGAAGAGATTGGACAACCATTTGCTAGAAATGGTATAGGGAAGGGGTGTCAAACTGGATTTCTTTGAGGGCCAGATCAGCAAATGAGCCTGGATAGCGCAGCAGACAGGTGCATTGTGATTAACTCCAATTGTCTGCAATTACTGTAAGTTCGAATCTCACCAGGCTCAAGGTTGACTCAGCCTTCCACCCTTTCTAAGGTAGGTAAATTGGGGACCCAGTTTGTGGGGGCAATAAGCTGACTTTGTATAAAATATACAAAAGTATGAAGGCTATTGCTTAACGCATTGTAAGCCGCCCTGAGTCTCCGGAGAAGGGTGGCATATAAAACAAGTTTTTAAAAAATGTAGTTCTCTGAGGGCCAGATGGGGCAGCATTGGGGTGTGGGACCCCTGCAGCACCCTGCCGGCCAAAACAGGGCGCAGTGGGTTTTCAGGCCCTTTTTCAGCCCATCTTCAGCCCATTTTCAGCCAGCAGAGTGCTGCAGAAGGCCATGGAGGCTAAAAACGAGGTGTGGGGGGGGCACATGAAGCCCATTTTAGCCGCCAGAGGCACCGTGGGCCAGTCCTTTGATATTCCAGACCTGTCCCACGAGCCGGATTTAAGCACCCCACGGGCCGCACCCAGCCTGTGGGCCTTGAGTTTGACACCCCTGGTATAGGGTTTCCTGCCTGAACAGGGGGTTGGACTAGAGGACCTCCAAGGTCCCTTCCAACTCTGTCATTCTATTATTCTGCACAATCAACATCCAGTCATATTATTGTGTGATGTAAGATTTGGAAGGTACCATGGAAATCTCTTACCTGCATAGAAACCCCTATCCAGGTTCCTTTATAGTTTTCCATCCTGTTTCAACATCTCCAAGTGAAGGACAGGTTGAACACCATTAAAAATTTTATTTTCTTGATGAGGGCCTAAAATCTACATCTTTCTAGTCTTTTTTTTTTTCCCCATTCAGGCCCTTTTTCATCTTAGCTGCTCTTCCTTGGGCAAGCTCCAATTTGTGAATGTAAGCTCAGGATATAATGCAATTTTCTAAGTGCCATCAGCCCGACACAAAGCAAAGTGAAATAAAAATGGTCACCGGAAGCCAAAAACAAAATTAAAATCTCACTGACACAACAAAACAGTTGATTCATCTATACAGAGCAACCATTACAGTAGTGGGATTCATCCGGTTCGCACCACTTCGGCCGAATCGGTTGTTAAATTGCTGGTTGGCCCCACCCCGTTCCTTCCAGAAGTCCTCATGTGCCCCATTTTGGCTCCCAGGTAAGTGCACAGAGACCTACTAGGCCCAAAACAACAACAACAACAACAATTATTATTGTTATTATTGTTGTTGTTGTTATTGTTGTTGTTGTTGTTATTAATTTAATTTCTATACCGCCCTTCTCCCGAAAGACACAGGGTGGTGCATGGTGATGCACGGATTGAAGATAAGCAGCAAGAAAAAATCACAAAGTACCGAGACTTGCAAATTGAAGTTGAGCGACTGTGGGAAAAAAAATCCCAATTGTAATTGGAGCCCTTGGAGCAATACCCAAAGGGCTACCCCTCTATTTAGAAATTCTAAATTTACCGGACTTGAACCTTTTGACTCTACAAAAAACCACCTTACTCGGAACAGCTTACATCCTCCGACGATACCTTAACAGTTCCTAGGTCCTTGGTTAGGACTCGAGCTGCTGAGCTATTAACCAGCCTCAAAGGCTGTGAATCTCACTACAGATTAAATAATAATAATAATAATAATAATAATAATAATAATAATAACAACTACTACTACTACTACTACTACTACTACTACTATTATTTATTTATTTATTTATTTATTTAATTAATTTATATACCGCCCTTCTCCCGAAGGATTCAGGGCGGTGCACAGCCAACAGTAAAACAAATACAAATACAAAATTTAAAAGCATTTTAAAAACATATTAAACAATTGGCCTTAAGCATTAAAAATAAACCCCAATTAAAAATCATGTCTAGGCCAGCCCAGCTTATTGGAACAATAGCATCTTGAGGGCACGGCGAAAGGTGCGTAGGTCAGGGATCATCCGTATCTCCGGGGGCATTTCATTCCAGAGGGCAGGTGCCCCCACAGAGAAGGCTCTCCCCCTGGGGGCCGCCAGTCGACACTGTTTGACCGACAGCACCCTGAGGAATCCCTCTCTGTGGGAGCGTATGGGCCGGTGGGGGGCTATCGGCAGCAGAAGGCGGTCTCGTAAGTACCCGGGTCCTAAGCCATGGAGCGCTTTAAAGATGGTCACCAACATCTTGAATCGCACCCGGCGGCCCCCTCACAGCCCATTTTTGCTCTCAGTGGAGTGCCGGAGGCCGAGTGCTGCCTGCCACACCCTCTGGCCACACCCACCATGGCCATACCCACCCAGCCGGTCATTAGGGCAGAGAAACGGTTGTTAAATTATTTGAATCCCACCACTGAACCATTATATACAGAAGATCCATTTTCAAATCAGTTGTAATTGGGATTTTTTTTTTTACTTTTGCCATTTCTCAGATATACATATGAATGCTTTGGTTATTATGCCTGCTAAACCAAAAATATTTGATTTCTAGTGTGTCTAGTTCTGTGGACATATATATCAACTCTCTCCAGAAGTTGTGAATGCTCTAACACTAGAAGTTTTAAAGAAGAGATTGGATAACCATTTGTCGGCAGGGTTTCCTGCCTAAGCAGGGGGTTGGACTAGAAGACCTCCAAGGTCCCTTCCAACTCTGTTATTCTCTTTTATTTTGTCTGACTGAGTTAAAAGTAATTTCTTAGTCAGTTTGCTTTCGTGATTAGGGTGCTGGGCTAGAAAAGAAGAGAGTGTGATTTCTAGACCTGCCTGAGGCATGAAAAACAGTTGGAAGACTTTGACACTCTGAGTTCTAGTCCCACCTTAGGTATGAAAGTTGCCTGGGTGACTTTGGGCCAATCACCAGGAGACTGTGAGTTCTAGTCCCGCCTTAAGCATGAAAGCCAGTTGGCTGACTTTGGGCCAGTCAGTTTCTCTCAGCCCAACCTACCTCACAGATCTGTTGTTGCAAAGAAAATAGGAGGAGGAAGGCGCATTAGGTACATTTGCCACCTTGAGTTACCTACAAAGTAATAAAGCTGAGATTTTTAAAAAATCAAATAAACAATTGAATAAGTCTTTCTGAAGCTTTCAACTGAAATATTAACTTTCCAAAACCCATGTAAAGATTTACCTAGTGTCTAAGTTAGAAGGAAAAATAGAAAAGAAGGAATCTTTGGGAAATAGGACTGTCAAATGGCAAGAAATTATGAAAAAAATCAAATAATTTAATCACTATTCTATAAAAGCTACCAAATATTAAGGAAAATAAGGCAAAAGTAAGGCAGAATTAATTCTACAAAATTAGAGTGTGCTTCTTTAAGGAGAAGCAAGGAGAATTTGTCTCCTTTTTCTGTAACTGAATTTTTTAAAAAAATTAATTTATATGCCGCCCTTCTTCGGAGACTCAGGGCGGCTTACAATGCGTTAAGCAATAGCCTTCATACTTTTGCATATACCTGCTTAGTAGGACTTTCGCGCTCAACCCCCCAAGCGGTGTTCTTTTTATACAAAGTCAGCTTGTTGCCCCCACAATCTTGGTCCTCATTTTACCTATCTTGAAAGGATGGAAGGCTGAGTCAACCTTGAGCCTGGTGAGATTCAAACTTGCAGTAATTGCAGGCAGCTGGTTTTACTTAACAATACTTAAGTACTAAGTACTTAACAGTACTTAGTCTGCTGCACCACCAGGCTAAATAACACAAAATGGATTTTAATTCTGAGATAACTAAAGTCAAAACTTGTCTAATCGGAAAATGTAGCTGGCTCTTTGACTATTTTAAAATGAAAATAGAGAGAAACTGAAATAGGTCCAATTCTTAATATCTACATTAAACTTAATTTTATTTTATTGGTGCCATATGATACTGTAAAGAAGCCAGCTCCTATATTATCCTTCTTTATAAATGTCACAATTACAGACAATCCCAGTTACACTGTAAACCAATCGGTTTCAGGTAATTGATTATTTCTATGCATTATCGGAATGAGAATAAAGCTGTAAAGATGATACCATTGTGATTAAAGATAGAATACTTTGATCATAACCTCTTCTTCTGGGAAGAATCTGTTTCGGTTGCCAGTTAGGAGATAATGTAGATTTTGGTAAATGTTTCTAATTGGGTATTTTTTTTTCTTTTCTCTCTTTTTGTATCTAAAGGGAATATAAAACCTATGAGGGATTGAGTTTGGGAAGGTGATTGGCAAAATGTTGAGTGCATAATCAAATAAATGATTAGATCCATAATTGATTAGAAGTACTATATAAGCACATCTTCGCTCTCAGCTCGACATATCTTACAGAGTTTTTGTTGAGGGGAAAATTTAAATATTGTGAGCACTTCTCTTGAGAATCTAGAGAACTGGAAGTTAAATGGAATGAATAAAATACATAAGTTCATAATAGCGGCCAGCTGTTATCCTTGGTAAAATGGCGAGCCACTCTGGTCTAGTGGTTAAGGCGCTGGGCTAGAAACCAGGAGACAGTGAGTTCTAGTCCCATTTTAGGCATGAAAGCTGGCTGGGTGACATTAAGCCAGTCATCAGGCTACTGTAAATTCTAGTATTGCCTTAGGTATGAAGGCCAGCTGGGTGATTCTGGGCCATCCCCAGAACACTCTCAGTTCTAGTGCCATCTTAGGCCTGAAAATTGATTGGGAGACTTTGGGCCAATCACCAGGAGACTACTGTGAGTTCTAGTCCTGACTTAGGGACTAGATAACTGGCTGGGTAACATTAGGATAGTTATCAGGAGACTGTGAGTTCTAGTATTGCCTTAGGTGTGAAAGCCAGCTTAGTGATATGGCCCATCAACAGAACACCATCAGTTCTAGTGCTATCTTGGACATGAAAGCCAACTGGGTGACTTTGGGCAATCACCAGGAGACGGTGAGTTGTAGTCCTGCCTTAGACATGAAAACTAGCTGGGTGACATGGGGCAAGTCCTCCTCTCTCAGCTCAACCCACCTCACAGGGTTGTTGTGGGGAAAATAGAAGGAATAGTATCTATGTTTGCAGCCTTGAGTTGCTTCTAAAGTAATAAAGGCAATATAAAACTCTAATAAATAAATGAATTCCAATCCCCAAATCATTCATGGTTTTAAAATGTGATTTTAAAAAACCAATAAATAAGCGCTGATTTATGTTGAATTCTTTAACTAACAGGGTCTGCAACGTATCTTCCCTGCCTGCCTGGGTGGGATAGATTGATGTCATGGGGATATGACAGTTCCTCTAATAACCTGGTTCCATGCTATGTAGGGTTTTAAAGGCCGTAACTAGCCTTTGGACCTGGAAGCAAACTGATATCCAAGGCAGCTCTCACAGCAAAAGGGTTATATCCTTGGAGTGCCCAAAATTGTTCACAAAGCTACATTCTCCACCAGTTGAAGCTACTGGATAGTCTTCAAGGGTAGCCCCATGTAGACTTCATTGCAGTAGTCCAGATAGGAAATGACCCAGGGCAAGAGTGTCTGAGAGAAAAGCCTCCCGATCCAGGAAGGGAATTAAATGATGTGCAATACAACATTGAACAAAGGCCCTCCTAGCCACGACATCCACTTGCTCCTTGAGCAGAGGTTGTGAACCCAGGTGTCAGGTCCATCATTGTGCTCTGGTGTTCTGCCATTGTGCTAAGGGGGAAGAGGGAGGGGCATCTTTGGGATTTTTCTGCTTCTGCTGTTTGCTTGGGAATTAGAGAGGGAGACTGTCTTTGGAGACGGGATGGATTTTTTCCCAGCCGGATTCCACCAGGTTCCAAGACCGTCATGCTCTGAGTGTGAACTATTATCTGCCTAGCATCTTAGCGTTCTCAAAACATCTTCCCGGCATCACATTGGCTGCCGGTGGACTGGCCAGGTGGGTTGGGATTGGGAAACCAAAAGAATTACCGTATTTTTCAGAGTATAAGATGCTCTGGACTATAAGATGCACTTACCTTTTTTTGGTGAGGAAAACAAGAAAAAGAAATCTGCCTCTGCCTCCCAGCAATTTTGCCTCATTGCAACAAACAGCAAATAGCCTGCTTTACTTTCATTTTCGTTTTCAGCATAGCTTGATTAGCACAAGAAAAAAAAAAATCTGCTCCCAGCAATTTACCTCCTTGCAACAAGCAGCAGAGGCCCACACAGCAATTGGAAATGGCAATCCCTGCAGCCTGAAACAGCTGAGGGTTGGGAGGCTGATTCAACCCGTGATCAACTTCTACTAATTAGGCTGTGCTGAAACTAAAACAGGCTGTTTCTTCTTGCTGCTTGCTGCAAGGAGGTAAATTGCTGGGAGGCAAAGGCCAAAGGGTGGGGGGGTCAGTGGGTGGGCGGGGCTACATTTGGTGTGTAAGGCGCACCCAAATTTTCACCCCCTTTTAGGAGGGGGAAATGCGTCCTAAACTCCAAAAAATACGGTACTTTGTGCTTTGCTCAGGAACTTCAGTTTCTGCCTGACTTTAATGCATCCAGTTACTCTCAGTAAAAGTTCTTTTGATTCAACTCAATGGATTCAAGAGTCTTGCTTTCCTGAGGAGCCGACTAGGGCAGGACTGATAGCTCAGGAGGACTTCCAGATTGTGCATGTGATCACAGGGGTGTGCCCCATTGGATCTTCAGAACTGGCTCATAAGTAACTTTTGGAGGGTTTGTCATTCGCATAGGAGCTAGTCCTTCAGGGTGGACTATCTGCATTCTGTGCATGTTTTTCCATTACAGAAAAAAAAAACACTTAAGAGAATTTAATATACAGAGAATACAAAGGGAAAAAGGCTGAAAAAAAGAGCCTTTTTTATCTGTCTGTCTGTCCGTCCATCCGTCCATCCATCCATCCATCCCTCCATTCATTCATTTATCCATCCATCCACCTACCCCTCTATCCTCTACTCTGTTTATATATTATCTGTCTGCCTGTCTGCCTATCTACAGTAGTGGCCAAAATTGTGGAAACCTTTTGGGGAAAAGTGTATTTGTGAGGTTCGATGGCTAATAACACCACTTTTTTTGGACTTTCAAGATAATCTTACTCCATTGCTGGAATGGCCTGGGAATAGCCCAGACTTTAACGCAATTGAAAATCTATGGAGCCAACTAAAGAAACTTGTTAGTCAGAAGTGACCCAGCAATAAAACCCAGTTAATAGAAGCTATCATTCAATCTTGGTTTCACATTATAACAGCTGCAGAACTAAAAGACTTGGTTCCCTCCATAGCCATCATTCATGCTAAAGGTTACCCAACTAAGGATTAACTGACACAGTGATCATGTTTGTATATCTCATTTTTTTCTATGGTGATCATTTTTGTATATCTCATTTTTTCTATGGTGATCATTTTTGTATATCTCATTTTTTCTATGGTGATCATTTTTGTATATCTCTTTTTTTCCTACGTGTTTCACTTTTCTTCTTTATACTGTAGCTGCTATTCTAATAGCAAATCCTTCATAAAAGTTATTGCATTACATTCTTGATTAAATTATCTTTCCATTGATATATAATTTTATGGTACTACTCCAGAAAAAGTGGTGTTATTAGCTAGTTTTAGAAAATACACTTTTCTCAATTTTGGCCACTACTGTATCTATCCAGCTACCTATTATCATATATTATCTAGGATCCATCTATCATCTATCTATCCATTCACCCACCCACCTACCATCTATCTATCTATCTAATCTGTCTGAGAAGAGATATCTCAGCCCACAGAAAGAATGGAAGAAGGAATCTCAGAAGGGATCCTTCCGTAGCTCTCTGGAAAATAAAGGGGAGAAAAAAACACCTTTAGGAGAAAAAGTAAAAATAACATCCAGGAGAAGAGTCTTTTTATTTCCAGCGTTTTACTAATCTGATATGGTTGAGCTAAATGTGCAAATACAGTGGAAATGATTTCAGAGCCTTATGATAGAGGTAGACCTGAGTAGCAGTTTAAGGCTGGTGAGATACCCATCAGATCTAAAAATATATGGATATTTTTGCCCTGGGATGTAAAGACTTCATGTTTTCCAAACTAACTCCAGATGGAATTGGGGGGTGGGGGAGGGAACTGATGGCGCAATCTCCAAAGCTCCATTTTTAAGCTCACTGTGATTTTAAAATTCTGGTAGGGTTCCAATTTATGCAAAATGATGCTTTGATTTCAGGACTCCATAAATATTCATCTTAAAGAGAAACGCTTTATATGTTTTCTTGCCTAACCCGTGCCTCAGTTAATCCAGCCATGAATTGTAAATCACGTTTTCATAGATTTAAGGAGAGACCTTGAAGGAAGAAGGCTGCCACTCCGAAGGAAATGCTTCTTGGAGAAAATAGCTATATCGCAAGCTCTGGTTAGGTTGCCATTAGAAAATGAAGTCTGAAAGTGAACAATATCCCTGAAGGCAAGGGCTGCTCGGAATTAAATTCAATTAAAACAAATGTTTCCTGCATTCACAATTACAGGCATGAACCACTATAAGAATAAACATCTACCGCTAAAAGACACTGAGTCAGTGGTGGGATTAGCCAGTTCAGGCCGGTTTGGGCAAACCGGTTGTTAAATTACTGGCTGGCCTCACCCCTCCCTGCCCCGCCCCTTCCAGGAGTCCCCATGCACCCCATTTTGGCTTCCAGATAAGTTCAGGGAGGCCTACTAGACCCAAAATGGGGCATGAAGGGGGATGGTTCGCCCCTCCGTGGCTGGTTTATGCTCCCAGAAGGCTTCAGAGAGGCCTCCTAGGCCCAAAACAAGGCACAGGGAGGTGCGGCGTGCCTCCCTCATGGCCCATTTTTGCCCCCAGCAGGCTTCAAGGAGGCCTACTAGTCCAAAAATGGGGTGCGGGGGGTGGCGCATTCCCCCCCCCAGCTTGTTTTTGCTCCCAGGGAGGTATAGGAGACCGAGTGCTGCCTGTCACATCCCCTGGCCATGCCCAACATGGCCACCCCCATCCAACTGGTCATTAGGGCAGAGAACCAGTTGTTAAATTATTTGAATCCCACCACTGAATATTTGAAAATATTCAAGGTGGCAGGGAAGTGTTAACTAGATTTCCTGCTTATTCCTTCAGGGGTAAATACCATTGCATTTCTCTTAGTTAGTTATCTTTTCTTTAGTTTTTCTGTTTGTTTATATTACGCAGCAAAACATAAAAACCACCAAGTTCAACTCTTTGGATAATGCTGGTTTAATTGGCGCTGGCTCCAGGTATACGCTGAAATCACCTCACCTGCAATATCACCTCAGCAGCGATGGGTATGATCTGGGTATACAGGTAGTCCTCGGTTTATGACCACAATTGAGCCTTAAAAAATTTGTTGCTAACCTAGACAGTTGTTAGGTGAATTTTTGCCTCATTTTTTGTAACCTTTTTTCCCCACAGTTGTTAAGTGAAGGACTGCACTTTTTAACTTAGTAATAGGATTGTAAAGTGAATCTGGCTTCCTCATTGCTGGTCATAAGTTCGCAAAAGGGGATCACGTGACCCCAGAGCATTGTAACCGTCATAAATACCTGCCAGTTGCCAAGCATCCGAAATCTGACCATGTGACCCTACAGATGAAAAACAGTTATAAGTCACTTTTTTCAATGTCATTGGACCTTTGAAGAGTCACTAAATGAATGATTGTAAATCGAAGACTGCAGAGCATCGGGCAGAACACAGAAGGCTGTTATTTTCCTGCCGAAGTGGTACCTATTTATCTACACTCAATCACATGCTTTCAAATTGCTAGGTGGGCAGGAGCTGGGGCAGGAAGGGGAGCTCGCCCCCGCATGCGGCGTTCAGGTCTCGAACCAGAGCTGACAGCTTTCCAGCTGACAAGTTTAACTTCTTAACCACTGATCCCTCGCGCCTCTGCTTTTAAGGCCTACTTTTTATATTAACTATTTTTAACGCACTGTAATTTTAATTTTGCATCCTAATCATTTTTATCTCCTAGAGTTCCTCATTTGTTTGATGGTGAGTTCCCGGGAAGTGGCATGACTCTCTGGAGAGGAATTCAACACATTACATGTGATAATTATAGGGACTTGTCCTTGGAGTTTTGTTGGAAACAATACAGAGACATGAAAAGCATCCATTAGTGGCGAGGACTGTGATTCAGATGAAAGGTGTTGAATCTCTCCTCAAGTTCTATTCTCTATTCAGAACTTTGAGGAAGGCAGTAACACTTATTTGAATAACACCTGTTGCACATGAAAGCTGAACACATGAAAACCGATGAGAATAGACATTGTCCTTGTTTATTTTATTTTTTTAAAAAATATTATACATTTTCCTTTATTATACATCACATCACATTTCCAGTTTTGTAACGCCAAACCTGGCTGTATCAAGTCCTTTTTAAGTACAACTAGTTTATACACCCTGAGTATAACCATTATTCTCATAAAAGGTAAAGGTTCCCCTTGCACATATGTGCTAGTCGTTCCCGACTCTAGAGGGTGGTGCTCATTTCCATTTCAAAGCCCAAGAGCCAGCACTGTCCAAAGACGTCTCCATGGTCATGTGGCCGGCATGACTAAACGCCAAAGATGCACGGAACGCTGTTACCTTCCCACCAAAGGTGGTCCCTATTTTTCTACTTGCATTTTTTTACATGCTTTTGAACTGCTAAGTTGGCAGAAGATGGGACAATTAATGGGAGCTCACCCTGTTACGCAGCGCTAGGGATTCGAACCGTTGAACTGCCGACCTTTTGATCGACAAGCTCAGTGTTTTAGCCACTGAGCCACCGCGTCCCTTAAGATTATTTTCATAGTCATACAACATGCTCTCTTTTAAATACATAATGTTGTACTTCATAGTTATAACTATTATTTTCATAGTTGTACCATAACACTCTATGACTTTATCATTCTATATGTTTTAATCTATAATCCCGTACATTCCAATATTACTGTTACTTACAATATCTATTCTGATAGATAGATAGATAGATAGATAGATAGATAGATAGATAGATAGATAGATAGATAGACAGATAGATATAGATATAGATAGATAGATAGATATAGATAGATAGATATAGATATAGATAGATAGATATAGATATTTCTATTTGGTTGATCTTCTTTCGTTATTAAGTTACTAATCTCTGCACCTGTTACCTAACCATTTGTTCAATAAGTCCCACGTTGTATAATACTCAGATTCCTCTTCATCTTTAAATTCCATTGTTAACCTCTCCAATTTGGCACATTCTAATATTTTCTTTATTATCTTTTCGTCTATAGGTATACTTTCGTTTTTCCAATTTTGTGCATACGTGATTCTAGCTGCTGTTATTACATGTAACATTAAGTATGTGATTCTTTTATTGTATTTCCCCAGTAGTATACCTAATAAGAATAGTTCTGGTTTTTGAACTATTTGTTGTGCTGTCATCTCTTCTAACCACCTTTTTATTTTGACCAATATTTTTTTTGCCTTTGGACAGGTCCACCACATATGATAATAGGATCCTGGTATCTGTTTACATTTCCAACATTCTAGTAATATATTTGGGAACATTTTTGCCATTCTTGCTTGTGGCAAATGCCATCTATAAAACATTTTGTACACGTTTTCTTTGTATGCCATTGATACTGTTAATTCGTAATTTAGTTCCCATTTGTTGTTGTTAGTTGCGAAGTCATGTCCGACCCATTGCGACCCCATGGACAACATTCCGCCAGGGCTTCCTGTTCTCTACCATCCTCTGGAGTCCATTTAAGTTCACGCCGACTGCTTCAGTGACTCTATCCAGCCACCTCGTTCTCTGTCATCCCCTTCTTCTTTTGCTCCAGTCTTTCCCAGCAATAGGTTCTTCTCCAGTGAGTCCTTCCTTCTCATTAGGTGGCCAAAGTATTTGAGTTTCATTTTCAGGATCTGGCCTGATTCTTTCTATACTATACCCAAAACATTTTGCCCATGCTATCATAGTTTCTTTTACATCTTCTTCTTCCATTTTAAAGTTCAATAGGTAATTATAAATTTTTGTTTATTAATTTTTCATCTGTCCCTAACGGTACCTTGTCCAATTCTTGGAGTTCCTTATAAAATCCATACAACTCTATATCTTTCTTATGTCTCATTTGCATTTGGGTATGTGGCCACCAATCCAAATCAATTCCCTGATTTTTGTTAGTTCCTGTTTTGATTTTAAATCCCCTTGTTCATTTAGTATATCTTTGTACCTTACAATTTTATCCAGACCTAAAATATTAAGGTATATTAGCCAGGGGTAAAATCCAGTAGGTTCTGACAGGTTCTGTAGAACCAGTAGCGGAAATTTTGAGCAGTTTGGAGAACCAGCAAATACCACTTCTGGCTGGCCCCAGAGTGGGGTGGGAATGGAGATTTTGCAATATCTTTCCCGCAGGAGTAGGGAGGGAATGGGGATTTTCCAGTATCCTTCTCCTGAAATGAGGTGGGAATGGAGATTTTGCAATATCCTTCCCCTGCCACACCCACCAAGGCACGCCCACCAAACCACACCCACAGAACCGATAGTAAACAAAATTGAATTTCACCACTGGTATTAGCACTTCCATCGTGGATAGCCAGACCAGTATTTTCATAGAGTGATTCTGTTTGATTTTTTCCCACACTGACAGCAGAGCATTTCTGATATAGTGCCTTTGGAAAAAAACCATGTGGTTTACTTTTCCCATACCATACAAATGCATGCCACCCCAATTGTAATTCATGCCCTTCTAGCGTCAATATTCTTTTGTTCTTCAAATTTATCCACTCCTTCACCCATGTGAGTCCTTGTTTAATAAACTGTCCTCGAACAGGCTGTTATGTTTGACAGATGTATCCTTTGGCCTTTTCCCTCGCTTCCCACCTTGGTAAAATACCACAGAGTTGCGTTGACTGGGCCACAACAAAACAAAGCTTGAAAAACAGCTAAAGCAGAAAGACAATACAAACCGTTGTGAAATTATTATTATTATTTTTAAAAAAGTTTTTCTATTTTTTAAGACAAACAAACATTTAATACATCAATCATCCCTCTCCTGTGACATCTCGGTGTTCACTTCTTCAGTTCTTTTTATTCTTCTTGTTCCAACAGTTTCTTCTATCTTAATCGTCATCCAAACCACTATAAAAGTTCATTCCTATAACCATATTCTTGCCATCAAATTCTTACACATAGTTATAAAATTAATCATTTATATCTCTTTTCCAACCAACAATAAAAATAATTCCATGTTCTAAAGCATTCTGATTCTTCTCTATATTTAATCAACAAAGTTCATTGGTTCATTTCTGCACAATCTAAATTTTTTTTTTATTACTTCATCTTCCAAAGGTATTTTCTCTAATTTCCAATTTTGAGCAGAAGCAATTCTTGCAGCTGTTATTACATGTATAATCAAACAAATATATTCCTTTTTAATTTTGTCAGGTAGGATAACCAATAGGAACAACTCTGGTTTGAATTCAATACGTAATTGTGTCATTCCTTCCAGCCAGGTTTTAATTTTATTCCAATAGTTTTTTGCTTCGGGGCATGGCCATCACATATGACATTGTGAAATTATTGAGAGGTTTGGGTAAGCAATGTGCTTGATAGACTTTTTTTTAATTGTAATAAAGAGAAGAGTTGTTTTGATTCCAATGGCACTTTGCTCTACTCTACAACACTCGGACTGCCATATGGTCTAGTGGTTAAAGCACCAGGCTAGAAATCAGGAGACAATGAGTTCTAGTCCTGCCTTAGGCATGAAAGCTGGCTGGATAACTTTAGGCCAATCACCAGGAGACTGTGAATTCTAGTCCTGCCTTAGGCATGAAAGCCGGTTGGGTGACTTTCAGTCAATCACCAGAAGATTGATTTCTAGTCTCACTTTAGGCATGAAAGCTGACTAGATGACTTAGGCCAATCACCAGGAGACTGTGAATTCTAGTCCTGCCTTAGGCATGAAAGCCGGTTGGGTGACTTTCGGTCAATCACCAGAAGATTGTGAGTTCTAGTCTCACTTTAGGCATGAAAGCTAACTAGATGACTTAGGCCAATCACCAGGAGACTGTGAATTCTAGCCTTGCTTTAGGCATAAAGGCCAGTTGGGTGACTTTCGGTCAATCACCAGAAGATTGTGAGTTCTAGTCTCACTTTAGGCATGAAACCAGCTGAGTGACTTTTGACCAATCACTAGGAGATTGTGAGTTCTAGTGCTGCCTTAGGCATAAAAACTGCCTGGGTGACTTTGAGCCAGTCACTCTCTGTCAGCCCAGCTCACCTCACAGGCTTGTTGTTGGGAGGAAAATAGGAGGAGGAAGTTGTGTTGAATACGTTCACCGCCTTGCTATTTATCTAAAATAATAAAGGCAAGATACAAATAAATGAATAAATAGATCCACACCCAGGATTGAGAATTTTGATACCAGACTTTATGATTGTCTGCAGATTTACTCTTCTGAATGCATAGATGAAAACGAATGTTTTCCAATTAATTTCCATATTACCCCCACTTCAGAGCATGGCAAGCAACTTAAAAAGACTATTCCATATCAAAATAAGCTTCTCAGCGGACTCAAATTTTGTCATATGTTTTCTCTGATCATGCACATCTGATACCAATTTATAAAAAATTAACATAAAGTACAAAATAATCAGGGCTGCATAAATTACATGTAGACGCTTCTACCAGAATCCTCCCAACCAGCATTTCTCAGTTGGAATGTTTGAAGCTTGGAACATTTTGTACATTCTTCGTACCCTCCAGATGTTGTAGCCTATGTCTCCCATAATCCCTCGTCCATATTGCCACAATGATTAACATTTATCTCCAATCCATAAAATTTGAAGTCTTGCCCGATCTGATGCCTGGAGGATGTGCTAGGCCACAGCTGCTAATAATTAAGTCTAATTAGCATGGCAGAAAAAAAGTATCTTCTCCCCATGGATCAAAGAAATTGTTCCCATATCTGGAAAACTTCAGGTGGAAAAGCTATTTTGATGTTGTGGTTAAGGTGGGCTAACTTAGAAAACAAGAGACCGTGAGTTCTAGTCTCATCTTAGCCAAGAAAGCTGGCTAGGTGATTTGGGGTCAATCCAGTGGTGAGTTGCCCCCAGTAGTAAAACCGGTGGGAGGCTCCACCCACTGACCCCGATGTCATCAGGAAACTTCTGCACATGCCCAGAAGCATGGACGGCCCCGTTGCGAACCGGTAGTAAAGGTAAGTACAACCCACCCCTGGGTCAATCACCAGGTGATGGTGAGTTATCTGGGTGACTTTGAGCAAGCCATATAAATTTCCTTAAATAAATAAAATGCACGCAGTTGGTCAGGACTGATATCCCCAAGAAGACACTCAAACACAAATAAAAAAATGATCAAACCACAGATCATTTTATTACATGTATTGATGAACAATATCTTGCGAATGTCTTTTTCTAAGGTCTTGCTTCTTATTGATGCCTTTGCTTGCTTGTTTGATGGAGGTCTGTTCTTTCTCTCTCATTTTTTTTTCCACTAGTAAACAGAACCAACCCTGAAGGTTAGGTGAGGCTGAGAAGAAGGCTGGCCAGAAGACCCTAAGAAGATTCTATAGTTAAGGGGAACCGAGAACCTGGAACTTCCCATCTTAGTTCAGTATTTGTATCAGTACATTATACTAGCTGTTGGACCAAGAAAGAGAATATAGAACATAGAATAATAGAATAATAGGATTGGAAGGGAAGTTGGATGTCTTCTAGTCCAACCCCTAGACCAGTGATGGCTAACCTTTTTGCCGTCACGTGTCAAAAGCAGGGAGAGCGTGGGGGGTCATGGGTGCATGTGCCCACATTCATAATTCAATGCACCCCACCCTCCCGCGCATGTGCACATGACCCCCCCATTTCTCCCTGCTTTTGGCACCCGATGGTCCAGTGGGCCCGGTAGGCCCATTTTCCCCCCCTCCCCAGGTTCCAGAGGCTTCTAGGAGCCTGGGGAGGGCAAAAACAGCATTCTCCATCCCCCCGGAGGCCTTCCAGAAGCCAGAAACAGCCAGTTTCCCAACTTCCGGTGGGACCGGAAGGCCTGAAAATCAGTTGGCCAGTGTGCCCATGCGCACTGGAGCTGAGCTAGGGCAACATTTGCGTGCTCACCAATATGGCTCCGCGTGCCACCTGTGGCACCCATGCCATAGGTTCGCCATCATGGCCCTAGACCCTATACCAGTGATGGCTAACCTTTTCCAGACCGAATGCCAAAAGTGTGGGCATGCATGCCCGAATGCATGCAGGTGTGCCTGAACCCCCAAAATGCAATGTGCATGCAGCCCCTGTGCATGCGCCCCGCCCCCGTACATGCGTGCATGCCCCCCACATGCCACCGTGCATGTGCCCGCTACCCTCCCGCACGTGCCCCACCCCTGCGCATTCCTCCTTAGTCCTCAGTTGGGTCTCTGTTTGATAAGCTTCCCTCTGTTACTTCTTGTCTCGCTGTCCAGTGCTTTGGAGAATAGGTTGACCCCCTCTTATGTCAGGGTTCCAAGTAACACCCCCTGCGAAAGAAAACTCCAAGGCTTGGATTTCTTCAAAGCTACTTTTTATTAGAGAGATCATATTGGCACATCTGGGAAAATCCGAATCTGAAAGCTTCCAGGTTTCCCCACCCAATTGAAAGTTCAAGTCCCTGCCCAGCACCCTCTTGTCCATCACATGGTCCAATCATCCACCGTCCAAACTGAAGACACCTCCCAGTCATCCAACTCCAGGTGCCAGGGCACTGCGTCCTTGACTCTCTGAGAAAGGAATGTTATTTTGACTACATGTCATCTACACTCTATGCAATCCCCCCTCCTATTTTCCCACAGAAGATGTGGCAGGCCTGAAGGCCCAAATGTAAAAGATGGCTTCCAGGTCTGACATCTTCTTTGTTACAGCCTGTTGAGTACTGGAAGACTACTATTATATCTTCCCCTAGTCCTTCTCTTTGTTAGACTAGATATACCCAGTTCTCACAATCATTCATCTTACGGTTTAGTTTCCCAGTCCCCTGATCATTTTTGTTGCTGTTCTCTGCATTCTTCCAGGATCTCAACATCTTCTTTGTACCACGGTGATCAGAAACGTTGACCCAAAGCCACCATAGGAGCTTCTGTGGATGAGGGAGGACCTAAGTCTTCTCAGTTACTTCCAATATCTTTACCACTATGCTACATGCACGCTCATATTTGCAAATCAGTAGGGAGGATAAGTGAATCCTACCTCTGGTGTAAACCCTGCAAAAAAATAAATAAATGGACAACCACCCAACAAATATACTGTACAACATGGTTACCGATGACATTATTTCAAAGCAATTAATTTGTTCAGATGATAACTTCAATTCCCATTTGCAATGACAGGAGTTCATGGCAGATTAGAGATGGTTTAATGGAGCTGACAGTTTTGACCTCCGCACGCTAATGACATTATCAGCTGTCTTGTATGTTGGCACCGAGCAAAGCTGATGCATTCGGTCTCTCGCTAATTTAGGCAATTTTTCAAGAGCCACAGAGTCTCCAGTGAAAACACACCAGTGTGTTCCTTAAACTGGAACAGAAAACACTCTATGCTTATTATTTAATGTACTTCGGAGCTGCTGATCAATGGCTCCTTTCCACTTCAGAGCCTGCCTTCTTTATTATCGCGGTTTTGAGTTCACATTTAATTAGCACAAAGCCCCACAGGACAACAAAAGATGCCCATCAAAGGTTAGATTCATGACATCAGAGATGAAACAGGAACACAATTGATGGGATCAGTGGTGGGTTTCAAATTTTTTTACTGCCAGTTCTGTGGGTGTGGCTTGGTGGGTGTGGCATGGCTTGGTGGGCCTGCCTTGGTGGGCGTGGCAGGGGAAGGTTACTGCAAAATCTCCATTCCCACCCCACTCCAGGGGAAGGATACTGCAAAATCACCATTCCCTCCAGATCAGCTGGGACTTGGGAGGCAGAGAATAGATGAGGGCGGGGCCTGTCAGAATTTTAACTACCGGTTCTCTGAACTACTCAAAATTTCTCCAGAACTGGTCAGAAGCTGCGGAAACCCACCTCTGAATGGGAAACTGAAAAAGACAGCTTAGACCTGAAAGGTTGCTGATTTAGATCTTTCTGATTTGATTTTATTTAACAAATTTTCAAATTGCCCATCTGTCTTAGACAAGGACCTTGGGCGGTGTGCAAATAAAATACAGGTAGTCTTCGAGATACGACCACAATTGAGCCCCAAACGTATGCTCTAAGTGAGACGTGTGTTAAGTGACTTTTGCCCCATTTTACAACCTTTTTGCCACAGCCGTTAAGTGAATCATTGCAGTTGTTAAATTAGTAACCCGGCTGTTAAGTGAATCTGGCCTTCTCCATTGATTTCGCTTGTCGGAAGGTCTCAAAAGGGCATTGCATGACCTTGGGACAATGCGACCGTCATAAATAGGAGTCAGTTGCCAGGTGTCTTAATTTTGATCAGGTGACCCTGAGGATGCTGCGTAAGTGAGAAAAATGGTCATAAGTTACTTTTTCAGGGCCGCTGTAACCTTGAACAGTCACTAAATGAACTGTTATAAGTCAGGAGCTGCCTGTGTTAGAACAGAAAAATAGTACCATATTTTCCGGCGTATAAGACGACTGGGCGTATAAGACGACCCCCAACTTTCCCTGTAAAAATATAGGGTTTGGGCTATACTTGCTGTATAAGACGACCCCTCTTCCAACGCACACCAAATAAAAATTAAAAAACATCAACTGGCTCACCCACAATGTAAAAGCAGTTGTGCTAGACCCAAAATGGCCCCTGCAATAAACAGGAACCTCACACAGCCACAAAAAGCCCAAAAAAACAACTTTTACATTGTGGGTTTACACACACAAAATTCCACATACAGCTTTGTGAGATTTTGTGTGTTTGTGTAGTTAGAGTGAAACTCTACAGAAACACATTAAATCTCAGAAAGTTGCACACATTTTATTTTTATTTATTATTTTTATTTTTATTTATTTTTATTATTTTTATTTTTATTTTTATTTTTATATGAAAGCTAAATTTAAAACTTCCTAGCCTAAAACTTAGACCTAGCCTTTAAATGGCTAGGTCTAAAAAAGAACAACTAAAAAACCCCCCAATTAACTATTTTTTTTAAAGCTCCCAAAGGGGGAAAAAAACTTACCCAATAGAACAGGGGTCTCCAACCTTGGCAACTTTAAGACTTGTAGACTTCAACTCCCAGAATTCCTCAGCCAGCTTTGCTTTGCTGGCTGAGTAATTCTGGGAGTTGAAGTCCACAAGTTGCTTGCATCAGCAAGCAACTAAATCTCCCTGCCTGCAATCAAGCAGGCAGGGAGATTTAGTTGCTTGCTGATGCAATGGATTGCAGGCAAGGCAAGGCAGCGTTGCCGCTAGCAGCTAAGGTAAGCAAGCTGGAGGTGGGGGGGGGGGGGGATTTTTGCTACGGAGCAATTAGCAGGCAAAAATTAGCAGCTGGGATGGCCAGCGTTGTGTAAAAGAAAAGTTTTTCCCTTTTACACAGCGCTTGGCCATCCAAGCTCTGGCGATCCCAGCTCAGTTGCCTGCTAATCTCAGCTGGGATGGCCAGCGTTGTGTAAAAGGAAAGTTTTTTTCTTTTACAGGGGGCTTGTGTGTAACTCAGCTGATTAGCGGCAACTCAGCAGGCAATTCAGCTTGGCTCCTTAGAGCCATTTAAGGCTCGTCAAAGCCTTTCGGGCTGGTCTGCCTGGTTACAGGAGACCGACACCCGGCGTATAAGACGACCCCCAACTTTTGAGAAGATTTTTGTGTGTTAGAAAGTCGTCTTATACGCCGGAAAATACGGGTATATAGAATTTAAAAAGAGGCCAGGATGATTAGAAACCAATGTTAAAGTTAATTAAAAGGCAGGGGAAAGCTTTCAGAGGGTTTACCTGCCCCATAGCTGTGTTCTCCCCTGTGAGCCCCAAGAAGGCAGCAGAGCCCCATTTTCACATTTTTAGAGAAGCTAAGGAGAGGGGGGGCGTCTCACCTCTGGAGGGAGAAAGTTCCCTAAGGTGAGGGCAACAGCAGAGATCTATCTCTCATCTATCTATCTATCTATCTATCTATCTATCTATCTATCTATCTATCTATCTATCTATCTATCTATCTATCGTATCTGTCATCTATATATCTCTATTATCTATCTATCTGTCATCTATCTCTATTTCTATCTATCATCTATCTATCTATCTATCATCTATCTCTTTTTCTATCTATCTACTGTATCTATCA